>JAWDGP010000609.1:0-47500 GCA_033675545.1 Elysia crispata | reverse complement strand
ATCACTGATCTTACTGTTCTTATTGGTTCAGCCTGTTTTTTTATACTCATAGATAATAGTAATAATTTTTAATTGGTCATAATAATGATCTTGACAAAAGAATTATACTTGCCATTGAGGACTTCTAACCCCTAAGAGCGGAGGACAATCAATGAGATTCATCACGAAATCAGCAATGTAGCAGGCAATGTCTAACCCGTTTGTGCAAACTGGAAATGAGGCATGAGAAGTTAGTTTGAAAATTCGTAAGAGAGCATGAATTAAAGCAAACAATGGCAACAAAATTTATTTTTTGAAGAAGCTATTTCTCCTGAAAATTGGCACAGTTTGTCATACCATTCATTTCCGCTGATGTTTAAACAGAGACGAGGAGGGGTGGGGGTGGGGGGGGGGGTTGTGAAAAAAAAAAAGAAAGGGAAAAGAAATGTATCATAGGCTTGTATATATATGTTGCTCAGGTCAGGATTTTTTTTATTACTATGTGATCACTGACAATTTAAGAATGAGAAATTTTAACTTAGATTGATAGATTAATAGATGTATAGTTGTATATGAGATAACTACACATACGAAGAAAAATAGATTGTTTTATTGATATTGCATAAATTAGTATATTGCCTAATTGATAGGTAAATATATGTATTACATTAAGATTAATAAGCGGATAGACAAAAAGTTAGATATTGCGATATTAGGTTGCGTGGTTAAAATAATTGAATATTTTGTAACCGTTTTGAGCTGTACTGTTTTGTATCTATTCTTTATTTTTAGATCTCTATGGTATCTGTCTGATTTTTTTTTTTGAATAATGGGATCGATCACCTCTGTTCATCGGTCCTTATTTTTATCAAAAGGTTTTTAAGCTGGTAGAGACACTGCATACAGCCATTTCGAATTTCTTTTTAATTTTATATTGATACGTTCCTTTATTATTATCTTTTTTTGGGTCGTGACTTCATGTCAAATATCAACACTTAAAAGGTATTTTAATAGTTTTAACCATTCTTTTCAAGCTGCTAATATGTAAAAAAAAAAATAAAAAAATAAGATCAAAGAAAGGCGCGAGTCAATAAATAAATGTCTCTAATATCTACCAGCAGCTGCTGGTTAGTTGTTATTCGTCAAACCAAAGTTATAGGATAGCCAGAAGCTTGCAGATCGTACTTACAAATATTGTTAATAACTTCCCACAAAAAAATGCATAAATCATCTGCAGAACCTGAGCCAGTCAATGCCAGGAGTACGAACAAAAGAAGGCTCAGTTCTAAGGCAGAATTCGTTATCGACATAATTTTTGCAGGGTTTATCTAGTTGATGCTGTCGCTCAGATAATGCAGCTTCTGAAAGTAAAGGGACAAGTTTGACCATTTTATCTATATTGAAAATAGATTTCATTTAACTCTCATCAGTACAAAAATTCTGGGTGTTTTTTTTTTTTTGGTTTTTTTTTGTTTTGTTTTGTTTTGTTTTTTTTTTTTTTGTTTTTTTTGTTGTTTTTTTTTGGGGGGGTTTTTGGGTTTTTTTTTTTTTTTTTTTTTTTATGGCTACGATATTTCGTGAAATTCCTGCACATCTGTAAATAAAAACCAAAGTACGGTTTGAAAAAAAATAGGAAAATCAACAGATATTTCTATTTTAAGGGTCGTATTAAGAAAGGTAAAATAACCTTCCGACGATCTTAAAACCAACTTTTTTCTGCATGGGCGACGATGCATCGTTAAGTTTCTACGCCTCTATTAATACCAGTCTAAATATAATAATATGTCGTTGAAGAACAGATCGTCTCTACACCTAAGTCAAGTCAAAGTCGTGAAAGTAAACGTGTAGCTGTTGTAATGGCTACATATTTGAATTTCAAGTCCAAACCGTTGCTCTTCAAAAACCTAATAATCGAACTGGTAAACCAAAAATGTATAATTATTCTAACATAATTAACACAGACCCGCCAAGATTTGACCGGATCGAGTGGAATATGAGATGAAATGGGTGCCAGTATAACGGTTCTGAATAGCCAAACATATGATAGAGCTCTATCACAATTACCTGTCTAGTATTACTTGTAAAAATAGTCAAATTGATAGGACAATAGTGTGCACATAAGTGTTAAATCTATCTTTTACTGCATCTGATAATTAAAATATTTTAAAGAAAATTGATAAGTAAGTTAAATACCAAGAGAGAGGTTTGAAAATTCTCCAACTGACGATCCTCATTTTTTACGTATACTACTTATTAGTTTCGAAAAGCACTAGCAAAACAACCTAGATTTAAAAAAAAAACAACTCAAACTTACGGTTTACTTAACTTTGGAACCGTTTAGCAAGTCCACGAAGAGCTGAAGGTGTCGTCAGTTGAAGTGTTAAAGATATTGACATTTGAAGGTGAAGACTCAACTTC
Source organism: Elysia crispata (assembly GCA_033675545.1). Classification (NCBI taxonomy): domain Eukaryota; kingdom Metazoa; phylum Mollusca; class Gastropoda; family Plakobranchidae; genus Elysia; species Elysia crispata. The sequence goes on along the minus strand of JAWDGP010000609.1, from coordinate 45,103 downwards.
AACTGCAATGAGGAAGTTCTTTTATATGGCGAGGGTAGAAGAGAATACGACAATAAGCGTCTTGCGCATTGTGTAATTTTTACTTTCACCTCGAGATCCATCGCTAGTTATTTTTACCAGCATAAAAACACTCCATAATAATAATTATTATTTCTCTAATAAAGATAGGAAATTAACATTGTTGTGATGTCAAAAGGTCTTTCTCACCGTGTTGTATTTTTGGCCACCACCTTAGTTTTGGACAATGAAAACCAAAGTGCGCCTACATTCATTATGAATCTCGAACGGTGGTGGTTGTGTTGTAGAGCACTCGTCGTGTCAACATGAACACGTTTAGAGTACAAGTTCGAGCCGTGCATCAACACTCAGACAATTTTTTTTTGGGGTCCTCATTTTCAAAGGTCTGTTTTGTCTATTTTAACTGTATAGAAGGTGTGTATGTGTGTGTCTGTAAGAAAAAAGGGAGGGAGGGGAAGAAAGAGCGGGAAAGAGTGAGAGAAAAGCGGATCCTTCGATTTTAAAACTTAGTTCTCGAGAATGAATTGCTTGTTAAGGACAATAAATAAAATAAAATAATATATGAATATATATATATATATATATATATATATATATATATATATATATATACTAATTAATCAATCGGACCTTGCACGTCTCACTGTAACATTTCACAAAAGAAAAAATATCTCTCTTCAGTACATTATGAATAAGATGTTAATTGGTTTGAATAACAGGAAGAGGGAATCTACAGAATGACGAATTTGCTCCTTCTACTGTGACTATTTTTACTCCTTAAAGAAGTGGGGGCACATTTCCACGACCAGTGGGAGGTGGTTTTTTTTGTTCGTTTATGTTTTTTTGTTTTTTTTTTATTAGGAGGTGGTGCTATTTTTTTTTTTATATAGTTTTATTTTCACGACTTGGGGAATTCGCTACTCTTTTCCGCTTGTGACCTTCGAACTGTGTGTTTGTTTTTAGCCGAGTCGTAATGGATTGTTGATGCAATGGTTACGAGGTAAGAGTGACGTAACTGTGAAATGACCAGTCGTGTAGAGAAAATTTTAATGTTGGACGCGATGGTCGTGGGATAATAAACTGTCCTGATCGCAGCAATTACTGGTTTACGGTACATTGTGGAAGACTTATTCTCGGATGTATTGATTTGGGTCACCGAGATTTATACCTAGAATTATGTAAACCAATTACACTCTTACAGATTTAGGCGACGTTAAATAGTAAAAAATACTGAATGTGAAAGTAAATTTGAGATCCAGGCCAGGCACACTTATTTTTTTACCTTAATTTTTACTGAAACGATTTTTTTTCCTTCATATAATATCAATTTCTGTCATAAATTAATAGAGGCGGCTGTTTCCCTTCTGTAGATAACCAGATACTGAAGCATTAGAACAGGTTACTCGATTTTATAAAACCGGTCATATGTACTTCTTTACAGTTACTAAAGATCAAAGCATAATCTAGTAATCGCCAGTATGAAAAACATACAGTCATCTAGTTTACTTATTGCAAATATTAAATAGATGGTGATTGGTAAGTAAGATGAATTTTCTGTGTGTGTGTGTGTAGGGTGGGGATTTGCGGCTTTTATTTATTTCTTTTTTTTTTTTTTTGGACTACAAGTAAACCCTCCCACATTTAATATAGTACATATCCATAATGATTTATCGTAATTATGAACATAACATAATTTTAATGATATCATAGCTTTGACAAAGAATTAAACTGGCCCAGGCCTTTATTTTATTTAAGGTTAAACCCTTGATAATATGTACTTATTGTCTCTCATTTTTGCCCTCTATCTTTTCGTCCGTATCTCTTGTTCTTCGTCTACTCTCATCAAATTTTGTATCATATAATGCCACCACCAAATTAGAAGTAAATAATGTTCTTAAGTAATTGGGTTTCGGGGGCGAGGGAGGTTATGAAGATACCAGAGGAAAATTTGGAGCAAATATCTGATGGGGTCAAGAAGAGAAAATCGAAAGAAGAAAAATGAGGGAAGGAGATCAAGAGAATGATCTGCTTTTTTTCAGCATTTAACTTTTAAATGAGTTGTTTTTGTTTTTTTTTTGTTTTTTTTTTGTTTTGTTTTTTTTTTGGGGGGGGGAGTTATTTTCAGAGTTCAACTGAAGCTGCTCAACTTTCAAGCCGATTCGTGCCTTCTGAATCATATAATCATACACCACGAAGCTTTTTACTCTAAGGCACAGTGCCTTTCACTAGACTAACGGAGGAAAAATTAAAAAAAAAAAGCGTACATGTTTACCAATGACAAATCATAGACTGGAAAATCAAAACTGCACATTTTTAAATGTATTATAATTTATGTTTGGATGGTGCCTGACAAAGGTAATCAAAGCTCTTATCAGGCTATGGTTGAGGAGAAAATCGTCAATTGGAATCCATGTTAGTTTGTGATTCAATAAACATTATTCAACGGAGTCTATCTTTTTAAAATGGGTGCGATGCGTATATATATTTGTTTTTAAATTTTAAGACTACTGTTTTCTTCTGGTGGCTGTTGGATTATTCACTCAAAAACAAGAACCTGTCCCCATTTTAGAAAATTTTGGAATATCTTAAGCCATGTTTAAGCTGAGTGTACAGTTCCAATGCATGGAATAGTTGATGCCTGGGGCTGAAGATAATTTTTCTTTTAATTTATCATTAATGAATAAAACTGAAAGCGATTTTCATCGACTTGGGCCTTTCATTGTAATAGTAAGTGAAATGTCTATCGTGGAGGTTGTAATATCTATGCAAGCAAATTGAGGCTGTTGTACTCTTTTATCCCAATTTAAATTCCCGAAGAAAATAATGAAAGATTTTTTGTTTGCTTTCTATTATTATAACATATGCAGTACTAGTAATCAATGTATGGCCATACCCAACCGTGCCTGAGCTTAAGGTAACAGCATTGAGTCGAACGATCCTTTATCTCAATCATGACTTTTTTTTTATTCCAGATCCATGACAGCTGCAACCTCTTACTTAGCCGTAGACGTAACAGAGAGGCGCAAGGTGAGCCAACGCTTCGCTGTCCAAGGCATTCTTTCTCTTTGCGATATACGATACTTTTATCTCTCAAAACCGATGTTCATGGTTCGGATGTCGGAAACTTGGATCAAAACAACAAAAAAAAAAAAGGGGGGGGAAGGATGAGAATGGCACATAAGGGTAGAAAAAAGTCCCGTTTTTTTTCTTACTTTTTAAACAGGGAATTAATATCTCCTCAGAGAGTACTGCTATTAATGATAATAATTTTTTCTTACTATTTAAACAGGGAATTAATATCTTCTCAGAGTCCCGCTATTAATGACAATGCCATGAAGTTTTGACCGCTGTGAAGCTAGAGAGCTTGGATTGTTTTAAATATATCAACACCTCAAACCATGTGCCATGGACAACTTGTGGCTCATTGATGGCTTGGGTGCTAGACATATCAGAACAATGACAGTAAGAGAGTTGAAAGGCTCTACAAAACCTAACTCCTTGCGACTGTGGAGAAGACCATGACAAGACAACATGACGCCAAGAAACAAAAGTAACGAGCAATAACACGCTACATCATTTCTTTATTATGGCAAGATGTGTTTTTTTTTTTTTTCGTATGTTACTGTTTTACAATTGAATATAGCTTATCTTTCTACTACATTTTACAGTATTATACAGTCAGTGGGTCTCACAGGTCACACAATAACTGATCCTCTGTGACAGGGGATGTTTAAGTAACACAGTTTTCAATATGGGGTCTTAGTTAAAGAGATAAAGAGATAAAGTAATGAGTAAAGGAGCATGACTCAGCCCTTTCTTTTTTTATTTTCTTTGTAGATACAACAACACTTGATGCATACAACCACACTGCGCATAGTGGTATTTCAACGTTTCCGTTTGTAAGACTTTGAGAAAAAACTAAGGGAACTTAAAGCAGTTAAAAACTTGGTTTTGTTGTTTCATGAAAAGATTGGTGCAACAAAGAATCCAAACAGAGTATCAAACACTTGTCACCTTTAAGGCCCGTTGAAAAAAAAAAACAAATGAGATAAAACGAAAGCAAGCTCAAAACCTTGCTGAACTAAATTTCTTCTCAGCATTACAATTTATAAAAATTTCAGCAGATTTTAAGCTTCACACAAATGTAATGCTATGAGTGGATGTAATTTTGAGTACGAGAAAATGAGAAATGAAAAGTTTTCTTACTGGCCTCCTTTTCGATGTCTGGAAAGTATCCAATAAACATATCTCGCTAAGCTATACTTTGCAGACTTATTGATACATGTATTATGAACGATCAATGGATTTGTCTCTCATGAATTAGATTTACACTTACAAGTACTTTGAATTTCTTCAAATCTATATGATGTAGATGGAAGTTATTTTTGAAAAGCAGAAGGTCCCTAGAACACTGAAACTGAGCTTCTTGTAACAATGTTAATATTGGTGATATAATAACACAAGTGTTAAAATGTTATGCTTCTCCTTGATGGTATAATAAAACAAGATTAGTGTTTAAATGTAACGCTTACCCTTGAATGAATATGTGTACCACCAGACTCATAAGAAATGGCTGCCATATGCCAATCATTCTTCTTTCAATAGTTGTAGAGAACAAGGCCTCATATTAATGAGAATTCTACGATTCATCAAATGATTTCTTTAAATAACCCAGTAAATGTTTCTAGTTGTGAAAATACTCAAAACTAAAAGTTGCATTAAATGATTTCACCTGTAATCAAAATTCACATAATGACAATAAGTCCATTGGGGGACTTGTTTATATTAATGGGCAAAATCAAATAAAAAAGATGCAATAATAATTGTTATTACTACATTCATAACATATTTTGAAAAATAACGGAGTTAGTAACATTAATTGAACAACACTAGAGGCAAAACAAATCAAATATAGTTGAAGTCATTAGAAAGCCTGTTACAAATCTCAAGTATGTTGCAGAGTAAAATGTGCCACACAAATTTTTTTTTCCAATTGTTCATGGTTTTACCCAGGTCATTTTATGTTAACAATGTACATGTAGCCAGTAAATTCCAGCAACTTGTTTTCGACTTTCTTTTCTTTTTTTTTTTTTTTTTTTTTTTTTTAACGACCCTGTCTACTGGTAAAAAGTTCTCACACTGTATAGTGTCTTTTCTTTTTGAATTTGAACATATGACTCATAAGGACTGGGTATTAGACAAAGAACTACATATATATTGAAAAGAAAAAATAAAGACTTGGACAGCAGTAGGCTAGTTCTACTGGCATCTGACTGCTGCAAGCTAATGCCCTGCAATTGAAAGCATATATATAAAAAAAAAACAATGGCGTCCACTACACTTCACCCACAGAAATTCTAAAAAAAAAAAATCACTGGGTAATCAATAAATTGGTCCCTCAAGCTAACATAATGCATAAAAATCAAGGAATGAGTTTGTTGAAAGATAATCAATGGTAGGAAGCTGTTAAATGAAAACATTACATAACAATATCTTACACATCACAAACTTTCTAAATTAAAAGCACTTTCAACTTTTTTAGGAAAATAGAACGTGTACACAAGCTAAATAATTTTTTTCTCAAAAAGCCTTTTTCTGCCTGGATATTTTTCCAGTTCCTGTTTTACCTCCTCATCTTAATAAATTGATTTTCACCATGACCATTGACATCTGTAAAAGTAGACTACAATAATTTGACTGCTGTGCTCATTCAATTTTTATTTCTCTTCTGTTAAAAGAGACTTAAAGGACTATGTTTTGCTGTTGTCTTCAACATCAAGCATGTATAACCACAAACCTTAGCACTAACAAAAGTATAGTTTTTGAAAAGCTAAACTTTATCACCCTTAACATAAATAAAAAACAAAAAACAAAAAAAACACTCTGATTTTATTTTAGGGCACAACAAACCGCAAGCTTATCTACCTACTAACTCACTCCCCTGTGGGGAGAGCCAGCGTTCATGGAGCAAAAGGCTCATCCCAAATTGCTGAGTTTATGGCGTGTCCTCTGAAAGTTCAAAACTACGTTTCAGTCACTTTGTACATGGCAGCTGCATCCTCTTACCATAAATTATCTGCCTTGCTTTGATTGTTGAGAGCCCGTCTGGCAAAGTGACATGATAAATCAAAATTGAAACCATCTTTTTGTGTGGAGGCTATATCTAACAATCTACTAGCAAATATTAGGCAGCCCTGAGGACAGTAACCTGTATGTGCTCTATTCTGTCCACAGCGGACCTGTACATCAACATTATGTATTTGCATCTTTCAATTTGGAACTAGGAGGATGACAGGTTCATCCCAAATGAATATCTATTTTGTTTTCAGCTTTTATTTCCTTTTTTAAATTAAAATAAAATAGCATAAACGTAGAGTTTTTATAACATTCATGCATAAAAACTCAAAAAATCGTAAATAATTTTTTTTTAAACAGTTGAGGTACATAGAGGTATGCTTCTTTTTTTCACAGAATATATTGTCTCGGAGGCAATGAATATATATATATACATACACAAAATTTAAGACAAATATTTACTAACTTGAACTTTTCACACAGAGAGTCTTAGGTATAATGTAAGTAGGTCACAAAGGAAAGAAAAAAAAATTCTTTAATAAAGAATCATGACTGATTGGAAATGCCCTATTATCTTTGATTTTTTAGGCAAGGATTAATTTGTGTGATTTATTTGGTTTTTTTTTTAGGATTATTTTTTAAACAGTTATGAATAATCTCATTGATTTGATATCCACAGTAACCGGTTATTTTAAGTTTCTTTCAGAAAAAAAGACAGTAAACAAATAGCATATATTTGAGTTATGCATGTAAATGAAACTAAAGGTACTAGGCTAAAATATATCGATTTTAAAATCCACAAAATGATTATTTCTATTTATCAACACATGCCATTCACATAAATAGTGATACAGTGAAACATGTCACTGAAACAATTAGCAGCATGAACAGTAATCTGTTTCAGTGGTTACAGCAAAGAAATATGGTGATAGAGTGAATATGTCACTAAAATAACAAACGGCATGAACAAAACTTTTTTCAGCAGTTTCAGCAAAGAAATTTGTCACACAATGCTGGATTCTAACATTTGGAAGTTTTCACTTCTAGCTGATGATGGGCAACAGAAAATGCATTGAAATTGAAAAAAAAAAACTCCACTGTAATATAAAGAAAACAATAATGGAGGGAAATTTTTGCTAATTCCTCAACTTAATTAGCACTATAGCAGGTCCATTTTCTAAATGCCATGAAAATTCATACTCTAAAAAAACAAATCTTCATGAGCCTGAGGTTAGAATGTTGCCCTGCTGGGTAAAGCATGCAAATTCTTTCAGCTGTGATCGTCCATTATAACAGGCAGGATTTAAAGTTTTATTTATTATAACCATTTTCATTGTAATACAATCCCCTAAGTTATCTTTTGATTACAAAAATCGCAATTATTAAAGCAAAGCCAAATGATATCTGAGGGTAATGATGTTGCAGATGAAGGCCTCAGATTTTTATGGGAAAAACATGTCAAATGTCTACCTTGAAAAACATGAAATTTAGATGGATAAAAAATAGTTACAAGTGGTAAATATCTTTTTCAGCCAACTAGGAAACATATAGTATATAAAGAAAGTATAGTGGTATAGATCAGCTATGAACAAAAAAAAAGGTAAAAACGGACGCTGCTCTAAATTGATGGAACTAAATAGGCAAAAAACAATTCTAAAATTGATAGGAAGCTTAATTATGCTTAAAATGTAAGTGGTAAAAACTGAAGAGGAGGAAAAAAAGTTATTCGCTGCGTAACAAAGTTATGTTTATAATTTATGGCCTCTGAGCTACAAAAATTCACTCGAACAACTGTGATAAAATGCATCAGGAATGTGATACGTTAAAATGGAAGACCCTCAAACACATTACCATGATGATGCAATTCATAAAAAACAACAACATACATATATGTATATATATAACCATATATAGTATATGTATTAACCCTGTAATATTAAGTTAAAAAATAACTTTTTTTTCATTCATTCCAGAAATTGTGCAAAGGTTATTTCATGAAAAGAGTAAATAATTTGAATCTGTTTGAAAATTAATTTTAGAAAATAGCCCTTGATGCATTTTAGAAGGCATGATAGCTCATTTTGCAATCAACCAAAATAGGTTGGCAGCTGGAATACAGCAAATTTTCTCCTTGAAGACCAGGAAAATTGTTCAAGAAAAAGATTCAGATAACAGTACAGAGGTGGGGGTATTGTGGAGTTATATATTTACAATGAGTCAAGTCATAATTGCCTTTCAAATTTAAATCATTTAAAAGAGGTGGTCTAATTTGATGGAGGTTTTGTTTGAGGTGTTAAGCTGTAAATAAAAATGAGAAGATTTGAAAAATGAAACCAAATTTTGCTCCATTGATCACTTTGTATTTTCAGTGAAACACAACTAAAACGAAAACTTTTAAAACGAAACCATGTCGCCAAGTTCACTTTTCCTTTAAAAATTGCCCTCGCTAAGCAAAATTTATTTGTAGTTTAAAATGAAACAAGATTTCTGTAATCCCTAGAAATATGGTTTAACAGCGTTCAATTGTATTTTGCTAAAGGAAAATGTTTCATATACTTAAAGCACAAATTAACATGTTTGAAAAATTAAACTGTGCGCAGCACATTTGCATCGTTAAAATGTGCAACAGAGTGCTTTAAGTCTTGATCCAATGAAATTGAAAACAAACAGTAGAGGATCTGTTTGTAATCCTTCCATGAGAAATTTAGGACAGCAATCTGTCTGTTTTCATCGAGCTAAGTGATTGAGACTATCTATTAAGGGGTTGACTTACATGGATCATGGTCATCCTGGCATCCTAGCATCAATACTTTATTTGCAAAGTGATTTGAAATATTCAAATTTGACACACACACACATACAAAAAATTAAAAAAAAAAGATTTTAGCAAAAGTGATTCTATTTCTGACAAATAAAACAAAATAAGAATCTTTCTAAATCTACACAGCAAAAAAAAACAAAAGTATTTTTTCTTAAATATTAAGCCAAAAACACTTCATCAACATGTAATGACTAAATCAACTTGATTTTTGGTCCCCAAACCTCTTATCTTGGTTTTATCAAAATATATTAAAACCAGAAAGATTATTAAAGTCACCATAATTCTACTGCGGCTGTCTGCATCTTTGTCTTTGAATAGAATCTTTATCAATCATAAGCTATGCTACATTCAAAAGGTTTTTATGATTATTAACAATACTTATGTCCTAATTCACACAAATTATCCTCATCTAAAATCTTACCTTCCTCATAAAGCTTTTTCGTTCAAAGCTTAAATTTTTCCAATATATCATTCAGATTCAGTAATCAAACACTGTAGTTATCATATATTGATGCTTTATTATCTGATATATGTACATCTGTGTTTTAAAGGCAACAGCCCAAGAAATCTTGCACACACTGGAATCAGTTGCATATACAACCAAAATTGTTTAATCTGGTTGCAAAACTTATCTTTTCGCTTAAGGCTGATCATTTCCCTAGCAATAATAAAGTGTATACGACTGTAACTATTATGTGGCTTGCTAAAAGTACGGCTATTGGATTGAAAATCTAACATTGACAAGTATTTTCTGTGAGTACTTATACAGGAAGTCATTCAAAGTGTGGCAAGCCAAAGTTGCTTGGTTTTATCATTAAGTCCCTTATTAAACGCTCATATTAAACTTTCAATGGGATATGTGAGATGTAAGAATGTAAAGCTGGACTAAGTGACTTGAGAATATGTGTTTACACTCGCAGAATTGCTGATTGTACATCTTTACATTCCGTAGAAGGCAAGAACAAAAAAGGCTACTTCTTCATATAAACATAACTATTGTCTAAAATGCAATAACCTAATCTGAGGTGTAAAAAGAACAAAGCACTAAAATTCAAAATTGGTTATTCTAAATGACAGCATTGTGTTTGAAAATTGAAAACCATTGCTGACAAAAGTTAATACTAATGGAATTGGCTAAGTAAGTGGGCCATCAGATCAACCATAAGGAATTCGATGCTTAAAATACCCTGCATGTTGGTTTATGATAATAAAAGCGAAATGTAAAGTAAAAATTACTCAAAAGAGCAAAATTTGATATTCTCTACATAAAAGTTTTACATTTTTAGTATCAGTTATATATTTTCTAGGAAATGAACATGAAGATTAAAAAAAAAAAAATTTGAAAGAAAAAGGTTACACAATTGCTTCTCTTTATGTTTAAACAACTTTGGTTCTCACAGTTTACCTGTATTAACCTCTCTTTGTAGCTTTGTTTCAATCTTCAGAATATGAACACTGCACACTTTGTTTTTTTATCAGAGACTACAAAACTGTGAGCAATGCTCCTAATTTTATGATATAGACTGTGATTTATACAGAGATGATGCCTACATGGCTTTATATGATTTGGTTGATTAAGGAGCTTCATTATTATGGTCTTTTAGACATACTCTACAATTTCTGTTAATAAGAATTTTAGCTTGGATTAGCAACTCGTCTAGATTTTCATATATATCATCAAATTCACATTTACTTTAGGTTTGCCTATATTTCCCTAAGAGGTTTCCAAATTTAAATTAAACTTTTTATTTCTCTTATTTTAGAGATAAAGCAAATGAACAGCAATATGCCCAAAGTAAATTACTTGTTAACATGTTCGTAAACAAGTATCTTATGATTGACTTTCCCTCACATACACACTCTCTCTGTCTCTCTTTCCCCCCCCCCTCCCCTCCCCTCCCCCCAGTTGTCTCTCTACATCTTTAATATTCTTTGTTGTTGTTGCTTCATTCCAATCAAATGGAAGAAATAACGATATTATTTACATAAGGTGATTATCAAAAGTATATCTTTATACAATTAGTTAAATATACAGCACAAAATATAATACATTTCAAAGACCCAAAAGGAAAAAAAAAAACTCTAAAAAGATCATATGTTTGTAAAGAAATGTCAGAGTTTTTGAAATCTTGCTACTATGATTCAAGTGGCAATCTTTTGAACTTAAAATTCTTAACTGAGTTTTTAATAAATGTGGGGGAAAATTGGAAAAAAAGTAATTAGTCCAGGAATAGATGTATTCAAAAGTTTAAAATCATTTTTACTGGCATAAAAGTGTTATGGAAGATAAAGACTAGGCTTTATAACTTCCAAAAATGGTGAAAACAGTCTCTGTAACAGCATTTCCAACTCCAAAAACACCGCCTGGAAAAGCATTCAGCCCATACAACAATAAAAGTTTAAGAAAAAAATAAATAAAAAAAGGCTTTTGCTCTAAAGATTTTACATCTAATTAAGTGAAACGATAAAAAAAGTAAAGCAGATCTTTAACATTTGAGAACATTAACATTTTTCGGTTCAGTCTGAGAAAGGAATAAAGTTTGAAAAAAAAAATATATCAAACAAAATGTACCCCAAATTTCATAAATTTATAGATAATTTGTGCATCCAAAGAATATGACAAAAGCATAAATGAGATTCAAAATAATCTATCCATTGCTTTAAGTACTCTGTGACAAAACAAAATCCTAAATATTTGTATTAAAAATTATTAAGAATTGATCGACACAACTCCTCAAAAACGCTACAAAAATGGCCATCAGTTTTCTTTAACAAAATCTAAAATTTGACATTCGTCTTCTTCACATCTGTGAGGAAAAACAATAGAGTGAATATAAAAAATTTCATTTTATGAACTAAAGCTCTTTTGGTCTCGATCAGCTTTCAGTGCAATGTGGTTGCAATTAACAAAAAACAAATTTTCTTTCAGAATTTTTCTTTTCTCTATCTCATCTGAACAGGAACTTTTTTTTTTAATCCGGAATAGTATGATGAAAAAATGTGTAATGATCACTTCAAAAAAACTTTTGCAATTTTTTTTTTCAATCACTTTTAAAATTGTGGAGGGCAAAGGTGATGCCTTTGTATTAATTTGAAAGAGAAAAGATTTTCCCTGCAAAGATGTCTGGAATGTCCTCAATTTTCGTCATTCACAAAGAAAGGTTGCTATGTCTGTAGGTAACATCAGGCTTTTTCCAGGGTTTTTTTTTCTAATTTCCATAATTTATTTTTTTTCAGTGGGGAGGGGTGTGCAAGGTGGAATCTGTTCACCCACGTTCATACTCTCTTGAGTTATAGAACATAATGCTAAAGACATGCAGAGTTTTATGCTTAGAACCAATTGAGGCATGTGAGCATAACATAACATTGGGGAATAAATCGAGCAGCATTAATGTTTAATGACAGTCAGCAGCAATACGCTTAGCCTATCATCCATCTGTTCAGTTTAGCTGTTCGGTTTTGCTACTAAAATGTTTTCCTTTTTTTTTTTCATTTAAGACTTGAGGTCACTTAAAGCAAACATGATTTTTTAACTTGGAAAATACACTTTGAACATATTAAGAATGAACTGATTCAAGGGGGCTGTCAGATCGTGTGTTAAAAAATCTGTTTATGCTGCAGAAACAAAAAAAACTTTTTATTTTTATCAAAATTCCATCGCGCTTCTTGCCAGACTTTGGCATTAATATGTACCCTGTACTAGATCATAGCAACATGCAAATGTTACATCCAAGCCTCTTGAGGCAAAAAGAGAGCTGGTGACAAAACAGAAGTTTTCTACGTTCACAAGAAAAAAGGCAAACTTCAAGTGCCTATCTTGAGGATGAAAAAAACATGACGTGGAGAATGTCTTTCAGTGAACTCTCCAGAACTGCACAGAAAATGGTTTGTGAGGCACACTCCTACAAATCTCTTCCGTACTTGTTTCTCTTAATGGCTGGGAAATGAATTCTAGTTACTTTTCTTCTCTTGTGCTATTTGCTGACTGGTGTATCCGAACGGCCATCAGAGAAAGAGTCATTCTCAGATGCAGAGAGTGAGCTGGTGGTTCGGATGCTTTCCAGATCATCACGGAAATAAGGATGATTAAGGGCAGCCCTCGCAATGATTCTTTGATCAGGGTTGAACACAAGTAATTTCTGTAAGATTTGGATAAAAGTCAAAGTGCTAAATATATATATCATTTATTTCCCTACATGTATTTAAAAGTTCACATCTGTTTGTTAACATGTAAACCTGTGTGCATAAAAATAAAAAAAAGACCACAATCTAAAAAAAAGTGAACATTTCAGAATTTATGAGGACAAAATAAAATAAATCGTTTCTACATCTTTTTTAATTATCTTTCCTTCAAGCTGCCATATTTATCAGAATTACTTTCAACTTGCATTATGACACACTAGCTTTTCATTTCGTAAAAAATCAAAGTTAGCTCTTTCAGTCTTGGAAATAATGGGTCTTTGCAGTACAATTTTTTATATATTTTACGACAAAAGATGGAAATTGGAATCATTAGGGGCGGTCTAAAAAAGCACAAATAGGACAATTTATAATATTTGATCACTTGAATTCATCACAGCTCCAAATCCTTAAAGGGATAGCTATTTCCAGGAATTTTGGCTACATTTAAAGTCAAATAAGCCTGTGATTTACCTCCAACAAATCACGAGCCTGGTTGTCCAGCTCTGGCACAAAGTGGTCAATGGGTGGAGGGCGGACATTGCGAAATGAGTTCCAAAGCAACACAGCACTTTCTGGCCATTCTGACAGGTCTGGTAAACCAATGACACTGGGGATACAAGTAGGAAAATCAATGAAAAAAGGTATTGAGTCTGTGTTTCTTATGAGTTTGGGGTCCAAACATGATCATACTTTTACTTCATCTCTTCACATATATTTTAAGTGAACACTTTGTAATTTCTATAAAATTTGTATAAAGGCAAAAGATAGAAAAAAAAAATTTTATAGAAAAATCTAAATTAGCTCTTTTTTACTATAACCATTCAAATTTCAACAAAAAGAATTGTTTTATCCACCAGAATATCTTCATGTTCCCGATTTGCCAACGAAGAGCGTGGAAGTTCTTACTGAGATCTTGAACCAGTGATCTTTGACTTGCAATCTATCTGTAGTTCTTGCAATATGCTCTCAGTCAACTCACTCAAATATTTTTTTCAGTTGATAAGATTTTGAACCGGTGATCTTTGACTTGCAATCTATCTGTAGTTCTTGCAATATGCTCTCAGTCAACTCACTCAAATATTTTTTTCAGTTGATAAGATTTTGAACCGGTGATCTTTGACTTGCAATCTATCTGTAGTTCTTGCAATATGCTCTGTCAACTCACTCAAATATTGTTTTTCAGTTGATAAGATTTTGAACCGGTAATCTTTGACTTGCAATCTATCTGTAGTTGTTGCAATATGCTCTCAGTCAACTCACTCAAATATTTTTTTCAGTTGATAAGATTTTGAACCAGTGATCTTTGACTTGCAATCTATCTGCAGTTGTTGCAATATGCTCTCAGTCAACTCACTCAAATATTTTTTTCAGTTGGTCTCCTTCAGAGTTTCCTTTAAATAGAGGGCGCCTGATGAAAAGTTCAGCAAAAATACACCCACAGCTCCAGGTGTCAACAGCGGTGGCATATTTCCCTGTAAGCAAGACTTCAGGGGCCCGATACCACAACGTTACTACCTGGGAAAGAGATCAAATATTTTCTGTATTTAAAAAAATATAGGGAAAAGATGGTTTCAACTGAATAGTATATTATTAATTTTACTGGCCTGTTGTGATGAATAAAAACAAGACAAAGTGAAACTTTATATTTTTTTTATCATATGCACTTAAAACTAAATACTCACAGCAGCAGCAGAGGGCTAATAATAGATTTCTCTCAATTTTAAATGGTGAAGCCCACATACAAACGCTCTGCAAAATTTTTTGTTAATTGATAAGCTTAAAAAAAAGGGATTCATTTTGTCTACAGCAGGCTCTTAACATAGTTCAACCCTCTATCATCATGGTGAGTGACTCACGTTACCTCAGAAAAAGATATTGCAACTTTCTGAGAACCAGTCAGGCTTGTGCTCAGCCAGAAAGAAGGACCACATTTAGGCCATACTACTTTTCTACTGGTACCAAAATATTACTTGTTTCCACTTATTTAGGCCACACTGCTACTCTACTGGTACCAAAATGTGACTTGGATCCACTTATTTAGACCACACTACTGCTACTGTATTACTCTACTGGTACCAGAATGTTACTTGGATCCATTTATTTAGGCCACGCTACTGCTACTGGTACCAAAATATTACTTGGATCCACTTGTTTAGACCACACTACTACAACTACTACTTCTGTACTACTCCACTGGTACCAGAATGTTACTTGGATCCATTTATTTAGGCCACGCTACTGCTACTGGTGCCAAAATATTACTTGGATCCACTTGTTTAGACCACACTACTACAACTACTACTACTACTACTGTACTACTCTAATGGTACCAGAATGTTACTTGGATCCATTTATTTAGGCCACACTACGACTCTATTGGTACTGAAATTTTACTTGAATCCACCCAACTACTGGTCTAGTAGAGTTCAGAATGTTACTTGGATCCATTTTTTTAGGCCACACTACTACTCTACTGGTACTAAAATGTTACTTGGATCCACCCAACTACTGGTATATTAGAGTTCATAAAATCATCAGCATATCAATATTTCTTTTTTCCAATAAATTTTCGTTTCAAAAAGTGAAAGTTGCCTGAATGGTAGACCTTAGAGCCCTTGATCTGGGTTCAAGATTGCACTTTGTTTAAACAAGAACGTTAATAGCATGCTGCTATGCAAAGATGCCTATTTATAGAGAGGTGATAAAGTCATTTAGAAGTAATAAGATTTGCAAGACTAATTTCATAATCCAAAATTGGGTAAACCCTCAAATCAAATAATTTAACAGGATAAGACAAGAAGCCTTCCTGACATCTTTCTCGAAACTTTTGCTGGCGTATTCCTAACCAAACCAACAAAGAAATGAGCACCCTCTTACCACAGTAGTGAGCTTCATGTCTGAAGCGTAGATGCGTGCCAGGCCAAAGTCTGCCAGTTTGAGGATCCCTGAGCGAGTGACAAGAATGTTCTGAGGTTTCAAATCTCTGTGCACAATGCGATTGGCGTGTAAGAAGTCCAGGCCATGCAACATCTGAAGCATCAGGTCCTGGTGGGCAAGCAAAATAACTTCTTTCAAATACATATTTGTTCCTCGTTTCTGAATATTGCTTCTCGAAGTAAAAAAAAAAATGCCACTTATTATTGTTACATGTATTATCTCTAACATTGCTGCTTTTGCTTCTGTACTCTTTCCAAAGATTGAAATGTCTTTAACTACATAGACCTCAAAGTTAATTCCATAAATGACAAAGCCGAAAACCTTGTTTCCTGTCATTCTGATATAAGAGGCCAGTTGGTGGATTTTTATGATACAAAAAGCAAAGAAAAACTAACTAAAAAAAAAAAAAAAAGACATGACAAAAACAATAACAAAAAAAAAAAAAAAAAAAAAAAAATTCCACTTACTTAAATTTTCATATATTTTTCCATAACCTGTACCATAGTACTTTTTCAGAAGCCATCATTAAAAAAAAATTTAAAAAGAAATGCTTCAGTTAAAAATGGGCGATTAAAGGTCTTCAGTCAATATCAGTTCAACAAATCTCGCAAGGCTATGGGAAAAGCAGCAAAGACAGTAAGTAGAACAACCACTGTTAAACAAATCCTGCAGAGACAAGCCTAGCCTTTAACCCCTTCCGTGTCCTCTCTACTATATTTTCAGTGCCATCCAAATTTATGCTCCGTTGAATTATAATTATTTAACATTGTACATTGTTCTAGAAGTGCAAACAAGACATGGTTGAGGTAAATTCTAAATATTATTGCGGCTGCTCATTTTGATCGCTCTGTGTATTTTTTAAAAGCCCAGCCAACGAAAAATGTTGTTGGTGAAAGTGAAGACAATACAACCTTGAGGCTGCCAATTGAGTCTCTGTATGAGTGTGTATGTGTGTGTGTTTCATCCAATTGATAGTAACGCTGTCACAGATAACATACCACAGGATAAAAGCACATATTGAAGGGGGAGAAAAAAAGCACCCTTAGACAAGAATAAATCGTCTTTGTGAGTGTGTGTCTCTCTCTCTCACACACACACCTCAAAAAACCGTCCTCCTTCATAAAATAAAAGATTGAAATCAAACGCTGTCACCAAGCGTGCCATAAGCTCAATGTGGAGAAGCCTCGAGTGCTTCATCCCATTGATAGTAACGCTGTCACAGATAACATACCGCAGGGTAAAAGCAACCTCAGACAGGAATAAATCGTCTTTGCTTCATGACGCACAGCGCAAAGCCCGCAATGACCATTCTGTGCGGACTTACTTCACTTTGCGACTAGTTATAGCTGAAGAAAACGCATGCACGTAACAAGACCGCATCAAACACACAAAAGACACAATTCTGCATTGAAAAAACTCGCTGAGACGAGACGGGCCGACCATTCAACTGTTATCGATCGCTAACCTAAGCCAACGCCGGAAGCGGTTTTAACGTCACTCAAGTCAGAACGAAGCGTTCAACAAAAGTGTCGGGGGGGGGACGGTTCCAATCTGCTGGAACTGGCGTGTCGGCTGTCTGCGCGATAGGCAAATCATGACGTTAAAATGAAGGTCAAAGTAGCAAAAAAATCACTGATCATCTGATACCGACGTGTGCTATTATTAATATTAATTCTTTGCAGTCTTAATTTTCCCGTCTCAGCTCGCCTTTCCTTGGCGCACATAAAACTAACCATCGGCCCCCTTCACACAAACCTCACTTTTACAGCGAGCTAAGGTGCCCTCGCGAGAAACGGCCACCGCTGATTGGTCATGATTGATAAAAGAGCTGCGGCGATAAACTTGGTCGAGTGCGTTCTACATTCCAGACCATTACATGTGGATCTTTTCGGAAACTCCATATCCACTCTCAGTAGCTGAAAACCCAACGGGGCGCCGGAGGCGGTTATTGAATAACAATTATTTAGGCTACCATCAACATCACGACTATGGGTGACTTTTAAACCCTTCCGCGTCCCGCTGCTAGACAGCTCGGCATGATTTCCGGCTTCAAGCTCATGAAGGCGGTACTTGAAATACCCTGGGAGCCGATGTTACTGGAATCTCTTTCCGACTAGAACCTGTTGTAATATCTCGACTCTTCCATAAGGAGCCCTGGAGTTCGGATGCAGGATGAGCCGTTCACTTTTGCATAAAAAAGATTTTGACGATTGCATTATACCTAGTAACCCCTGTTTCTTACTTCGTAATACGAGTTAACTTCCCATTATTTACATAGAACTGAGATTACAAAGAGAGCTGTGAAGATATGATTTGAAAGCACGTATGATTAGTGCAGGAAAAAAATATAATAAAAAAAAGATTTGTGATTTGTTTAATAAGCAGGTCAATGAGGAATATTTTTTTGGTTTTTTTTTTTTGAACAAAAATTTCGCTGATGGTAACGATGATGATGATAATGATGATGATGATGATGAGGATGATGATGATGATGATTATCGTTCTATCTTCTTTTTCCACCTAACTGGCTCAAGCTCTCGTTCTGTCTCTTGCCACCCCCCGCCGCCTTCCCCCAACCCATAGAAAATAAATAAGTAATAAAAAAAAAAAAAAAAAAAAATTCAACACCTTCTTCAATCTCGCTGACACAAATAAATCTCTGCAAATTTAAAACTGTCGTTTGATTCACATTAAAAAGTCAAGATCCAAACAAAAACATACAGCACAAAAAAATGCATTAAAAAAAAAAAAATAATATAAACTTAGCTGCCACATTCACAGTGCCATTCTCAGATTAGTAGCATGAACAATCGATGGCCTTGCTATCACTTTCTACGGGCACGACATTTATGTCTCTGAACTTGGACATGACGGGTCAGACGTATATTTCCGTTTAAAGGTGTATCTAAATATTATGACCCATCTGGGTGAAGAAAGACAAATGATTACTGTCCGATATGGGGTTATGTGAAGAGGATGCGAGGAGGGAGGGAAAAAATAGAGGAAGGGGGAAGGAGAGAGGGAGGGAGAGAGCGAAAGAGAGAGAGAGAGAGAGAGAGAGAGAGAGAGAGAGAGAGAGAGAGAGAGAGAGAGAGAGAGAAATAGAGACGCAGACAGACAGAAAGACAAACTGATAGACAGGAGGGGAAAAGTCAGAGGCAAAGAAAGATAAAGACAGAAGAAGATAATTTTTTTTTTCTTAATTTTCAAACGGTGACAAATAAGGCGTTAGACTTTTTTTTTATTACTATTTTTTCCCTTTTCTTTCACTCGGGCCTTTCATAAGATACAACTTGAACATTCTTAACTACAATCGTAAAATTTAACACTGAACTGCCTCGGCCTCCGACAAACGGCGGACTATTGAATCGGTGCCCTTTCCAATACGGAAGCGCTTTACAGAGGTTTACTGGAAACAGCTGTCAACTGCCGACTGATACCAGGTCTTGGAAAGGAGGTTACATTCTAGTGTTGGAGCAAGCTACTCGTGCAAGAATACAATCTTGTTGGACAAAACCCGAAGTGGCGTTCAACTGGTCTATATAATTATCTATATTGAATGACAAAATGGAGTAGCTATTCGCTCTCAACTGAAGAACACGTCAAGACTCCCTACATTCCAGAGCTAAGCAGAAGCTGCGATTTTCTTTGAACGGGCTTTTTATCTTGAGCGATATCGGTATAAGGGTGTTCAGTCTTCGAGCGGGTAAACGATGAGAGAGAGGGAGGGAGAGAGAGAGAGAGAGAGAGAGAGAGAGAGAGAGAGAGAGAGAGAGAAAGAGGAGAGAAAGAGGAGGGAGAGAGAGGAAGGGAGAGTCAGAGAGAAAGGGAGGGAGAGAGGGAAGAAGAGAGGGAGGGAGGGAGAGAGAGAGAGAGAGAGAGAGAGAGAGAGAGAGAGAGAGAGAGAGAGAGAGAGAGAGACAAGGTTTAAAAAGAGACAGGCACACCACTTTATAACTACGGGACTAAAAAAAGAAACAACACAAGTATAGATTAAACATAAAAACGTTTCGCCTTTATTGTGGCTTCATCAGAGTGTGTAGGAAAAAATTGACTTCAACAAGTTATACAAAACATTGGGGGAGCTGGGCTCAGACGGGACAAATGATTGGTTGGGGGAGGGGCAGTGCGCAGAATGCTTAGGTTCAGTGCAATGGCGAGGGATGGTGATGGCAGAGGGCGTGACCTCGTTGATATGAGGGTTAGATAGAGTTGAAGCGTGTGTTTGATATTAACTGTTAGAGCTGATGAAGCCACAATAAAGGCGAAACGTTTTTATGTTTAATCTATACTTGTGTTGTTTCTTTTTTTAGTCCCGTAGTTATAAAGTGGTGTGCCTGTCTCTTTTTAAACCTTGTTTCACACTATTTACAGACACACACGCGTCCTTTTTGGATCCTTTATAATTACCAAGTTGTCCTCCAAGTGTGGTGTTTTTGCTTTTCTATTTAGAGAGAGAGAGAGAGAGAGAGAGAGAGAGAGAGAGAGAGAGAGAGAGAGAGAGAGAGAGAGAGAGAGGCAGGCATACTTTATAGGTGACTGATAAAAACCGTGAGGTGAGGATTTATTAACTTCTCCTATTCGAAGCAAGTCAGCACTTTTTTTACTACTATGACTTGGAGAAGTATAAAACTTTCCCGGAGTACACTGCTACTACGATGTAACGTTCGTGTGTAAGCCCACCTGACTGTATGGAGGAGTAAATAAAAGTTATAGGTGGCTCGAGTTTCTTAAGAAATGTCACACACAGATAAGATGGTCATGGGGGCCAGAAATACTTTTTATCGGCATCGTTCAACCCCAGATCAAACGGCACTAGATATGGGGCAAGTTGAAGACATTTTCTCAAGATTATCGGGAAACATTGACTGACACGTGTGTCGTGTAAAAATGTAATTGACCGAGACTTGTCGAGACCAGAAGACGTTGGGCTGGGATTTTAGGTCTCAAAAGGCAGCGCAAAAAAAAAGTGAGGAGAAAAGGGGGGGGTACAAAGAGTCATCTACATAATGGCACCATGATTAGGTTAGAGGTCCCAGCTTTCATTCCAAACGGAGCTGAGCAAAATGTTGGGCTATAGACGACAAGACTGTCTTGAAATGTTTAATTTGACGGGCAGTAAAAGTTAAAATAATAATAAAAAAAAAAAAAAATGTTACTGATCCGCCAGATTTTGATCCCAAGTCCTTAAATAAGATCCCTAAAAAGAGCCCAAGATTTGATACACGGGTTAACAGGTTCACCTGCAGCTCATCAAATCTGAAGTTTTAAGATCGTTATCTGGCAGAGCGCTAGCGAGGCTTGGGGTTTTGACAAGTGAGTGTCCGGGGTTATTTTATCATTTTATAGATTAAAAAACAAACAAAACAAAAAATAGTTCAGAGCGTATAGGCTGTGCCAGACAGCTCAGTTGCTAAAGCGTTAGACTGACAACACAGTGGTCCCGGATTCTAATCCGACTTGAACCACCCTTATCCCAAGCAAAAACAGTCTCGGTGACTATTGACGACACGCTGACAGAGCACTCCGCCATGGCCTCTGGAACTCTACATAAACAGAGGCGTTCCTTCGGCCAAAGGCGTATGTTAAAAATTGTAGGTCCAGCCCTACGATGGTTTAGAACAAAACAATGATAAAAGAAGAAGCAAAAAAAAAAACAAACAACAAAACAACTACAGTATTCGATGTTTTGCAAACACATTAGGCGGATAAATCACATACTAATCGTGTCCAAGATATGACTGCTGGTGTGTCGCAGTCTTAGTCCATAGATTACATTGGTGTCCATTCACACCAAGATGGAGTAAAGAAATATTGCTTACAGTCCCTTTCCAAGATAAGATGGTAAGGAGTCCCTTTCAAAAGGACATGACACCGGGTCTATCGATAGTCTTCTAGACTTCAGCCTAAACTGGTACCCATCCACACGAGATGGAGTAAGGAAGTTCGTCTTGGATCCTTTTCCCAAGGACGTAACACCGGGTCTTCCGTTAATGTCTTCTAGTATGACCAGCTTTAACTGATACCCATTCACACCTGGATGGAGTAAAATCATCTTAGGTTACTTTTCCCAAGGACATAACATCGGGTCTATGTAACAGTCTCCTAGACTTCAGCTTGATCTTGTACCCTTTCACACCTGAATGGAGTAAGAAAAAAACGAATCCAGTGCTATTGCCACCTCCAAGGCCATGATATTAAAATTCTCAAATGAAAGCCATGCCAACTTTCATGTACTGAAACCAATTGTTAAAGTTTGACAGCTTTGCGGGGCAGACAAGTAAATCGGAAGTCGCAAGCGCCACGAATAATAGGGTTTTGTAACCGCTAACTTCCGGTAGTCCTTTGGTGATCCGAAGAGGAGAGTCCCAACCCACGGATGACTGCTAAGCCAATGTGATAAATTGTGGCGGCAGTCAGACCCCTAGCCTTATTTTCTATACCCTTAGGGGTGATACCCGGATACATGAAGCTTAGTTAGAGTTACTGACTTGCTCTCAGAAATAAAGAGGTAGAAATCTTAAAGACGCGAAAATGTCTCCACCCCTTATATAGACTTTTTTTTTTGCCCTTCTGAGATCGCAGTATCCATCCGAGCTGAAAATGTGGACAAATAGGGAAGTCAGGGAACAAAATTTGTCTGGCTATTGCCCTTTTTTTTTTTTTTTTTTTTTTTTGTAATCGTTAACGACAAACTTTGTTTCTTGACAACCAGTGTTGGGCGTCGTCAAACAGGGAAACGAAAAGAATTCTTGTATCACGCATTCTTACCGTTACCCATTATTTTTCCGCCGGCTGACGTCACGGAGAAAATTCAACAGAATGGCTGCGCTATTATGAAACATTCTTTTCTTTTTTTTTTTTTCAAGAAAGAGAGAGAGAGAGAGAGAGAGAGAGAGAGAGAGAGAGAGAGAGAGAGAGAGAGAGAGAGAGAGAGAGAGAGAGAGAGAGAGAGAGAGAGTATGCGCGCATAATGTGGTCTTCTAGACTGAAATACGATTGGAGTCTATATTGCCCGGCATATGTTATTATTATTATTAATTTTTTTTTTTTTTTTGGGGGGGGTGGGGGGGTGGGGGGTGTTGTTGTTGTTGTTAGTATTATATGCATATTATGTCAAATGATCATTAGGAACTTATCTTGAATTTCATAACCCTGTCACAACCCTGACTAACTGTAGAGAAACGCGGGTGTGCGCGCAGAATGCGCTGCAATGCTGATTTTATTGACACATATCAATGTGAGTCAATTCACGTACCAGAACTATGGTAT
Source organism: Elysia crispata (assembly GCA_033675545.1). Taxonomy (NCBI): domain Eukaryota; kingdom Metazoa; phylum Mollusca; class Gastropoda; family Plakobranchidae; genus Elysia; species Elysia crispata. Next base: position 21,798 of record JAWDGP010000609.1, on the reverse strand, counting down.
TATACTTTATATATATATATATATATATATATATATATATATATATATATATATATATATAATCTCTGAGTGTGACTCTCTCTCTCTCTCTCTCTCTCTCTCTCTCTCTCTCTCTCTCTCTCTCTCTCTCTCTCTCTCTCTCTCTCTCTCTCTCTCTCTCTCTCTCTCTCTCTTGTTCTTCTACAACCAAAGTCTGGGAAAAAACGACTTAGGGGACAAGAAGTGCGTCGAGTATTTCGAGGGCGCCGCTTGTTTGGGTTCTCCAAACGTCAGCCGCCCCGACGATGACGTAAGTAAGCTTGCTTTACATAGGGCTCTACAATTGTTTACTTAGACTGATCGATAGCTTTATGCCACTGCCTCTGTTAACTGAATGCTCCCCGATTCCCGCCTGCCTCGCGATCTATTGCTTTCCAGCCATCGAATTGGGCGGGTATGTACGGTATGTGCCCTGTACGATATGGGAGCAACGGCGGCCATTTCGCTTACTCAGTCACCCTGAAACCTGCGGGTCGCTGGTTCGAGCCATTTAGTATGGGGTGGATAAATGAGGAGTAGGTGGGAGAGAATGAGATTGTATTGGACTGTTCAGGTATTTCCCTTGTGGAGATGTGTAAGAAATTCACAATAATGAGATGCAGCTTCTTACAGTCAAATATCTCCATGCCTTCTCCGCAGAGACTTACAAACATCTCATTTTTTTTTTTTTAAATACGATCAGACCTTCAAAATGAAGTATTTTTGGGCGGCCGTAAATAAGTATTTAAACAATAAGTCCGGCAAATATGCCCTTTGTACCAGGCCTCAAAGCGGCTATTCTGAACTGGGAAGATACACCCGTCAATCAAACAATCCCTCTCTTGAAATAAATTCTTCTCCCTGTTCGGCAGGTCATGACAATCCTTATCTCATCTAGTTTTAAGACGACATGATTTTATCTGAAGGCAGTTACTATAATACATCTACGAACAGTGCCAACAAGCTGAAGAGGTCTTAGCGTAGAACTGAAAATGTTCACAATACCGCACACTGCGACTGAGTAACTGTTTTTGATATAACTTATCCACTACAGGAGGACTTTGAGACTTGATAAACACTTAAAAGGGTCAATTCTTCGAAGAGTAAGTCCTAAACCAAGGCGATCTTATCACAGCCAACACGATCTAAACTGAGAGAGAGACACACAGAGATGCCACAGCCAAGATCCCAAATTCCCTGAAAAATGAGAATGGTCACGGAGGGGGGGGGGGGGGCGCGTGCCCCCCGGAAGCTCAGAACTTTTTGTCATTATAAACTACTAAAATGGGCTTTCCTATAGAAGATTTAATACTCAAGATTTAGGTGGAATAAAATTTAACAAAACACTATTACTCACCTCTATTTACACTATTTACAGCTATGTAGAACAGGGGGATGTGGAGATTACTTCAATCTCTTTGGGGCCGGTGGATCCAAGAGACTGATATCTTCTGCTGCTCTCTTTTTATTGTTATTTGTGATAGCAGCAATCTGTTCCTCTGCCTTCTTGTGTGCTGTTGTTTTCTTTGCACGGGGGCCTTGGCTTGTATTCATCATTGCTCTTCGCCTGGCAGTTTGAATATGAAACACCATGGCCTTATCTACAGGGCTAAACACAATATCTGTTCTTCTAAACATCTCTATTGAACTAATCTTTCTTGCTAGAGGGTGGTATTTAATGCCTTGATGTGCTGCATATGTGGTTATATCAAGCCTGTTGGTTTTGGCAGTGGTGATGTGATTCATCATTGAAAATGATTGCTCCACTGCAGGGGCACAAAAGATGGATAAGCATGCCTTGACAACTGAAGACAGTGTTGGTATTTCAATTTCTTTCATGACATTGTTCCACCAGTGGTCCAATTGAACCTCATCTGAGGGAGAAAGATTTTGACAAAGATGGTATTGTCTCACTTCTGAAGTAAATTGCTCCTCTCTTTCTGGGCCAATTAATGTTGGAAAGTACTCTGCTAGCTTTTTCATGGCTTCTTCTGCAGCTGTATGGCCATGGGCAATCGGATCCAGTGCTGACAATGCTTGCAATAACTTGTTTTCAATTGGCAGTTTTTTCTGTAGGTAAGTGCCATATTTAACGTAGGCATTCAGAAGTGTCTAAGAAGAGCTGTCTTGTCCTCCAGGTGCATGGTTGAAAGTACACTTGATGCTTCTTTCCCAGTATAAATTGATTTCAGGGGCCGGTGATGAGACTTGTCCTCTGGGTTAATTGACAGTAGCTTCTTGTCTGATAAAGACTCAAGCTTGAGAAAGCTGGCAAGTAAAGCACGAAGGGTCTCCAACACTTTGTCATGCAATTTATGCACAACGGGAACTTTCTGTTCAAAGATCAGAGTGAAAGACTTAAACAAAGGCAAAGTGGCTGTCACAACATTAGTGAGAAAAAACACTTGTTTCCTTTTAAAGAAGAGCTTTTCAACTATTCTCTGCTTTCTGGTTTTGCCTGCTACGGTCAGGTTTTTAGTTTTCAGGCGCTTGAGAATGCTCCATACCTCTGGTCTTTTGTCAGGATCAGTATTTTTCTTAAGGATGTCAATCACAGTGTCCTTATAAATTTTCTGGTCTTGCTTTGACAGCCACAAAAAGTAGAACACTGTAAGCTGATCCTGAAGCTCTAGCAGGCATTCAGTTGTGTCGTACAGTGATAACCATCTGTCGATACTCTCTCTAAGGGGGTCACTTCAGATAAATCCATGTGTCTTGATATAGATTTTAGGTCTTCCCTCAAGTCAGCACTGAACTTGAAATCTGTGTTGATGTCATCTAATAAGTTACACAGCATGTTATTAGGATCCAGCTCAGCAGTGAAACATTTGACTGTGTTGTGCAGGTGATGGCAAACATCGCAGTCAATATCAAGGAGGTGAGGAGCATGATTTTCCTTTGACTTTTTTTGAAATCCATTTTCATTTCCACGCATGTATGATGCTGAATCAGACAAGACAGACATGAGATAGTCAAATGGAATTCCATCCTTGAGCATCTGGCGGCTTACAGCTTCAAACACTGTGTCACTGTTCACAATTGTCATCTCCAGTGAGAAGTAGTGATCTGTGCAACGTTCTCCAACCTCATTGTTGAAATAACTGACCAGTACATTGAGAACACGTTTCTTGTTTCCTTTGGCAGTTGACTCGTCTAGTTATGTTGAAAGAGAAAGAATTTTTTCTCATAGTTTGCAAGAGCCGTTTTCTGATAGATAAATTAACACCGTGTTTTATTTTGTAAGTGGCACTCATTCTTTCCATGTACAACCCATTTAAGGCTTTAAGGTCATTGCTGAGCTCCTGTGCGAGAGCAAGCAATTTTGGGGAAATAGATAAAGGCAAGTTGTTTTCTGCAATGAATATTACTATAAGTCCTTCTTGATTTGATTTCCAATCAACAAGGCTGGCAGGGACAGGCTTCGGTTTAGATGATTTTGTCTCAAAACTTTTTAATTATTGCTGCATTTTTTGAACAGGTCCACAATATTTCCTGATGCACCATAGGGAGCCAACGTTGGTTTTTCTGCAACACAATTTTCCAGGTTTTTGGTTGCTGTAAAGGCAGCAGGTAGCGACTGGGTAAGTTTTAAAGCTTTTCAGCCTTTAATATGGTTTTTATTCTTGGCATATCTTGCAAAAGTTTTTTCCCACTGGAGCCATTCTTTAGTCTTTCTTTGCACGTGATGCAGAACGCAATGCCAGGCTCATTCTCATTTCTAATGTACTCTGACATGTGTCTTTCTCTTCCAACCATGACCAGTTGAATTTATTTTTAATTCCTTTGTCAATTTCTTTTATGTTGACTCTGCCATCTCCATTTACAAACTTGGTATCACCATGGTTGAGACTATGGCACTAAGGATAAGCAGATCTGCACTGTTATGCCTAAGCTAGGCAAATTAATTCCTGTTATGAAGATTAACACAATTAAAGTAGATCTAGATTCTAGTAAGCTAAACAAAAATGAATTAAAATGTAGACTAGACGCAGTCTAGAAACAGATTCTCCATCATGAAAGCCATGAGACTAACGAACAATAGTCTAGATCTAGATATCGAGTCCGAGCAATTTAGGTTGAATCACAACTGCACTGCACTGAAGATACCTAAACTAGGCCAGATCTAGATTTGCACAAACAATTATAGTAGATCTAGAAGGCTAAAGAATAACGAATTCAAATGTAGACGCAGTCTAGAAACACGCATTCTCCATCACGATTCACGAAAGCCATGATAAACTTAGACAAAGCGGGCAGAAACATGTGACCTGAAACTCGGCAATCGATCGCTTCGTCCACAACGTGATTCGCATTTTTTCTTCCGGGTTTCGAATAATTGTAAGTTAAAAAGGCTTCACCCGGAGCTTTTTTCCACTCGATGGGAGCACCACCCGGACAAATTTTCAGACCCCAAATTCCGGGGTTTCCCAGAAATGTAGCATCTCTGGAGACAGACGACAGACAGAGAGAGAGAGAGAGACAGACAGACAGACAGAGACTGACAGACTCAGAGAAAGAGACACATAAGTAAGATATACACCTTCCCCACCCACTCTTTCCCATTACAGGGGTAATATCTCCTACTCACCCGGATCCTGTCAGGTCCTAATCCAGGGGGTGGGCAACGCTCGAGATATGTATTCAAGTCTTGGTCTATGAACTCAAACACTAAGGACAAACAGATATCACTGTCAGAGATGTCTTGATGATGGACGTCCAGGAGCCTGCGACAGAGATATCACAATGTTATAGCTGGACAGTGGACTATTAACAGGTCCATTTTGAAAGTTATTCAATCATGGTTAGACTGCATATTTGTTTTCTACCAAGACCTCCGCTTCAGAGCAGGCCTAGAGTATGCACGTTTACAAAAAAAACATTTGTCTAACAATCTAAACCAACGCTTTTGGCTAGATTCTTATCAATTTAACCTAGATATGGACCGTGTATCATCTCCTGCACAAATCAAAGAAAATTTCAGACCATTTATAATAAAACATTAATTCCTTGCAAAAAAGTATGTTTTGGTATAGATTTCAAGATCAGTTTAGAGACCAGAATTGCTGAATTGTACTTGTTAATCAAAGAGTCATACTAATTGCAAACCAATTTTGTGCTACAGTCAACTTATTGCCTTCATTTTTTGTTCTCCATTTCCAGTTTTTATCCCTTTGAGTTTTTCAAGCTGTTTTTTTTCTTTTAAATTAATATAAATTACGATGAAAATAGTTCACAAACAGAATCTTAGCGCTGAATTCTTTTCAAGTGGATTCAAAATTTTGTTTGGAATAAAACAAACACGCAAAAACAAAAAATTATTTTCCTTGCTTAAAGAAAAGAATAAAAGAAAGGAAACATATCAAATATGCAAGAAGTCACAAATTGAACCGTAAGAGTGACTGATTCTTAATTTACAAACATTTTTAAGAGTCGCCAGATATTTAATTTCAAGGAAGTCTGAAAGGTTTACTTACTGGACTATGTTTGGATGTTCTCTTGTCTCTAATTGTTTGAGGAGCGAGATTTCGCGAATGGCTGCCATTGGCATCCCTTTCTCGTGTGAATGCCGTGAACGACAGATACGGATTTGTTTGATGGCCACTATCACATTTTCCCGTGCTGGGTCCCGAGCTTTGAACACTTGTCCATATGCACCTGAGGAAAAGATTTGAAAAACAAGCAGATGAATGACAGAATAACTATTTGGTTTCAAGAAGTCAATCCACAGCCATAAATTACCATTTGTGCATCTTGAAGAAAGAAGAAAAATAATTTTGTCAACAAAAGAAGGATGTTGTTCCACACATTACGCACACAGAATAACGGAAGCCGCTGTAAAGACAATGATAACAAGATGCAGTAGCAGGACCAGGACTAGAAACCTCATGTAAAGCCTTTAGTTGATAACAGGTCAATCAATTAAATTAAGCATTGAAGAAGTTTAGGCTTAATGAAGTTATGATAGATGTTTTGCAACACTGGTTTTTACTTTGATGTTGGGGATGGTGACTGCAATGTGATGTGGTCGTTGCAGCAAAAAGGTCTATTAAAAGCATATACAGATAAACCATATAGTAGAAGCAGCAGTAACATCAGTTGTAGTAGCAGTAGTAGCAGAAGCAGTAGTAGTATTTGGTGAGGAAAGTATGAACTATATGCTGTTCAAAATAGCTTTAAAAATAATTTTTCTTTGGTTCAGTTCCATCAAAGTAAACATTTCCTGTAAGGTACTGATAAAATTAAAAAATTTCTTTCTTTTTTTTGACATTTTTTTACGAAAAATTAAAAAGAATTTTTTAAAGCCTGTGAAGTACTTTCCTACCAACAGATCTTAACTCATTGTGTGCCAGAGCGTTTTCCACGGTTGTGCCAGGCCATTTTTACTGTGCATATTGTCTTTAGAGGATGCATTGGAAATTGGGTTCCAGTTTGGCTTATTTTTGTGTAACTATGACTTATTATATATTTAGAGTTATCTCTCATAGGAAACTTAAAAAGTTTCATGACCGGGCTACCAATGGCGAAACAAACATTGGTTCTTATATCGACGATACATCGTCGATTGGCACAGCTGCGGCTCACTATATCGACGATACATCGTCAATTGGCATACAATGAGTTAAAATTGAAAAGATTCTCAATGATACAACAGAAGCAGATTATTTTACATACTCAACAAGTCTAATTATAACATAAAAATTTTCTTTGTCACAAAGCAAAAAATAAAATATCATGAATGATTTGCTGTGGGGCTTATTAACTTGGCTGAAAATTTACCAACCTGCCCCTCTTATATTACTGGCACACCTAATAAAATACATATATTCAAGCATCCCAAGAAAAATATGAAAAAAAAAAATAAAATAAATGAGAGACTTCCATAGCACTTTACCACTAAGTTACTGAAAACAAATTACAAAGGTTTTCAAGCATGCCATGAATACCTTTCTGAACTTAAAGAAAAGCAGCTATTACAAACAAAGCGTCACTCTAGCAAACTACCAAGATCTTTCACTGTCTGATGCCAGGCACTCATTTAACACCTACATGGAGTGAAAAAATGTGTGAAAAGAATCTTTCCTAAGAATACAACATCCCGTCTGGCCAAGTTATAATTCAAATCCTTAATCTTCTAATGCGATAGCCAAGTTTCCAACATAAGATAACCAAGGCGTCTGTGTTCTGAAGTGATCACTCTCAATTGGCTACAGCCATACATTCAGTTTAATTTTGACCACACCTCACAATAAGATAGGCATGACATAGCCTACCAGGTGAAGGCAATATGAAATACTTCAATTCAAAACACAATATTAATTGAAATGAGGTAATTTGATCAAGGGTGCAGATGACCAACATAAAACTACATACATGCATTACATTGCAGGAATGTTATGACTCGTTGGTGCATATAGGCTTTGTCCTAAAAGACGATGATGGAAAACTTGAACTTAAGTTGTATTGTGTAATCACATAGGCCCCAATATGGCCAATTATTGTGCAAGTTTTGACAGCTGTAAACTAAAAACATAATTATACTGCAAAAAAAAAATCAGGTTCAAAAAGGCTCGTAGAAAACAAAAGATGCATCCGGATATCAAAGAATTAGCTTAGAAAAGATGAAAAAAAAACAATCTCAAAACTTTTGGTGGTACTATAGACTGATTTTTTTGTGAATACGAACAGGTTCCACTTCTTTGGCTTCAAAACAACTAAAACAAAAAAAAAAAAAAAAAAAAAAAAAACCCAAAGAGAATTGACAATATGAATTCAGAAACATAATACGTTGTTAGGTGTAAGAACTGTCCACAGATATGACTCACCTGAGCCAACGTGAGCTAGAATCTCATAATACCGCTCATTGCTTTCTTTCTGTGCTCGCTGTTGTTGTTGCTGTTGCTGCTGATGGTGGTGGTGGTGGTGATGATGATGCTGTTGAGACTGCTGATTTGCATGGCACTTGCTCTGTGTTTGTTGTGGATGGCGAGGTGAATGCTGTTGGGGCTGTGGCTGAGAATGCTGTAGGAAATGCTGCTGATGTTGCTGCTGCTGCTGCCGACTTGGCTGGAGCACCTGAGGCTGTTGTTTCAGCGGCTGCAGCACTTGAGTTTGCTGTGTCTGCTGCTGTTGATGGGGGTGATGATGATGTTGCAACTGCTGCTGAAGTTGATGAGGTGGGGCTGCTGCTGCTGCCACCACCGGCTGCTGCTGTTGCAACTGAGGTGAAGGCATCTTAGGTCTCCCGTTTGGTGAATCTGATGACTTAATTATGCCAAGAGAGTGTTAAAGTCTTTGCTCCAACATAATTGTCACAGTTCTCATCTGAAAGGAAACAGGCATGCAATATTGAAGTTTATATAAAATAATATTAATTCCCCATCCAAAGTTCTCAACCACAATATTCTACTTCATTCTTCTTACTTTGATTTGCTGGGGGAGTGTATAAAATCTATTGTCTTTTATCAAACACCTTCTTGGCCTCACATTCAACAGGCCATATTGTGGATATACTTGCCCTCAGCTGTACCTATTGATATACCTCTTGTTATCTTGTCTAGGTATTTGTGGGAACTTCTGCTATTTCTCTCCTTTTGGCCCTGTGAAACACTGACATCAATGTTATTGGCTGCATAAAACTCTGAGTGGGTCTGGCTAACTTTGGGTACAGGCATGATGCTTCATGTTGGTGACCTGCTTTTTGCGAGCCAGTTTTCACTGCTACTGCATACCATTGGGACAACTCATTAATTGAATAATAACCTTGTCAAGTTGGATTTGATCAGAATCAGTGCTCTCTTCATAAATGGGACTGATAGTATATTATAAAACCCTGTTCTGATAAGTCTAATTTGACCATGTCAATTTACAAACTACATGCCTATTCTCTTATTCTCTGTTGGTTGGTTATTTAGAGCGTTTGTATCTACAGCTTGAAATATTAATGGTTTAACTCTTGTATTACAATTTACACTGTTCTGCTCACATCTGGTTTTCCGTGTTTTCAAATTAGGTTAAATTTATTTGTTCGTAAAAAAAGATCCACTTAGGTCAACAAGATGTGAGATATTTATAGATTAGTAAGCAATTATATATTTCATTGTATTTCTTTCACTTTCAGTATCAAAACAACCTTGAATGAGGCCTTCATGGAAGACCCTGAGAAGGAAAATCCTTTGGCTGTTGGAAATGTGTAAGAAAATGTTTTTTTTTTCTTACATGAAAAGTTTCTTATTTTTTTTTTGTATATGATGAAGATGTGCTTAGGTAATGATCTAAAAAAACTTAAGTAATGGTGCTGTTTACATTTATCTTGCTATTCCTACATTCCTTTCCCCAGAACTGAAAACCCATTTCTTCATGTTGGGGATTTTGTGAAACTCACCGCACAGATCCATAAGGCTCAGAAGACATATTATGCAACTGTAAGCGATTTTGCAAGAATATTTTTTAACTTAGCTTCAGCATACTTTTTGTAGTTTTATTCCTTGTTAGATCTTCAAAGAATCTTAAGTACCATGTCAAAAATGTTTCCTAAGATATTTATGTTTGGAGTGATGTTACTTTAAGATTTTACTGTAAATTAATATTATAATACAAAGAATTGACCTATAAAACATTTTAATTTCCAAAGATTACTTTAATAATGCCATGCTTTTAAACTGACTTCAAATAGGTCATCGAGATTAACAAGGACTCCAACAACTTCAGTGTCCGTTTTCTCCAAAGAAGCGGAACAAGCGGAACAAAATATTCTTTCGGAGAGATTGAAGATGTTGGATTAATTGCTTCAGGACCACCTGATTTCTATTCCTGGGAGGTCCTCAATAACTCTCAGTGGTCTATAGACCACAGGGAGCACTACACTTTTTTTTGTAAATTTATTTAATCCAAAAAATCCTCTTTTTTTTTTTTTTTTTGTAAAAAAATTGTCTCCCCTTATTAAAATATGATTAATTTCTTTTTCCTAACTGATAATATATGTGTTAGTTGATTATTCCTTTCATACCTGTGCTCTTGTTTGTGCTTGAACCATATTTCATTCATACAAAATTGGATTATAAGAGAAATTCGTCAAGACAGCTGAATGTGGGGTAAGTTTGTTTGACCTACTTTTTTTCAGTTACATAATCGACTGGCGTCCAAAATTTTTATATATTCATAATCTTCAAATCATAAGCTAAAATTTGATATATAACACTTGTCGGTTCATGCCACTTGAAAATTTATGAAAATTGGCCTTCTGAAGTAGATGGTCTGTGCCTCCGTCTGTTTTCTGCCTTATACAAATTTTATAACTTAATACTATCATTATCTTTATGACACTTTAGAATTCAATGTATTCAATGCACAACATAAATAGATGAAGAAAAACCAACTTTAAAGAAAAAGCAAATTAACACTACTCTTCTTGCATTCATTTCCCTATTTAGGCTATTGTGTTTTTCAAAAACAGTGAAACATTTGTAAACTCAAAAAAAAAACTTTAGTTACAATTTCCTTTGTAAATTACCCTGGCTAAAAGTGAAGCAAATAATAAAATGTACTGTATAGTTTTTTTTTCAGTTCTCTTCCCTTTGGCTTATAAATGACTTGAGTGTAAAGACCACAAGCACTAATATCATCCAAATCTCTATATTGAGCCTTGAACTCCTTGCCAAGAACAGTGCAAAATAATGTATAGAGGTCCTATTTTTACATGCATTTAAAATTGTTCTTTTTTAAGGATAAGGAATTCATAATTCTTTGTACATAGTCTAGCTCTTTCTTTGAGCATTTCTGACTCATTGTCATATACACTATTATTATAACTAGAGGACTCACATGATCCTACCATTCACAGAAAACAATTGCAATGATCAATCTGCTTGGAGCATTAGATATGAACATATAATTTGACTGGACTAATTGTTCACCTACAAAAAAAAATCAAGACATGTTAATCTAAATATGGTTTAATTTAAACTGGACATCTAGATCTAGATCTAGATCTAGATATTTTAGAATTAGCCTATATAGATTCAAATCTAGATCTTGATCTTGATTTAAATCTAATTTGAAATTTGCTGCAACCTGGAAAGTAGTGCTCACAATAAAATATATTAAGGTAGCCTCATTTTAATGAATTAATTTCGTCATCAATTGATCATATTCATAGGTTCAGAAGATTCTAAAGCCTATAACTTTTAAAATGAAATAAAACGATAGACAGGTCCATCGATCTAGATATCTAGTAGGAATCTGGGTCTAACTTAAGTAGAAAGTACGTAATTCAATCCTCATTTAGATCTAGAATCAGATATATCATTAAGATTTTTATCCAGATAGATGTAAAAACAAAAAAAAGCCAAGCTACGTCGTAGTGTATAACCTTAGCTCTGTCACGTTTGGGGCACATGCTTGTACTGCCACTTGAATTCATGCCCTTCCAGTCTGAAAAGAATCTAATCTAGACTTCATATCAAAACTTTTCCGATCCAAATCAAAACGAGAAGAAAGACAACTTATAGAGGTTTAAGTCATATTTGTTGATATTACCTTTCAGACACACAGAAATTGATGATAAAAAGTCCGAAAATGTGTCTTTAACCACAATTACGTGGAGTATGTGGTCTAGGTGTGTATGAAATGTCTATGGACAACCTGTATGCAAATGATGAATGAATGAATGAACGAGCAAGCAACATGGCATTCCTCTCGTGGCGAGTCCGCGTAGCAGCACAGTCTCTAGTGGGTGGACCCTGCGATGAGTGGTTGGGCACCGCGGTAATCTAAAATTAGACATAGATATTTCTTTGGTTGGGAAAGAGATCGGACGGGAATTTGGGGGGCTTTTCCCCTACTGATTGCCCTACAACCCATTGCGCTTGTTCGAATTTTCTTTTTTTTTTTTATTTTCCTCATACAAATATCAAAATATTTAATCAGAAAGTCAAGTAAATCATTTTCACCATTGATTTTTTAAATTTAAGGTGTCAAATTTACTCTATTTTTTATTTATTTCCTTCTTTTCCTTTTCAGTTTTGATCTTATTTTCTCCAGCTGCGTGCACACTCCAGCCTGTGAGTTCCGATCGGGAAGAAACAACGCTGTTTATTTCTTTCAGTATTTTTTAACAGCAACAATGACATTCTCCTTAGCAAATGAGTCATTAACGTACAAAGTATGGAGACAAACGTAAACACGAGATCATAAGTGTCACCGACTGCTTTTCACGAGAACTCGAAGCTCCCTTGCAAAACAATAAAACGGGGGAGAGGGGGGGGGGGGGATTGACGGCATTCATAGTGCAGTAGAAATTGACGATTTGGATCCTGGTCGACAGTGGATCCTAATTGGTGACTTCTTCAATCAGGGCGAGAAAAAAAAAAAAAGAGGGGAGCTGAGTCTGTCTTTTGCTCTGTCTCTCTTTCTCCCTCTCGTTGACGCTTATAATTTTGTGTTTACATTGTGTATGTCAAAATTGTCATCGAGAAAAGAGAGAGAGCGAGAGAGAGAGAAGAGAGAGAAAGAGAGAGAGAGAGAGAGAGAGAGAGAGAGAGAGAGAGAGAGAGAGAGAGAGAGAGAGAGAGAGAGAGAGAGAGAGAGTTCAGTAAATAATTGCTGCGTTCCTTAAGATAACATTTTTAAAAGTTTGTTTTTCTTTTTTTGTCCTATTATTTCCTATTTTAATTCTATTACAATGATAATAATAATAATAATAATAATAATAATAATAATAATAATAATATTATTATTATTATTATTATTATTATTATTATTATTATTATTATTATTATTATTATTATTGTTGTTGTGCTTGTTGCTGCTGCTGCTGCTGGTGGTGGTGGTGGCGCCGGTGATCGTGGCCTAGTTCAATCTTCAATTTGTCTATTTTGATGTCTTCAAAATAGAGAACTTAGTGATGTAACAATTTGTTGACTTGACAGCGGAAAAGTTGACCTTCACAAATGACATTGTCAGAGGGAAATTAAGACGGAATGAGAGAGAGGGAGAGAGAGAGAGAGAAAAAGAGAGAGAGTCAGACAGACAGACAGACAAACAGACAGAGACTCAAACAGCCGTTAAACGAAGTACGCACGGATGTCTCCAGCAACTATCTACACTTCTGCCGTCTTCCTACTACTTAGTACTAGATCTAGATCTACTCATCTAGTACTACTGGATAGAAAATTGTACATAAACTGTAAAAAGGTGATCGCAACAACTGGTACGAATAGTAGCAGGCAATGCCGGGTACTAATGTAATACTCAGTCCTCTTTAAAGGCTGTTATAGTATACTTCAAGTCCACTGTATGTCTTTCATGTGCTTGCATAATTTGTGTCCATGTGTTTATATACATCAAATTTATTTTCAAGGAAATTAAAAGTTTTCGGATCATAGTAACTTGTAAAAAGTGATCCTCAAACTTTGTTTTTGTTCTGGATCGAGGAGATGACTGTCCACGTCAACATTTTTGTTTTTAGCCAAAATAGGAGGAGAAAAATAAGATCAAAAGAAGAAGAAGAAGAAGAAGAAGAAGAAGAAGAAGAAGAAGAAGAAGAAGAAGAAGAAGAAGAAGAAGAAGACGAAGAAGAAGAAGAAGAAGAAGAAGAAGAAGAAGAAGAAGAAGAAGAAGAAGAAGAAGAAGAAGAAGAAGAAGAAGAAGAAGAAGAAGAAGAAGAAGAAGAAGAAGAAGAAGAAGAAGAAGAAGAAGAAGAAGAAGAAGAAGAAGAAGAAGAAGAAGAAGAAGAAGAAGAAGAAGAAGAAGAAGAAGAAGGAGGAGGAGGAGGAGGAGGAGGAGAAGAAGAAAAAGAAGATGGAGGAGGAGGAGGAGGAGGAGGAGAAGAAGAAGGAGAAGAAGGAGAAGAAGAAGAAGAAGAAGAAGAAGAAGAAGAAGAAGAAGAAGAAGAAGAAGAAGAAGAAGAAGAAGAAGAAGAAGAAGAAGAAGAAGAAGAAGAAGAAGAAGAAGAAGGGGTATATAGAAAAAAACAAAGGAAAAAAATAAAGAATATGAAGAAAAGAGAAAGAAGAAAAATCAGCACTAGAACCAAAAGATGGAAAAGTGCGAGAAAGGTACAAACCAAGTCATTTTCCTATCATTAGTTTACATTACAAGAACAAGAATAAAGTTAGGGAATTCGGAGGAAAAAAAAAAGAGAAAAGAAGATGCAGGTCAAACTTGTCAAAGTAAAAAAAACCCTCAGCTCTTTCATCTAGTAAACACTATGGCATTTAATAATTTATGATACATGTAGCTAGAATGATAAGCAATATTATGATAAATCATGAAATGCACAAAATTATAACAACGTTGATCTATGGCAAACTAATATATATGTAGGAAGATCATGATCTAGCGTAGTAAAGTCCAGTTCTATATTAGTCTCAATATATTTTTTTGTAATGGATTAATACATAATGCATGAAAGCTTCTAAACATTGTCGGAAAATTATTTTTTTCATGATTTACGCACTTCATTTTTAATGTGATCAACTGCACAGAACAAATGATTAACAATCTCTTAAAAAAATCTTTACTGGGATAAATTGAAATAAAAGTTTGAATTAACCATTCAAGAAGGTATCAATTTTTTTGCTAATGATTCTGTAACATCATTAAACATAAATAATCAAAAAGTACAAAAGAAACTCTTGTGGGTTTTCCCAATGAAAGATAACTGCATTTTTTTCTTAAAATCGCTTTCTTTCACTCATTCAACTCCCACCCCCCCAGCAAAAAAAAAAAATGAACAAAATTTAAAAAGTCCAAAGATAAGTTATTTTTCAGAAATATTTTGGTAAATAAAAAACTTCAAAATTCTTTCTTAAAAAAAAAAAAAAAAAAAGAAATATTCCAAACCTTGCATGAGATGGGTGCAAGAATGCACAATTAGTTCTTAACCATTATTCTATTTAAAAAGCCAGTGCACGCTTGGTATGAAAAACTTATTCACAAACTGCTGTATATGTAATTTTTTAAGATGCAGATTTTGAAAAATTAAAGTATTTGGTGAGATTTGACACTTTTAAAGAGAGAATTAAATCAGTTTAAGTCTATCAAGGGTAAATACATATTGCGCCCTTTTTCCTAAATGGTAGAAAAAAAGCAGATCAGGCATGATGATATCTATAGATATTCTAAGAATTGGATTCATCAAGGGTTTGGTTAGTCAGTGGCAAGCAGTGAAGTACTTTCAACAGCCCAGATTACCATTTTTTTTTAACAGGACTTACAAACTAAATAGCACAAAAAAGTGTTAAATGTTAAGGTAATCACCTTCTACTCAGGAAATTGTGTGACAAGTGCATAAGTTACAGGAGCAGCAAGTTTGTGATGGGATGCATATGCCAGTCACCTGAAGCTGGTCCATGGCATAGGTCACAAAGAATATGAATTCTTTCTCAAACTTAAAGCTAAAAAATTCACATTGATATTGACTGAGTAGCTATTTCATTAACAATCATACCCAACTGTGATTGAAAAGAAAATCATGTAACTGAAATTGGCCCTATAACAATTGAAAGAAAATAATCTGAAGAACGAGTATCTATAAAATAAAAAAAAAAAATCAGAAAACGATGCATTGTTCAAACACACCATTGAATAGACGATGGTATATGATGTGCATCATAAACTTTAAAAGTAAAAAAAATACAGAAAAACACACGTAAAAAAACAACAACCTGCAATGTGAATGCAAAACAAAAATATAGAGGCCAGCAGCTAAACAACAATACAGCCAGTGTCGTAATCACTATATAAAAGAGTTTGAATTCATGTTGGCTTGTGTATGTGTGTTTGTGAGAGAAAGAGGGAGGGATAGAGGGAGGGAGAGGGTAAGAGAGAGAGAGAGAGAGAGAGAGAGAGAGAGAGAGAGAGAG
This sequence comes from Elysia crispata, assembly GCA_033675545.1. NCBI lineage: Eukaryota > Metazoa > Mollusca > Gastropoda > Plakobranchidae > Elysia > Elysia crispata. The sequence continues at coordinate 5,917 of JAWDGP010000609.1, read as the reverse complement.
AGAGAGAGAGAGAGAGAGAGAGAGAGAGAGAGAGAGAGAGAGAGAGAGAGAGACCTGGTTTATCTAGTAATTTACTATGTGAAACTAGAGAAGGCGTCTTTATGTCATGCCTTTATTATTAGAAACAAACATTAGACCATAACTATATAGTCGATCAAAATTTGACTCTAATCAACTCAAGACGAGAGAGTAAAATTTAGCATACTTAAGAGTATATTTCCCAAAAAGGAAACAAATTGTGAACATTGGCGATCTGTTCCTGTCTCTTGAACATTATAAGAGTAAAACATTAACATGGAAGATATAGATGTCACCATCATCTTTCTTCATGAAAAACCACTGTTTCACCACTTTTACTGGGATTGCTGTCTTTTTTGTGAGTCACCCTCCCCTTTGCCATGATGGTCTGTTCAGGTTCCAAAACATTCTCATTATCCTTGCTATCTTGTTCTGCTGCTTCTCTCTCAGGCAGTGTGTTGATTTCAGCTTTTTCTTGTCCCTCATCTTTCTGATAATCTCCACCAAAGCTTTCCTCTTGATCATCTTCCACAAATAAGTCTACAACTTCAAGATTCACACTCTGTTCCTCATCTATTATGTCAGCATTGAAGAGGAAAGAAAGTTTTGAGCCTTTAGAGATATTATTATCACAAAGAGAAGATACTTTTGAGCCATCAGCACCAACTGTCGATGTTGAGGTCTCTGACAGAGAATTCATTTTGCGCACGACTACCTTCATTGCCTCAGTAAAGGCCTCAAGGTATTTCTCATTGACATTTTTGCAGATGTTGAGGCCAATACAGAGGGGATTTTCCACATACAGTGGCGAGGAATCTGCTGGCTTTGGGAAGGATGAACCCTCAATTATTGAGATGCCTTGAGATTCAAAGTCAAACTCAGAGAAGAAGACAAAGAATCCATGAAGCAGGTTCTCTGAGCAGATTAGAAACAAAAAAAATGAGTATACCATGGAAGTTAATTGGAAAATATGGTGTATAATTTATAAACTGAAAACTTTTGTACAGATCCAAATGTTATTTTTACACATTTTTTTTATAGCAATTAGTCATTAAGTAATTAATTAATGTCACTTTCTTCATACTTGAAGTTTGTTTTTTTCCTAAACTAAATATTGTAGACAATTAGAGTTAACATCTCTCTCTCTCTCTCTCTCTCTCTCTCTCTCTCTCTCTCTCTCTCTCTCTCTCTCTCTCTCTCTCTCTCTCTCTCTCTCTCTCTCTCTCTCTCTCTCTCTCTCTCTCTCTCTCTCTCTCTCTCTCTCTCTCTCTCTCTCTCTCTCTCTCTCTCTCTCTCTTTCTCTATCTCTCTCTCTCTCTCTCTCTCTCTCTCTCTCTCTCTCTCTCTCTCTCTCTCTCTCTCTCTCTCTCTCTCTCTCTCTCTCTCTCTCTCTCTCTCTCTCTCATATTTTGGTTCTTTTTGTACATAACCTTTATCCACATACATTTTCGCATGATTAGTGGGTTAATTTGTTAAATATACAAGCCCTATTTTACTGATATTCAATTAAGAATTTTTTTTCTGTGATCTGCACGTGAAAGGGGGTAGAATTTTCCTAGTGTTGTATAATTTGTGTCTGATGAAGGTGAGAAGACGAAAGTTGTTTTTTTTCTATTGTGCCCTGCGTCTAATCATTGAGTTTTACTGGTACATTCAACTTGTGAACTGATTCTATCTATACAGCATTAAAGTAATTACAAAAAGATTAAGATTTTCTTTATGTAAATCTTTTTCAGTTTGAATAAAATGGCATAGGATAAATCTGTATGACAAGCTTCTCAAGAAATCAAATAACATTGAATTATATATCCTGAAAAGAAGAAAGGATACGTGTAGAAAATTCCAATTAAAAAAATAAAAATGGAATTATTTTGATGCTGCATCATCACAAGTATATATTAAAGTGAATATCTTAATAAAATGCATTGACCTCAATGAGATTATGGCACACAGGTTTCCAATGAAGAAAAAAAATTAACCCACTGAATGTGACGATTAAAATGCATTAAATAACGTTGGAAAAATAATCCTTACCCAGTGTTTCAGTATTTTCCGATTTTGGCAGAATAGAGGGGTTGGATGGAATTCCATAGACAACATTGTCGATGTAGAAAATATCATTTGGAGCTAGAAATTGAAGGAAGAATAAGTGAGAACAAGGGGCATATCAGCATATGCTGACAAGTGGACAAAATTTTCAATATACTTACACAACACAAATAAAAAAAACAACCAACAAAGAAACCTGTAGGTTGCAATGCCCTTACAAAGTTCTTTTGTACAACATCATGTTATAATCCTTGCATTTATGCTTGCCTACTTTTTTTCCCCTCATCTTCTCATGAAAGTAACTCAGATCACATCATCAAAACTTGAATATTGTGCTTTAATTCTTTATGAACTACAAGATTGTTTTCTGCCTTCATATAATTGCATGCATATCTATTTTTGAACAAACTCAATGACTAAGCAGACTAAGTTCAGCATTTATTTTTTTAAATAGTATACATTTGAGATGGTTGACATTAATTTTCCACATCTAATTAAGCTTATCATATTAATATGCATGAAATTTTTCAGGTGTAATAAAGAATGGTTATTTCTACTTTCAACTTGGATTAAGGATAATTCAAACTTTATGAGGGTTATGGAAAAAAAGGGACGATAGTAACATTTGAGTCATCAGTAATCAGTAATTAACATGAATTAAAGATACAACCTTACATTCACCGATACCAACACATAATAAAACCATTGAAAAAAAAACATTATATTGGTTTCTTAATTGAGATAAAATATGTTATTTCTTTGAACATATTTTGAAAAACAAAATGCTCACTAAAGGTGAAAATTTATGGATTTACTGCCCTTTAATTTTCTGCAAACTATTTCCTCTCAACTCTTAACATACTGATGCTGAGAAAACCAGTAAATATATGTGACAAAGAAACTTTACAGCTCTTACCAAATCATTCAAAATAAAAGGCCTTCGACAGAATTGTCAGAGATCAGCAAAATGATAAAACATGGACTATTCTTAGAAAACTAAGCAAACTAAAAACTATTCTTAAAATACAATGGTGAAAATGGTAACCAATTAATTTTTTGGGATTTTAACACAGAAGTCGCACAAATCAACTGCAGCATACATAACCAAGCACATTATAGCTTCCTCCCCCACTCCCCCCACAAAAGAAAAAAAAAAAGAATGCGTTTCTCATTGAATTGTTGAGCAAAGAGTTGCAAGCATTGATTAATCAAATACTAGCTGCAAATTCCACATTTAAGAACTATTATTGGCCTAACAATTTAAATACTGAACTTTTAACGCCTAACCCAGCTCAAGCAGCATATATTCTCCCATAGATGACGAAAGCCTGGACATGGAAAACAAAAGTAGATAATTTGCATGAAGGAATCATCATCAAGATTTTTTACAAGGAAGCAGCTAATGACTGTAACAATCAGTGTGGAATAACTTTCCTCTCAATTCCAAGCAAGATTCTCATTCAAGTTGTCGTCAACTGCATCACGGCTGTTAAAAGAGACCAAAAAGCTAGTGGGCGGATCAGTGATCAATCACCTGTCCGGCAGGCTACAACCATGTGTGCCCGTGCGTGACGGTGCACTGCTGTTAAATCTAATATTGGTATTTTTTACTTGTTTTTACATCGCAATAAATCTGGTCTCATTAACACCAAGTATATCAAACATATAATCATTTTAAATCTGAACTTGTCCTGAGTACAACGCTATATTTTTTATCTCTCAATTATAACGTGTTTATATGTTGCAGGTGAATCTTCATACTTCTAGTAAAAGAACTGAAAAAAGTCATGATTTTCATAACACCTCAGTTTAATAGGAATAGTGAAACAATTTTATCGCTTAAAAATTGTTTCCCAATATTTAAAAGATAAATATAAAAAACTTGTGCGAGTTTCAAGTTGGAGAGTTTTTCAGTGATTTTTTTATGATTTTTAAAAATAATTTCACACGCTCAGGTCTACACGAACTACCCACATTTAACGCTCTACATTATAGATCTACCTTTATAGCCTCAAACCAAAACTGTTAAATATGGAGCAGCACTTAGAATCTGAACGCAATCAAAAGCTCCATGAAGTTTGCAGACCTTGTGATCGAACGTTAAGTAGCAAATAGAGGAAACAATCCAAAGTTTCTCTGTGCGGACTTTATCAACGGCTCGTTACTAACTTTTGGTGTTCTCAATCATTCCCGGTAACGAAAAAAAAAGATTTTTACAATATACTCTTAGTATTCTGACGTAATTAAACTCAAAGCACTTAGGCATCAGAGGTTTCAAGAAATTTATAAAAGCTTGAAAATATTACAGAGAGACAGAGCTCTTAGCACACGCCCTGCCCATTCAAAAACGCAAGGCAAAGTAAAAGTACGACTTATCTGTAAAGGAAGATAATGCGCAACCCTACATAAGTTTCTCATTTTCTTTTTAGTGCGTGTTTATAACTTATTATAAAGCTTCTAAATGTCTGGATCAAAGGAGATAAGATTAAAAGAAAGACCAAGCTGAAATTATACAGGTCGCTCGTAAAATCAATACTTGTCTACAACTGCGGCACCTGGGCACTGACAAAATCTGAAGAAGAAAAATTAAATGCATTTCATCGTAAACAGCTAAGGAAAGTTCTCAACATCAAATACCCCGTTAAAATCACAAATTCATCTCTTTACAACAAGTGCGAGGAACACCCCCTTTCTATTTATATACTTGAGAACAGGTGGCGCCTTTTCGGGCACATACTTAGAAGAAATATTGAAATACCTGCTAATAAATCAATGAACAGCTATTTCGCCACACACGGAAAAAAGTTTCGGGGCCGCCCTTTAACAACACTACCAGTCGTCCTCAACAAAGACCTATCAAGACTACAAGAAAACACACTACAACTCACAACTAGGGAAGACCTCGAACACCTAAGATGCATCGCCCAGAACAGACAGCAATGGAGAGAACTGTCGACGAGAATCCGAAAAGCTGCCGAAGCGCCCCCGTCGGACGACTGAGACGCGGAAGGCCCTAAGTCAAGTAAGTCAGTTATAACTTTTTTAATAGTTAAGATCGGGTCTCTGTCATATATATTGTTGCTCTACAGCTTGAACTTCCATGTTCTATCGTTGTTTAGATTTATTATTTTATATCAAAATGCTGTACCAGCGCTGTAAGAAGAGTGGACTATCATAACTCAAACCCGCATAACTTGGAAACGGAGAACTCTTCGCTAATGCCCTTTGGTAGGTGTTAAGTTCAACATATATATGAAATACTGTAAAAATTTAATTTCCAAAAATTGTTTCACTTTTTGATAAATGTCGCATAAAAAACATCCCCACCTAATGATTATTCCAGATTCATGAACTTGTTAAAACGCTCAACAACTCCATCATTTAAATGAAAAGAAGGGGAAAAATATACCCTCGTATCGCTTAAATATAGATGTAACAATTTATATGATTTTTGATGTTCTTCCTTTCATGTATAAGCTTCAATTCTCCATTGTTTTAGTGTGAAAATTAAATCTAAAAACTAAATTTGCGAGGAAAGGGAAATCCCCGTTTTGCCGGGGTGGTTGACCCCATGACCAGATCGGTTTACAGGCTGCTTCATGGGTGCAGCAGGCAAACTAAAATGCCGCTCTTTAACAGCTGTGGCATAAGCGCAGTAGAAGGTTTAAAAATTTTCTTTTGCTTGCAAACAAAATTCTCATATAAGTTGTCAACAATAGCATAAGTTCCTGAAGCAGAAGACATTAAACTTTTTAATCAACTAACAGGATCCCATCGCAGGGTAAAGTTGCACCAATGAGACGTTCCTGATATTATGGGACACTTTCAGGGCTTTTACAATGGACCATCA
>JAWDGP010000608.1:20000-49558 GCA_033675545.1 Elysia crispata | reverse complement strand
GGGAAGTTAGAGATAATTATTAAACAGCGTCGTTCTATTAAAACAATGTGTGAGGGAAGTTAGAGAGAATTATTAAACAGCGTCGTTCTATTAAAACAATGTGTGAGGGAAGTTAGAGAGAATTATTAAACAGCGTCGTTCTATTAAAACAATGTGTGAGGGAAGTTAGAGAGAATTATTAAACAGCATCGTTCTATTAAAACAATGTGTGCGGGAAGTTAGAGAGAATTATTAAACAGCGTCGTTCTATTAAAACAATGTGTGCGGGAAGTTAGAAAGAATTATCAAAGCATCGTTCTATTAAAAAAATTATGTGAGGAAAAAGTTGCTTTGCTATGGTTCGTGGCTTTTGACGAGTCTGTATACTTTTTAATATCGATATTCTTGAAGGACCCAATTTTTTTTATTCGTTCATAGACTCCGCTTTATAAATTTCAATATGATCGAATCAGGAACGTAAACAAAGTAGGAAAGGCAATTTTCCCCTTCAGTTACCAACGGAATTTGGTGACATTACCAGGGAACCTCACAATATATCGTTGTCCATGCCACAGTCATCAGCTTACGATTGTCCGAAAGCTTTTTTTCCCCTTTCAGTAAAAACCAAGCTTTATAAGATTTCATAAAAATATTGATTATTGTTTTTTTCTTTTGCATTGAACCCATCTTTTTGCCCATTTACGAATTCCAGGTTTTTATCTGAGAAGTTAGATTGCTTCATTTCTTGCACACTGTCTCTGTCTTTCACCAAAAAAAAAAAAAAAAAAAAAAAATCTCAGAGCCTTTCCAAACAAGCGATTTCAAAGGTTATACTCGACATATTGTAAGAAATTTTAAATGCATGCTTAAATTCATTGTATAAATTGCTTTAAAAAAACATTGCAATAACAAACAACTCTTGCTGTAACATAAACACATGATTTTAACAGCGTTATAGTTTCAAATTAATCACATTGATGGGATTTATCACTCTTTAGCAAACACAAAAAACGTACCTAGAGATCAAAATGACCACTGAATACCTCGCTCGCTCGAAGTTAAATTGATTTCCCAACTGAAGTTGTGTCGCTGTCATATTTTTGACCTAACTTAACCTGCCTTCTTCTTTTCAGTGACGCCGGTTTACATGTACTCATATGTCATCGTATTGCCAAAACAGCGTTGGGCAACTCGTACTAAATTTACTCGGGCAATGCTGAGTGTGTCCTCCTTCCCAAAGAAACTGGGTCGCAACTATGTAGAGTTCTCCACATTTCCCACTGGAGACCTTAAAACAATAAGCCTTTTCAACAACGAGGCGTTTCAGTACTTCATTACCGTTGACGGACTATTTCTCAACAGCAGCGGTAAGTTTCCACTTTACTGTATTTTACTACCCCGCTTCCAGTTCTATAACTTTCTTTAGTAACCATTATTTGATAACTCATTTGTTTATCTTTCCGTTTTTTTTTTTTAGAAAGAAAGTTTAAACGGCAGATTAAGATAAGCAGGCGTTGCATGGCAGTTAAGAAAAGAAAACCATACCATGTCTAAAGGTTTACTTCATTTTCATCAATCCAGGTTTCCAGCGGAAATTTGTCCGTGTAAAGTCAACAGACCATTTGGATATCAATTTGTTCATGTCATCCATGGGTGTTAGGTATGCCTGTTCAAGTTTAGTTTTTGAAGAGATGACTCCAGGAACGCCAAGTGCTTTCTTCTCCAACTCTGGTGAGATGGATAGCAGTCTAGGTAAGGTTTATGCTGGGATTCAAATGATAACGGTTATTAACACAGATTGCTTGAAATTCGTTATACGTGTTGATCAAATAAAAAAAATGCTGTGTGAACCGCTACTTTTGGTTTTAATATTGAGTTAGTACATTTGGCATGCTCTAATTTTTTTTTGTTCTTAGTTTTAATTTGTGTTTTTTTTATTGGAACAAACATATGGCTTTTAGATAAACTTATTGATCGGAATCACATTTAATTACCTTCAAGGGCAAAAATGATACATATCTAAAACTATATTTCTCCATCTCCATATGTTTGCTTGTGCGGCTTTCTGCTTCCATAGCTCTATTTTTATACTTTCACTTTTAACTGTTTTTTATAGTCAAGTCCCTTTCTAACTCGCTATATGTATATATTACGCGCATCACTACCTATTGTAAAAGTAATTTCCGACGATTTGTAAACTTATAACCATAACATAGGCCTTGGTGCATCTTATGAGTGAATTATATTTGCTTATAGCAGCTTAAGTTATTTCTTCCCGGAATAACAGCATCGATAACACTTGATTAACTAATTGCAAAACTCTTGAAAAACCTAGAAACACCCAAAATATTTCCATATTCTTTTTCCATCTGTTAAAAATGCTACAGTTTGATTTAAGCGTGCAAAACCCATAAAATTACTTTTTTTTTGTCTCAGGCTCCTGTACATTTAAATCAATCGGCTGTAAACAAACGAAAGGCTGTAGGTTTTATATCTTAAAACAATTAATTCTTTTTCTCTAAAAGATTTAAATAACCTAGTGCTTAGGCTAAAGCTATGTAGTTGAAAAAAAAAAAAAACATTAGACATGCAAAGCCTTCTGAGAAACTATGTCTGTCTACTTAGTTATATATAAGTACGATAAAATAATATAAGTTGTAAAAAAACTGATATCTACTATTTTTTAACTTCTCTTATTTATGCTTTGTTCGGAAAAATGTAGAGATGGCTACAAATACTGGTCAATATCTCCTTTATAGCTGACTTCATCAACAGGTATTTTTATCTTACTGAAAGTCTTTCCGCTCTTTCATAGCGATTGTTTCAACGGAAGAAACACCAACCAGTGTTGACCTTGCCCTGTCTACTGATAATCAAACTGTCACAATTGCATTAAACAACATGAAATTACAAAGTGGGTAGGTTAACCTCTTCAGCCAAGATATATTTTATATCAATGCTGGTATAGTTGACATCCTTAATCTTCATAATTATACTTTTTTACAATCTTGACTTTGGCTTATAAGCCGCATAATTTAAACAAAGCGCATCATTTATTCAAGATCTTTTAATAAACCTGACTTGTAAACCATATATACAGTATCAATCGCAGCATAGTTAAAATATTTTTAATCGAAAAAACAACTAATATGACATTCATTTTTCTTTACTTGAGTTTGCCTGACATAAAAATCCTGGAAGTGTGTTAACTTTAAACATCAATATTTTTGACATAAGTATATTCTATCCATTATAATGCCGAACTGATATCTAGATTCTTCTTTCATTCAGTAAAGATATTTAAATTTTAGTTTCTCTTTGCAGTAAAGTATTTTAATTAAAAAAAATTCGATTCGAACTCAGAAAATATAAGAAGTTTAAACATAATGATACACGGTTCTTGTGACTGTGTTCTTTCTTACTATTTTCAATCGAATTCACATAAAAACTGATAATTATTCTAATGTAAATCACTTTTTTGAAGTTAGCGGTGGCTTTAAATACACAAAGTCGTTTGACGAAAAGAAGGTCACTAAAAACAAAGATTAATATCAATTCGATTGTTATGGTAACTGACTTTTACAAAATCTACATGCTCATAATATTTTCATATTTCATATTTATATTTCTTTCACCTACTTAACTTCTACTTCTCAGAAACAGACTCGTAGTTAGAACTACATTCACACAACAATACCAAAGTTTGTATATCGAATCAATACCTGATACAAGTTCAGCTCAATTAGTTCACTCTGCTGGAGCAATAAGTGTATTCAGATTTGACAAAGAGGTAAGATTATGAACATTTATCCTTGCTCCGCTTCAACTTCTTCCTCCCATTTTTCCTAGTACTATCATCACCACCACAACCACTACTACTACTACTACTACTACTACTACTACTACTACTACTACTACTACTACTACTACTACTACTACTACTACTACTACTACTACTACTACTACTACTACTACTACTACTACTACTACTACTACTACTACTACTACTACTACTACTACTACTACTACTACTACTACTACTACTACTACTACTACTACTACTACTACTACTACTACTACTACTACTACTACTACTACTACTACTACTACTACTACTACTACAACTACTACTACTAATACTACTATACTATTACTACTACTACTACTACTACTACTACTACTACTACTACTACTACTACTACTACTACTACTACTACTACTACTACTACTACTACTACTACTACTACTACTACTACTGCTGCTACTACTACTGCTACTACTGCTGCTGCTACTACTACTACTACTACTACTGCTACTGCTACTACTACTACTACTACTACTACTACTACTACTACTACTACTACTACTACTACCACTACTACTGCTACTGCTTCTTCTACGACTTCTTGTCCTTTTCCTCCTTTCCTTCTTTATCTCCTTCTTCTTCTTCTTCATCTCCTCCTCCTCCTCCTCCTCCTTCTCCTCCTCCTCCTCCTCCTCCCCCATATTCTTCTTCTTCTTCTTCTTCTTCTTCTTCTTCTTCTTCTTCTTCTTCTTCTTCTTCTTCTTCTTCTTCTTCTTCTTCTTCTTCTTCTTCTTCTTCTTCTTCTTCTTCCTCTTCTTCTTCTTTATCTTCTCCTTTTTCTGAACTTATTAATATGTTTTTGTCATTCTATTTTTCAGAATGATATCGTTACCTATGATGTGAGGTGTGACCAGATTTTACCTGTCTCATTGATTGGAAGTGATTACATCACATTTCCTTCGCTTCCAATGAATATCTATGTCGCAGATCATTATACAGTTATTGCCGTACACAGTCATACGATAATAACGGTCTGTTGAAGATCTTATTAGAAGATAAATTAGATAAGTAGTCTGCACGGTATTTACGCACGCTTCAACATAAATTACAATATTTACCTCGAGCTATGAATATTTTACAATAAATGATATGACTGCAATGTGCAATTTTTTGACATGTTAATCAAATCTCCCTTTATAATCTTAGCTTAGCTCATCCGATAGAAGGCATATCCTCTGCAATGGCGTGGTGTTTGAACCAGAAATGAGATTTATACTGAGGACAGCTTTTTCAGGGTATTGTGAGAAGCAAAGACCTGATTTAAACATTTATCATAAATCTGCCCATATTCAGTCGAATATACAATACTACTGAGTTAATGAATATCATAATACGTATGTTTTCAAGGGGGCTCGCTACTATGTCTCACCTATGTAGCGGTCGATTTCTTTATCCTATATCGATTCTTGGTTTTATCCTTTCCCCAAACTTATATTGGCCTAGATACCTGAGACATTTGTATGCGGATTTATGTTAAAAATTAAATTCAAGAGTATGCAGTTCACCTCGAAATTCCGAAAATCATATTAAAAAAAATACTTGCTAAATTTTTTAGAAGTGCTGCAAGCTTTCCACAACTAGAATCTAGTTCAGAGAAGACACTCTAACCCATGTTCCACAGGCTGTGATAAAAAACAAGACCGAATTAGCAGGAGAAGCTGGTTGGTTGTCAAGTATAAACTATCTTGACCTTTCTGACCTCTGCGCATGCCCAAACCCACGGACCGCGTTAATCTTATTAAACATCAACCAGCTTTGCTAGGCTTTTACTTTATATGGCGAATATAACCTACACTTTCCGTTCTGTGAATTCAAAGCGTGTCTGTTAAGATTAACAACATGAAATGATAATTCCTACGTAGAAAATGCGTCGATTGAACCATTAATAAAAGCAATAATATTATGAGATATTTTGATATTTTTGTAACAGAAAACTATTCTAATTTTTTAGTTCATTATGTTTCATGGAGGTTTACAAGGCCAAGTCAGCCTAGTTGCTTTCTCTTTCTTTGCTTACATTCTGTCGCTTATATATATATATATATATATATATATATATATATATATATATATATATATATCTTTTACCTTCATGAATTACTGTTAAAGTACAAATAGCGTTAGATCTTCCATTATTTAAACGTCGTTAGCAAAAATTAAAATGTTTAACGTATTGTGAAGGATATGGGACCTATCTTCTTATATTGGATAAAATGCCGTTTCATCTCATTTAACTTTTTCTGAAATGGTTTATTTGTCAAGATTTGCCGTTAACTGCACAATAAATTATTTAATAAAATTCATAGGTTTATTATTGTATTCTCTTGTCTTCTTCTAGTGTTATAAGCTGTGCGTCTATTTAAAACAGAGGCATGCTTTTTTTTTATTTGAAATAAGGTTCCTGAAAATGAGGCACAGTAAACGTTTTATCATTACTAGTTAGTTAAAACGAGATAAGAAATAAAGACAAATCAAAGTAGCAACTAATGAAGTCTCGTGTCACCTTGCAGGTGTACGATCATGACCCTACTGTGGCGCCAAGGAAAATATATCTCAAGCTGCCTGGAGAGGTGTTTGACTTGAAGTTATACCCTTCCGCTTTCTACCACGTGAATGGGACAAGCCCATTTTACATGTATGCCAGACTAACAAGTTCCGGTAAATGTTCAATATGTTTACTGTTCATTCTCATTTCATCCTATCATGGCCTCGAAGTATTAGTAGTAACAAGAAAATTAATACTGCTAAGACTATATCGCGAGTTAGTATATTCTAAAGTTTAAACACTGAGAATCAATTAAAGAACGATAAGAAATCTGAGCCGCTACACAAAGTGGAGTAAAAGCAATTTTAAGCGTGTGCAGGCGTTTACAATCCTTTTATAGTCAGCGGTGATAAGTGGATCAAAAAGTTCAGAGGCAACTTTTGCATGTGAAAAATGCAAACACAAAAATGCTAATTTAATTTTAGATGAGAATCAGCTAAGCACATAATAATCTAAAACTAAGAGCAAATATATCTTTCCTCTAACCAGATTAACTGGAAAAACCGAGAATTACTTAATATCAATAATTTTTGAACCATTCGGTCGTTGATAGACTTAAAACATTGCTAGCGGGACCAAAAAAAAAAAAAAAAAAACCAGCCCCAGAAACTTAGTTTGCACTCTTTGTAAAGAAAACAAAATGAGAACTTATTTCAAAGATTCATTCCTTATTTCCATATATGCCTGATAAAAAAGATTAGGCTCTTTTACTCTTCCTAATCAGTTGGACATTGTACTGTTGCTCTGATGCAAGAAAACCTCTTCCGCTCTTCGTACCAGTTGGCGGTGGTTGGACCTCTGAGAGAAATGACTGATATTTTTGTGGTGGTGATTGTCAAAACACAACACAAAGAAGCAATCACAGGTGTTTCTGGGAGTGGAGTCAAGAGAGTTGCTGACAAATGCCAAGATGTTCCAGGTAGGGACAGCAGTTTTTAGCGCTCTGCAGATTGATTCTAAGACATCTTAATCGGAAAAAATAATAATTAAAAACTAACATATTTTATGCTATGTGGTAAATAGGTAACTTTCCTAAGGTCTTGCTTTAGAATTTTGTTTGTTGCACGATGAATATAGAGTTTCGCGCTACCACATCGCCGGTAACGTGTAGTTTGAGAGAGGCATTGTACAAATAGCAAAGATATTTGAAAAAAATTACTGTGTGACTTTCTTTTAAAAGTACGTAGCAGTGCTTAAACAGTCGAAAGATAACGCCTGAAAACAATAATGTCGGAGGCAAGCATTTTCTAGCCATATTTAACAAAAAGGCTTATTTCAAAAATTTTGGAGTGCACCACCTGATACTGAAGCTCTTCATACTACATACTTAAACTTTTTGTAGTGGTCTGTATGCTCTAAATCGGATTTACAGTAGTAATAGTAGTAGTAATAGTAGTGGTAGTAGTAGTAGTAGTAGTAGTAGTAGTAGTAGTAGTAGTAGTAGTAGTAGTAGTAGTAGTAGTAGTAGTAGTAGTAGTAGTAGTAGTAGTAGTAATTGTAGTAATAGAAGTCGTCGTAATAGTCTTCTTAGTAGTCGTAGTAGTAGTAGTAGTAGTAGTAGTAGTAGTAGTAGTAGTAGTAGTAGTAGTAGTAGTAGTAGTAGTAGTAGTAGTAGTAGTAGTAGTAGTAGTAGTAGTAGTAGTAGTAGTAGTAGCAGTAGTAGTAGTAGCAGCAGCAGTAGTAGTAGTAGTAGTAGTAGTAGTAGTAGTAGTAGTAGTAGTAGTAGTAGTAGTAGTAGTAGTAGTAGTAGTAGTAGTAGTAGTAGTAGTAGTAGTAGTAGTAGTAGTAGTAGTAGTAGTAGTAGTAGTAGTAGTAGTAGTAGTAGGAGGAGGAGGAGGAGGAGAAGTAGTAGTAGTTGTATTAGTAGTAGCAGTAGTAGTAGTAGTAGTAGTAGTAGTAGTAGTAGTAGTAGTAGTAGTAGTAGTAGTAGTAGTAGTAGTAGTAGTAGTACAAGTAGTAGTAGTAGTAGTAGTAGTAGTAGTAGTAGTAGTAGCAGAAGTAGAAGAAGCAGCAGTAGTAGTAGTAGTAGTAGTAGTAGTAGTAGTAGTAGTAGTAGTAGTAGTAGTAGTAGTAGTAGTAGTAGTAGTAGTAGTAGTAGTAGTAGTAGTAGTAGTAGTAGTAGTAGTCGTAGTAGTAGTAGAAGAGAAGAAGTACTAGTAGCCGCAACTTACGATATTACATTGTTGCTTGTTTTGGGCAGAATAAAAATGACAAATGGTATTCTTATGTTATCAGACACACAGTGGTCTGGTTGCTACTTTGAACTAACAGACCTTGAGCGAAGAAAAGTTTTTGTGGTTGAGATGATTTCTTCTGCAACTTCCAATTTCGGGGCATACCTCTTCGCATCAAGCATAAAAAGGCGAGACACAATGTGTTCATTGTTGGGAATACCGACGGCACTGCCAAACACAGTTGTAAGTTACTAACGATTTATCTTTTTTTCTATATTGCATAAAATGTGAAAAAGGAATTATAATTCTTATAATCGGAACAATTTTACTTGTTTTTTTACCCGATCTGCAAGTTCAAAACAAGGTAATGTATAATTATCAACAGTTCTTAATGAAAGTAAACTTACATCACTTACGTTATATTTATAATTATTCTCTTGCAATGAACTTACATGATGTCAAGATTTGTTTCGAAGGAAGAGGAGCAAATATTAGAATCAATGATTTCCCGGGATTAAATTTCCGTGTAAAACATAGTCAATTGATAAGACAATATAATATCTATGAGGCTTAAAAATATGTAGTTTATGACGATCTTTTTCACGTACACTGTATTGTTATAATGCCACGCATCTTTGCTACTTTTTCTTTCACAATGTCACCATATTTATTGCCGGCATATATCAAACAAACTACACATTTTTTTTGATTTGCTATAATTTCATAAAGAATGTAAAGACAATCTTAACATACTTAACTCTTACAAAACACAACGTTTTTATTCATAAAGAACATGCATTTTTCCATACGACCAGGTTTACGACTTCAACGAATATCTTTCTGCTGTCAATTCTGAACAACTGAATGGCGAGGAGACAACACCAACCTCGGATCTTAACACCGGCAATACACGAGAAGCTCAAGTCACAATGACTGAAGAAATATATCACCAGGCCACAACGCAATTCCCAAGTTTCGTTTCTACCACTGGAGAAAACAATTTGGGCCAAGAAACTGCATCCCACCAAGGCTCTGCGTCGTCAACAATAGCATCGGTAGACATCACGACAAAGCAGTCTGAAAATCCAAGTCCACCTGAACCACCACACACTGACACATCAACGGCTTCAAACGGTATCCTGCACGATTCTCCGCCATCTGGTCGACCGCGATGCGGAGAAGTTCGACTTCCACTGATCAATAAAACCCTCACCGTGGAAGAGGTGGAGGAAACTGTGGAAAAGATCATCACCCACTTAAGCGTCAACAAAGAGGTGCTGTCGAGTTACAAGAGAAGAAAAATCTCGGCGCCAGACGACAGAGTCAGCTCTACGACAATGGGAATGGGTGGAATTATCTTCATTGGTGCAGTTTTAGGACTGGTATTTATTTCAGATATCAGCAAGCTTCTTTACGATTTCAGACTAGCGTTCGGTAACATTAAGAAACCGACCAAGTAGATGTTAAAGAGTATTGAAGGAGATATGCACAACTCTCTCCAAAAAAAAACATTTTATGATGCTGACAAAAGATGTTTTGAGACAAAAAACTGAAGGAAAAGTTAACTTTAGATTTGAAAGAGGGTTTAAGAGGGAAGCTAAAAGCATTGTTTGTGTTTCTTCATCTCATATATACTTCCTATTTCGTTAAGTAAATCAGGGTCTTTTTTCATGAAAGCGTCCTTTATTTACAAAAAAAAATTAAGATAGTTTTTATACGTTCTTACTGATGTTCATGGACAATACAATTATTACCAAACAGGCAATACCGTTGGCCATGTAGGAAAAAAAATTAAAATTATTCTCAATCGTTCTCCCATAACCATTGCTTTATCATAACCATACTTGAAATAAATTCATTTTTACTGCTTTATGATTCTCTTTGTCCATCCTCTTCCCTCCTGTCTATGTGTCTTTCTCTTTTGACCTCTCTGTACAAATTACTCTGTAAAATGTCACATTCCTGTAATAGTAGAGTGGGAAAATTAAAACGACGCAATGTTTTATGTCTATGTCTATTTAATGCCATGCTTGAAAAAGATTCATGAAATGAGAACTCCAATAAGGATTTAATATTGAAATAAAAACAAGTTTAAATGAGAACAATTGCAGATGTTTTGTGTAAATTGAAATGTTTTATTATTGATTGTTCAATTAAAAATATCGTTATTTAAAGTGTTACAGATTTTTTTACCCCTTCTGGTATGATTTTGGTTCACATTGTTTTCAGACTGGCAAAAATACGGTATTGTTTAGATGATCACAGAGCAAAGACATCTAAATATACCCGGCGATAGATCTTGCCAGTTTGCTATAATGGACAGCTGTTCCTTGTAGCAGCCTCTCCATAAGGGAAGAAAGTCATTGTGACTGATGATAGACTGTGGTGAAAATCTAAATCTTTTATAGCGCTTAAAGTAATTAAGTGGGAGTGCTCTATATACTCTTATTTTTTAAAATAACATCATGATGAACTTAACCATGGACGCCATAATTTCCTAAACAACATTTAACGATTGCCGAAAATCTGTCCATCAGTTGCAAACCATTGACTGATAACAATAATAGAGAAACACATATCAATGTTTATACTTTTACAGAACAGACAAACCTAGTTAGCTCTAGCTAGTTTTATAATGCTATTTCAAAAAGACTGACCTCGTTAAAAGTTTTAGCTTTTTTCAATAAATAAACGTTTAGATGATATCCGATTTAGATTGCAGAATAAGATTTCATTTTTTTTCCGTTTTACATAATCTCCTTTTGAAATTTTAATTGCCTCATCTCTTAGTTTTGGGAGAAGCGAAACTCTTTCAAACGGTTTCAAAGTGAAATAGTATACCCAATGGGCATTAAATTGTAAATTTCATGCTAAATCTATTTGTTGAACAAACCCTACCTAGAATGGTTGCACATTAATGTAAGAGGGCTACACAAATTTGTATCGACACTATAAGCTAGTTAATAAATTATCATGAAGAAAAAAAATTAAATTTACATGAAGATGCCACGAATTATAAACTTCGGCTGCGAAAATCTGAAGGGAAGAATATTTCTTCAAATTCACATTAAAGAAAAAAAACAAACCGAAAAATTAGGAAATATAATGCTTTATTTATTATAAGATGCGATCATGAATTTTAATAAGAAAGCGAGAAAAAGATGTAGCTTAAGTCGGAATTTGATTGCGAGTTTAAGCTCTCAAGGTTTCTTTATCAGTTTCACCTGCCGATCAGCTTCTCTCAACACACACTTAATGTGGTAACAATGCATAAACATCATCCATTCCTGCAGTCTGCATTGACTTATAACATGTACGTTTATTAACTTTATAATGAAGCATTGTAACTGATAAAAGTACTTAAACTTTAAAATTATTGAAATGTTAATTTTCATTTATTTTTAAACTGATTATATATCTTCTCTTCATTTTACGTTTGTCACAGGTCGGTATTTAATGTTCCCTTTTTTTTTTTATATAAAAAATAATCTAATATGTACAAGACCTAGCTTAGATCGAATTTTTATATTTTAAGCTGCTGACAAAAAGTTTTGAGGGTCCATGGAAAAATAGTAGTTAAGCCTTCACTTAGAAACATTCTAAAAAAGATAATACATATTGATTGTTTAAGTTGCTCTTACCAGATACCTTGATAAGGAGGTTTAGATCTTATTACTAAAATTTTTCTTTTAAGTTTAGTTTTCTGAGTGAATATTCAAAATCAGATGTTAATATCTTCCTGCAAAAAGCATTTCATCTAATGCCTTTTATATTGTAAAAACATAATGAAAATATGACACATTCAAACTATTTTTTTTTGTTTAAATAAAAAATACCTAAGTATCAAACATGTTTTTATAGTTTTGGTTTCCTTAGGTTTAATTTTCAGATGCATATTTAAAACATTTAGTAAAAACCAGATTTTTCTGCTCTCAATCATGGGCGAAAACTTTTGAGCAAATGATGATAAAAAATAAAGTTAACATAAAGAGAAGTCTTTCAAAGTTGTCAATTCCTGAAATAATAATTACTAAATCATTGGGAAAAAATAAAATAAAAAACCTATGGTTTATTATTCGATTTTAGAAACATAAAAAAGGCATCATTTCTGAAAAATCGAGTATACAAGATGATGTTAAAAAATCGAAAGCGTGACTAAATACATAAAGATCATTGGCTTAAATATTTAGCTGCAATTCATTAATGTATGAATTTCAGAAATGACATTTAACTTTACAAAACGCGTGGGCTTAGAAAACATCTTCCAGCCTGCATGAGGAATTCAGGTGTAGAACAACAAAACATCAAGAGAATGAAGAAATAGATCTATTGGTTGAATGGATAGCCTCGACAGTTCATCGATCCTTTGATTTGCAACAGTTCCTTAAAAACATACCTATGAAGCAATACAATATAAACTATTCATAGCTCTGCACGCCACATTAAACGTCTTGATGTACAAACTCTCTTGCACTGCACATCTTCAGCGTTAACAGATGGAGAGTTATTACTTTAGCTTTGCTGTAGAGAGGTTTCTGACAGATACACAGATATATTGATAACTTGAACAAAGAGTATCGTAGAACAAAAGCAACCTCAATCCTTTTTGCTATTCACAGTTCGAGGAGAAATATAGAGAGATTAAATTGATGACTGGATCAATAAACGTTTTTCTAAGAAATATCTTCACCTTTTTTAAGTTTCATTTAAGTTTTTATGGCACATGCACATCTGATCAAACAATTGCAGTTATTCAAGTTGAAGAAGTTTTTTGTATCTGCTCATGGGCTGCATCATGGACAAAAGATTAGTTTTACTTTTGCTTGCGAGTTTTGATGGAGTTCTAGGTCAAGGTACGTAGTGATAAATAAAAAAACTTTGTTGTTTTTTTTAATCAAAGGACGCAGATAAAGAACCTTAGTATATAGTCGACGTTAGCATCCTGTTTGCTATCGCTTTTCTCAGTTCGTTTACTTGATGATAAATTTTGCCAATTTGTTGTATTTTTTTTTCTATAGAAACTCTTGACCGTTTCAGTACACGCCGCTTTTAAATACGTTCCGCTAGAGCGTATCATTTTACATTTTTCACTTTCTTTAGAATTAAAAAATACTATGTTGCATGGTACAAACTTTAACGTGAGTTTTGCTAACCCTGGCTCCTAGCTGTTTAACCCAAAAATTTGTCAATATTAACATTTGCCTTCATTTCATTAATTCCTTAACCAGGAATAATTGACCCTTGTTATTAATGTCCCTAGTCTTATACGCTAGAGATAGCATGTGTTTCAAACTTGTGAATACAAAAAAAAAACTTTCTATTATTCTCGGGCAATCAGAGTTGGATTATTCAGTAACGCGTTGAAATATATAAACCAAGAGTGCTTGCGTAATATAAAAAAAAAACCTCAAGATATGCAATTTACATAGCAATCTGGTAATATCTACGTTGAGGAAAAGCAAGCTTCAAAATCATAAAAAATATATCATCTTTAAGAGGCATTATCCAACACCTTTAAAGTACATAAAGCCGTGAGCATTTCTTCTCAACTCGTCGCCAAAATAAGTTAACATAGCTCGGGTTCAATGTTAGTTTGTGATCTCATCCCACGGACTTACAATAAGAGCACACTACTAAACAAAATCTACATTCTGTTTGTATCTATAAATATACTACCCGTTTCTTTAGAAATTCCAAATAAGTTTAACCCATAACACTTCATAACCCGTAGCTTTTCGATGAATAAATAAATCAAACTCATTAACTCTCAGCCATTAATTACTGTTTTGTGTGTTTTCAAGCTGATATGGGAATTTCAAGCAAAGTTGGCACTCAACATAGTTTGCAATAAAAGTGTTTCACCTAAAAATCAAAAGTTTTGTCCTAAATCTATTTGCAAAGATGTGATCATTCTCTTATTAAAATCAGAACTAGCTTACAAAACAAAACTTTGGATTTTAAAACAAATAAACACAAAATAGTTATTTTTTCTTGTGAAGTAAATATATATGAATTCATAAGCCGAAGTGATATACTTTGAAAGCAAATATGCCACTTTATGAATATCTTTTTAGTGATCATAATATCTACAGAAAGTATTCAGGACCTGTGATGGATGTAAAGTAGAGACATGCGTGACGAAACTGTTTTTCTCTATTTGAGACCACTTATTCACCACATCAGGTTACGAAATCAATTGTATCTGCAGTGGCCAACATCAACACAGAGCAATGACATAGATGGACAGACAAACCAAACAAGGATCTCTTGAAGACAAGCGGGTCCTACTTCTTTTGCTTGGTATTTTCATCAGTTTTTGGAACTGGAAAAAAATTTATTTAGAAGACAAGTTGAGATGAAATACTCACGGCTTTCTATACTTTAAAAGTGTTAAATAATGCCTATGAATGATAAATATATTTTTATTATTTTGAAGCTTGCTTTTCCTCAACATAGTCGATAATAACCTTCCACGCATCTGTATCCTTCGCTTTCAGTGTTTCTGTCACTCTTTCTACTTTGAGCCACTTTGTTAGTCTATCCAAACATGTTTTGTCGCTGTTTCATAATTTCTAAATTTTGGATATTCTTGTCATTATCAATTTTTATCAAAACTGTTATTTTATCTACACAATATTTGAACAAAAACGAGAACAGAGGACGGATAAGATGAAATTGAATAAGAGAGAGAGAGATCGAAAAAAAAAAAAACTCAGCAAGATGAGGAGTTTCCGGAAAAATGTGTTTGGTATAACAATTAGGTATAAAACTAGTTTATATAAAATCTAATTTATTGATATTCGCATCTGTGAAACAATGGCAACATCTCAATAAAATACTTTATTAGTCTGTTGGGCAGCTTTTTGCAAGTGATTTAGACTGTTAGAGTGATTCACTCGAAACAATTTGCATCTATTAATATTCATTATGGGATGATGTGACGAAAAGAAACAGGTGTGGAGTTATGAGCTGAGTCATTCAAACCTATTTTCGATACAGACTTTATTTGTCATGGGGCTGAATAACTATATGTCATGGTTATCATGACAAATGAAATAATTATCCAATATTCAATCATTTTGTTCTGATTAATTATACATGCAGGGAATTCAAAGGTTTTTAGTGCTCTGTTCACGGCAACAGTCCATTGCAATAGACATTCTCGTTATTATTTGAGAAAGTACTAGTTGGACCCCAAAAACATTAAACGCAAGTTGGAATACCCGTCTGCTGTAATATATCCGGAATAACATTTTTATAGATCAGACATGTCTAGGTCTATGCAGATCAGTATTTCAAAAGGACAAGGCTATTCTTCCCAATGAAAGAAATAAATCTCTCGCATGATGAGATGATTTTATATAACGCCTGAGGGTATCTCATAGCGAATTGTGTTCTAATATAATCGGAATAAGATTTTTTTATACAACAGATATTATTTTAATCTATACAGATCAATATTTGGGCGTCCCTAGGCTCTTCCTTTCATTCAATAAACAATAGTGCGTTCTAATAGTGCGACCTGTTCAACGGTTCTCAAGCTGTTTGACGTAAGGAGAATGAAGTACAACTGTCAATAGGCAAAAAGACTGAGAAGGAAAGGTCAACCGATTATGCAAACATCATAGGGGCAGTATACGGTTTCTCCAAGCTGGTGTGCGTCAATCGTCGTAAAATGTACTATCAAACTCAAAATGAAAAAAAAAACAACTGAATGCCACAAAATGTGCTATCAAACTTAAAAAGGAAAAACCGAACGCCATAAAATGTTATCATACTCAAAATGAAAAACAATAAAACTTCTAGTTTCTATATAGAATGGAGCACGGCAAAAATTGAGGACCACCTAACCGAGTATTTCCAGACCCCCTATGAACGTCAAATTTGGCATAAAGTTGTAAATTGCCCTAAAGATTGGAGTGGTGATATTATTTTTCAGCTAAATAATATTTTTTTGAAAATTAAAGGCAAATAAGTGACTATTATTTTCTTAAAAGAAAAGGGCGAATGTGCGAACTATTTCCAGTAAGCACAGCTGGGCAGAGATGGCAGGAGTGAAACTGAGAGTACACACACAATGTAGGCGGCGGCAGATCTCAAACCGTCTGGAATAGATCTATATGATTATAGGGGAAGTTGTAAGTAAAGAGTCTGAAAAATTGCTTCGACATAGATTGTAGATCAAATGCTTAGATATTTACAGCAGCTAGACTCAAATCAAAAGGTTAAGATCTACAACTAGAGAAATCTAGAATTTACTTTTAGGCTTACAATTTATTTTAAAACTTTCATTATAATGAAGCTTTAAATATCTGTCCAGCTAAGAATTCCTGCAAGGCAGTTCGTTTTTATGTCCTAAATGTGTAAATTCAAAGCTTACTAAATTAAGCGGTTAAACGGGACTAAAAACATATTGGAAAAGTATGGAATTCGTCGATTTCCTTTATTCCAAAAGGATTAAAGTCCTTTATCTAATGTATTGTTTAGAATAAGACTTATCCAGATATCTAGATTCTAGATAAAGATGGTTAGGTGGAGGCATATATCTGGATAATTTAAGTAAAAGGAGAGATATCAAGACCATTTATAAGCTTATTTTCCCCGCAAACTGACACAATGGTCACGGTCGTAGAACAGATTTACAGCTTATTGAAATAATCATTACAAATTTCGGAAAATTTCCATTGCTTTAGGGATGTCTTAATTTGATACAATGCAAACGGGCTGACACAGCAATTTAGTACCCACTTGGTAAATTAATAAGTTATCATTAAGTGTTGAATTAAGTTCTGTTATTTCTCTTCAAATGTATGCAGCTTGGTCGGCTTTCAGTGACTCATATGAATTACCACACCCAATTTATATAACCATTAAGTCTTTGTAAATAAATAACTGGGCTCGTTTGAATTTTTCCCAATGCAGCTAAATCTATGGAAGCATTGTTAATTTATCCTGCTCATTTTCCATGGATGGGTGAACTTCTAACCGTGATCTATTCAAAGTTATTAAGAATAAATCTGAATTATGAAGTTAAGTCTTATTCGATATAAGGCAGACTCATCGTACACGGACTCCATTCCAAACGCATTATTTTCATTTGTGAACCAACAAGTAAGATTTTATAGACAGTGTAATAAACCATTGTGCTGCCTCATTTTTCTATTTCATCGATCTAGTTCGTTTCTATTTTCTTGCACTTTTTTTTCGCTTTGTTCTGCCTTCTATGTGTTTGCCTGGCTTGCTCTCTATCCGTCTCTCTGTATCTTCCTTTCATTTTTTTTTCTTTTCTAACTCTCTCTAATTTTATTTTGTCATTAGTTCATCTCCCTATTTTTTTCTTTCATTTTTTTTTTAAGTCGCGCTTCATTTTCCTTCAATCTATGCCATTATCTCTCTATGTCTCTTTCTCTGTATCTTTCTGGTTTTTTTTCTCTCCTTTTTTTCTTGCTTTCCATCTCTTTAATCTGAGATTACATTTTATGTCCCTATGTTTCTTTCTACCTTTTAAAAACTTGTTTTTTTCATTAATGTCTGCCTAATATACTTTCCTTCTCCTTCTCTCTCTCTCTCTCTCTCTCTCTCTCTCTCTCTCTCTCTCTCTCTCTCTCTCTCTCTCTCTCTCTCTCTCTCTCTCTCTCTCTCTCTCTCTCTCTCTCTCTTTTTCTATCTATCTATCTATCTATCAAGTAAAATTTTTTTTTTATTTTACTCATCTGCATTTTTTATATAAAAAACAAAAACAAAAATTAAAATATTGCCAGAGTTGCCCCCGTATTTAAAATTCTCTGTGTTACACTTATTGCAGTGAAAAATGAAACCTTATTAGTTTCATTTCTTATTCAAATATGCACGAATTTGACATGTCAGGATTTTTTTAAAAATAACTTCAAGAAAATGTAGTTTTAAATCTTGGATTAAACATTTTGAATACTGCGAAAAAAAAAGCAATGCCAAAGGTTCTTCAATTTCAAACATTCTAAAAGAGAGTAATTGAAAATAGTTCTTTTGATATCATTTGAAGTAACTAATCCAATGAGGTTAAATAATCCAATTTTGCGCTAAAAGAAAACCATGATATTTGCAGATCATTTTGCCAAGATGAAGACAGCTGGACTTTTGGTCTTGGCCATCTTCTTGATTTTTGCGGTTACCAGGATCTATGCTTATGGTAAGTGCGGAATGGAAAACTGTCTTAAAACATTTTTGCATTAGTTACAATGAATGATTTAACGGAAACAAACAAACATTACAAATAATAATAATAATTACGCTTGACTTACAATTGTCTACTAAATATTGGGTACTGTAACGTCCGTTCTCTTTCAATAGTGGAAAATTTACTTACATTTTTCAAAATTGCCTTTTCCAGATCGGTGTTATATTGCCTATCTCGGATGTGATGGCTATGAAGAAGACGATAAATTCTATACGCCATGGTGCTGTGACAACGGTATACCAACCTTTACGTACCGTGGAGATGAAACTGATTGTGAATGCTCATAAAAACAAGGCTTAAAGGTTGTTCAGAGAACAAGCAATGAACATTATTGTAAAATAATTTTGAAAAATTTAAAAAAAAAAAAAAAAACGTTTTCGAATCTTACTTTTGTAATCACTCGTTTTTATTTAAAACTAGTTTTTGTTTTGTTTGACCTAATTTAACTCCTTGCTTAGCAAGTATAGTTCAGGTGATAGAAGTTTGTTAAAGTGCAAATAACTCTCAGTCCAGAATCCCAGTAGTAATCAACGCACGAACCTGCAAAGAAATTACATTTTGGAGGCACTACATACCACTGTAGCAGAAAATTGAACATCGAAATCAGCCACTTTAGTTTGTTGTAAAAGATGCCAGGAAATTTTACGATATATCAGGGATCATATTAAAAATTAGTAGCTTGTTGTGATCGTTATTAATACAGCCCTTCAAAAACATTTGGCGTCATTATTGGTGATGATATTTGGCGTCACTTTGTGAAGTTAATAAAGTATTATTATCTGCATTGAGTGTTGCATAAATATACAAAACAATACTAAGAGCTCTTGATCTAGCTATGGAATAGATAGCCAAACTATGTTCTGGCTAAAAATTTTCTTTAAAAGTTTATATTTACTTCCAAAGTACGGTATCACTAGTCCTAAGGCTCATGTTAGTTTATCTATTGCAATACACGTGCCCCCAAATTGAGAGATTAATTCTTTACAAGCTTCGGTTTGTTTGAAAACTAACATGCACGGGTAAACTTTGTTTGATGATTCAATGATACATGAAAAAAAAAACATGAATGGCACTACCTTTACATCGCAATGATTTTTCTAGAAATGTTTATTTATCTGTTTGTCTGCCGGGTTGGCTCTCTCTCTCTCTCTCTCTCTCTCTCTCTCTCTCTCTCTCTCTCTCTCTCTCTCTCTCTCTCTCTCTCTCTCTCTCTCTCTCTCTCTCTCTCTCTCTCTCTCTCTCACTCAGTCTTCTTCGTGACTTGCAGTAATGTTAAACTTTATATGTTTCCATGAAAATTCTATTTCCTTTTTTTTATTTGTTTTTGTTAAGACAACAAATCTTGATAATTAGAATAGAATAGAAAACGATCATTACCGGCAGGCAAAGAAGAAGATGACATATGTAACAAAATTCTAATCAAACTTTCACTAGTTTGATTAGCATTGTAAGAGCATTAATTACAGCTATGTGTGTGTGTGTATATATATATATATATATATATATATAATTATATATATACACATATAATTATAGTAAGTGTTCTTCTGTTTGTTGGTTGTTTAATAAAAGCCTGTCCACATGAAAGTGATCTTAGGTGTTTTCATATTTTAAAAAAAAAATTAAGACCCGGTCAGTAAGGAGGAGACCCTGAAATCACTGTCGATGGATTGGTTCTCGAACCAGCGCCTGCAGTAACCCTGTAGCCACCGCGGGCCTAAAAGAAGTATCGACCTTCACAAGAAGAGCAACGTCCCTTTGTTTGATCCATCATCTACGTCTAGTCTATTATAAACAAGAACGGTAAACGTTTGGCCTGTATTAGCTAAGCAAATCGGCTCCCAATATATGTACAAAAACAAAGTGAATTCTTTCGATCAAGCTTTTTTCAGACATCATCTTCTAGTTTGTTTAAATGCTTGTGCTTGAGTAAACAGGTGATTAACCAAAAATTTGTAATATTGCTAACTTTTTTCCATATCGGTAACTTGTGCTTCATGTGCTACTGCAATGAGCAGAAGACGTTTGTTACTAATGCTGATAATGTAACTAAGAATATTTTTCCGTTGGTTCTTAGTTGGCACCACCAGATGATATTGTCGCATTTCTATAAGACACTTTTAACTAACATTTTTTTTTCGGATTTTACCCCCCCCCCCCTTTTACACACACACAAACAATTTTTTAACTAACCCCCTTCCAAACCTCAGATCTCTAGGTCTAATAAAAGCCTCATTGCAGAATTCCTACATTGATTTTAGCAACAGTTCAACATCGGCCAGTACTGGTGTCTGTCACTATGATATTCAATGTTCGTGATCCTATTTTTGGCTATAATAATTACAATTACATTTAGGAAATATTCAACTCTACTTTTGCATCTAAATCATGATATATTGGAATATTAATTTTATCCCATGTTTTGAGCCTCATTTAAATCAATAAATGCAACTTTTTGTTTACCATGTCAGTAAATAAAGGCATCTTTTAGAACTTTGTCAGGGGGTGGAGGGTAGGGGGGGTGTTTACCACATCAAGCGGTGCTCCTAAGAGACAAAAATTACATGTCTTGTGACAATGATCATATTTGACTCATGTTTTACTAGAACGTTCTCATTGTTTTCTGAATATGATGGATTCCGGCGCCCACGACGATGTAAGTTAATTGGGTTTTTTTTTTTCACACTTCATGATATTAGATGCATATCTGTAAGTTTCTTGTTACTTGCAATTGAGAAAAATCGGTTTTATGTACCGGTATTAAATTTTGCATCATATCAATCTAAATCTCTGAGTAGAATGCATTCTTTAGCTTTTAGTGCCCAAGAGTTTCTTTTTCTGAAATTGGCAATGAGTTAAGAAGCATATCTGCTTTATTGTTTAAAATATTTGCGGCAAGATAACATCTGATTATTTTTTGACTCAGAGGCAGAAGAAAGAGATTTGAGAAAAATGAGGATGAGAGAGGCAGAAAGAGAATATTACTCATTTACTTTAATATTGATAATTTTCACTTAAATCAATGCCAAAAGCAGAAAGTTTTTTTTTTGCTGATAATGTAACTTTGGATACATTTTTTTTTCTTTTCATGGTTATGGTTAATGGCAAAACATATCCATTATTCTGGGATTTAAAATTTTAGCTTAAAACTGATTTTTCGTGTTATATTTTTTTGATTGAACTTCCTCCTTATACAATAACACCTGATGGCGCGAAGAGAGAGCGTAGCATTTGATAACGAATTCAACAGTAGTTAATTGGCGAAAACACCGATAATTCCATTAAGGAACTTAAAGATTATTGTGTTTCTCTCTTTTGTCACAGTACATATATTCGAAAATATTTTTTCCTTTTTTTTTTTTTGGCTTCAATTTGATTATTGTTTTGTGGGAATTGAAATTTGAAGCTAACTATTCTTTTTCGCACGAAAACACATCATCAAAAAGCAGTGCACAGCTTTTGCATGATTTAAATAAATGTAATGCTTTACAGGAATAGCTAGAAGTATCTTTGTAAAACAATGCAAGGTGGTTTTGTAAATTGATGTATTAAAAGATTTAGATAGTTCATTAAAGAGAAGTAAATCTAGATAATATAACTCTTGAAAAAAAATTTCTTTTCGCAAAAAAAAAGTGTTAGAGGCATCATCGCCTGATGCCAAAGAAAAAAAAAGGATAAACTAAGCTTTATACATACAATCTAAGGTTCCACTGTCTGTACAAGGATTGAGTCATATCGGCGCATCAAACATGACTGCAAAGTCAGGTGCAGAATACACAAATTGTTCCTTATTGCCGCCCAGTTCAATTTGCATGATTGCACAGTTGCTAATGATTGCCTCTTGCGATATCTGCTATTTTAGTACTAAGCGCCCGTTTCTAGGCGTAAGGCTCCAAAATTGTGTTTTTTGTGAACACTCAAAGGGGGATAATCTGTAAATCATGTTTTAAACGAGGTGTGAATTTTTTTTTTTTTTTTTTTTTTTTGGGGGGGGGGGGGGGGGGGGGGGGTTATTAAGAAAAGTTCCCTAGATATTTAGGGATTCAACTGTTAAACACAGTTATTATATTCTTTGATGATATGTCAACAGTTCAACTTTCGATAAAGTAGGTTGCTTAATGCAAACCCTCTTTAGGCGTGACCAAGTGATATTTTCTTTTCCCTTGCTCTGACTGTCGAAGTAATGCCCCTATATTCCACCCTTTGTGCAGCGACCAATTTTTTAATTGTGTATCTCTATGGTGCCTCTTTAAATTTGCATGCATATAATAAGTTTATAGTCTGAGTGGTAGATGGAAAGTTCATGCAATTTTTAAGCTCCTTTTTCTTGTCTTGATTAGTTGTTTTCTTTACCATCGAATAGCAAGGTGATTGATGAATTGGTTATTGTTTGATGTAGACAATCTGCAGCTCCAATTTTTAGCGGCGTAAAGACTTAGTTTAATAGAGACCCAATATAGTTTATCAACAGAAGGGTTTGAAACCATAACAGAACTGTGCGTTACACTTAAGAGAGGCAAAGCATCATTTGACCAGGTGCTTATTAAAAGTAAAATTATAATGGCGTTAGTTGTGACACTGTAAGTTAAAAGCAAGACCTTTATTGTTCTAATAATATACAATAGTGTAATACAAAGGAATAAAACGCACCATTTGAGACGTGCCCGTTTGCATAAGGAGATTTTTAACTCAAAAACGCCCTTAATGTCTTAAAATTTGCTATGTCATATATACGAGTCTGAACAGAACCGTAACCATCTGACCCCGGAAGTACAAATTATATTCATATAGGGTTACTTCCTGTTATAAATGCCAGACAAGTATGAAAAATTAGAGTAAAATTTAGAATATTTAAAAAAAATATGTTACATTCTGGCATAGGTGGAAACGGCATAGTCATTTCCTTTTACCAAAAGTTTCCATCAAGCGTAATTCGAAATCCGAATCTTAGTTTGAAAGGCCTAGATTTTTAATCTATAATTCTCAATCTACGTGAAATATCAAAGTATTCCAGAATGGAGATGACGACCTGTGGTAATTTGATGATTTGAATCTAGATTCAAATTCTTATATAAGGTCTAGATCTAGATTCTATCTAGATATAACTACATCTATAACTAGATTAGCAATGCCAATCCAAAATTCCAAAACTTTAATATTTACCTACTAATGATTGGGAGTTATAAAGCTTGCTCTCAAAAGAAGAAAAAAATTTAAATTTTGAGAATCGGTCGAGAAAAAAAATGTTCTGACGATTAAGGTAATCCAAAAATGTAGATCTATATAGGCGTAAAGAGGAATAAATGGTCCAAAAAATGGACCTTTTTGGTGCTTTGTTTTATGTTGTGAAGAAAGTTAAAACTCCTAATTTCTTTATGTACCAATATATTTCCATGAAATTTGACATTCATATGTATTTTTTTTTTTTGGATAGAGAAATTTGACAGAGATAATTATGACAGTTTTATTTTTGAGGGTCAATTTTTGCATAAATTAGCATAAATTACCCTCTAATCCAAACTCACGTTCCTTTAATTAGGATGTAATTCCCCCCCCCCCCCCACCCCCCAAAGTGACTGCATATTTTGCGCCTAAACTGCATCTACGACAGAGACTCCATTTCACATTCAGTCTACTAATGCGCTTCATTGCATCTCTACCTTATCTGAATATAATGCTGTAAATAAAATAATAGTAATAAAAAATCAGCTATATATATATATAAAAAAAAATTATATGTTGGAAAAAATCAAAATTGTAATAATGAAAATAACATAAGACCTATCTCTATACTAAAAATGAAAATAAAATAAATTATAGTCAAAATAAATGTTATTATCTTTGCTAATATTAAACAACTATATTAATATTAAGCTTTTACTGATGTGATGAGATATCTATTGCTAAACAGCCTTTCACCATATAAACTTCTCAAATGATTAAAGAAGAAAGTCTGCAACATTTTCTTCCAAATATCATTTCTTTAATGTACAAAAGGAAAAAAAAAAGAAATCACATCAGATTTCATTGTATCTCAAGAGAAGTCATTCTTTTATAGTCTAATGTTGTAGGAAATATCAATACCTATAAACATAGTTTAAAATTAATATTAATAATAATCAGACTCTTGTAGTTACTGCGACTCTTCTCTTTCTTTTTTCCACCTTATTTAATTTTATGCCCCACTCCGAAAGCCACAGTGACTGAATTTGTTGTGTCTAAACTACATCTACAACAGAGACACCGTTTCACATTGAGACTGCCACTGCGCTTCATTGCGTCTCTGCTGCATCTGAATTAGCTGTTGTGAATAAATAAGAATAAAATGCACGGTTTATATGTTACAAAATTGAAAGAAACAAAATTATACAGTAATAAAAATAACATGAGACTTAAAATATAAATGACAATAATATTAGTTATCATTAAAAAAACCCATTGTTATCTACACCAATACAAAAATGTGTTATTAATAATAACATTTTCCTGATGTGAAAAGACAGGTTTAGACTATGTAACCTTCTTCTTAAATGATTAAGAAAGAGAGGCAGCAACATATTCTTGAAGCTATCATTATTGTGTGTGTGTGTGTGTGTGTGTGCTGATAATAATAAAAAAAAAAAAATCAATTTGGCCTTCAGCATATCTCAAGGGAAGTCACTCTTTTTTGTCTTCTGGTGAAGGCTTATTATTTCCCTTACTTCAAGTCTTCGATCAAACATCGTCGCTGCAGTTCGCTATCCCCTATCATTTAAGACCTATACGAAAAATGAAAATAAGATAATAAATTATAGTCAAAATATATGTTATTATCTATACTAATAAAAAAAAAAAACTACTACTACTACTACTACTTCTACTACTACTACTACTACTACTACTACTACTACTACTACTACTACTACTACTACTACTACTACTACTACTACTACTACTACTACTACTACTGCTGCTGCTGCTGCTGCTTCTGCTGCTTCTACTACTACTACTACTACTACTACTACTACTACTACTACTACTACTACGACTACTACTTCAATTACTATTACCTCCACTACCATTACTACTACTTCTTCTTCTGCAACTACTACTACTACTACTACTACTACTACTACTACTACTACTACTACTACTACTACTACTACTACTACTACTACTACTACTACTACTACTACTACTACTACTACTACTACTACTACTACTACTACTACTACTACTACTACTACTACTACTACGACTACTACTTCTACTACTATTACCACTACTACCACTACTACTACTTCTTCTTCTGCAACTACTACTACTACTACTACTACTACTACTACTACTACTACTACTACTACTACTACTACTACTACTACTACTACTACTACTACTACTACTACTACTACTACTACTACTACTACTACTACTACTACTACTACTACTCTGTTGCTGTTTTTTTTCCCTTTGGGAGCGGGCGATTCTTTTGTTTTGTCCTGTTTTGTTTTTCATTTTACATTTTAATTCATTTCATATTATTATTTACATTACAAAAATTTTTGCGGCGATCTGCTGCTTTTAATGGTAATGTCTCGTAGATAAATCATTACAAGTTGCACGACTTCTGTTGATTACTTAGCAAAGAAGACCAAAAAAATGAGACATAACTAATACCACATGTGTGAGGTTGTTGGTTTTTGATTCTGCACCCGATCTAGGTGAACAGCACTTTAGGGCCGCAACTTGTGCGTACAGTAGGATATTGCAGAGTAACAAGTTGTCGTTCCCTCCACAGAACGTTACGAACCTGTGAGGACCTAGGGTATTGCTGGGTAGATGAGATTCGAACCCATCACCAGACAGCTAGGATTCGAACGTTAAGCACCTATGAGGACCCAGGGTATTGCTGGCTAAATGAGATTCGACCCCATCACCAGGCAGCTAGGATTCGAACGTTAAGCACCTGTGAGGACCTAGGGTATTGCTGTCTAGATGAAATTCGACCGCCATCACCAGACAGCTAGGATTCGAACGTTAAGCACCTGTGAGGACCTAGGGTATTGCTGGCTAGATGAGATTCGACCGCCATCACCAGACAGCTAGGATTAGAACGTTAAGCACCTGTGAGGACCCAGGATATTGCTGGCTAGATGAGATTCGACCGCCATCACCAGACAGCTAGGATTAGAACGTTAAGCACCTGTGAGGACCTAGGGTATTGCTGGCTAGATGAGATTCGACCCCCATCTCCAGACAGCTAGGATTCGAACGTTAAGCACCTCTGAGGACCCAGGATATTGCTGGCTGGATGAGATTCGACCCCATCACAAGACAGCTAGGATTCGAACATCGGAACTCCGCAGTCTACCCAGCACTCCACTGACTGAGCTACCTAGCATCGCGTGATGAGTATTTGGCCTTGACGGAAAGGTTGGGGCAGTACCCTCTAGCTAGATAGATGTTACTGGGCCGGATCTGCAGTGACCTGCGCATCGTAGCCCGTTTAGTCTTCCACGCTTTGTCATAGCGACACTGGGATTATTCAATGTGTTCCTTGGTTTAATGGTCATTTCAATAATTTTTCATGTATTGTGATGTTGTGTAATTTGATTAGTAAGCTTTAGATCGGTGTTGAGTCCTACATATCTGTAGAGTGTTCACTGATAACAATTCACCTTAATGTTCGATCTTTCCTATTCTGGACCAAT
Source organism: Elysia crispata (assembly GCA_033675545.1). Lineage (NCBI taxonomy): Eukaryota > Metazoa > Mollusca > Gastropoda > Plakobranchidae > Elysia > Elysia crispata. The sequence goes on along the minus strand of JAWDGP010000608.1, from coordinate 22,089 downwards.
GTATGCTCTCCACTGATTAATCTAAATTTGCAAATCTGGTCGCTGTTTGAAGCATTTCAGGCCGATACAAACTGAACGAAGAAAAAACTGGTTATATTATCATGAGGGTGAATTGCAAAGATTCTTAGGCTGTCGATTGCATGGAGAAAAAGAGGTAAAGACGCGGCGGCTCTTCTATAACTAAAATCAATGGTGTACTTCATAGCGTATCAAGTTGCCACAAGACAGAAGGGTGAAAGTGCGATAACAAGATTGTATTCTTCTTTAACGATTATTGGAACGTACCACTCTTCCTCTCCTTCTTTCTCGTAAGTTCACAGTCTAGGCGATCACACCCAAAGTTTTGGCCTAATGCTATAAAATTTTTTTTGTTTGTTTTTCGGTCGGGAGAAACATACTTTTTTTTCCCAATAATACTGAAACCGAGCCGATCATACGTTCCAGTTAGTTATACGGAAACTCTACACCTAGATTAGAATTACAATTCCTTATTGTAAAAAAGCACATTAATGTGCTGAATCTTAAAGATATTCTGTTTCGTATTAATAAGCACAGGTAAAAGACGCCATTAGCTCATTTGTTACCTGCATCGATGATGAAAATCTTAATGACACTGCTGGCCTAAAAAGGTTCATGAAAGGCAATTTCAATATGCGGCCCACATATCCCAAATATAAGTATGACAGATAAACCTGAAATAGCTCACTTTTACAAGTGTATGTTTAGTGGCTCTGATCTCTGGTCAAAGAGCACAATGGATACACGACATGGATCTGGATCATTCAGACTTTTAATGGATCACCCTTCACATTGTTTATAAAAAACCTAACCAAACAAGCCAGGCCTGGAATACTGCACCAAAATTCAAAAAAAGGTTCCAATGTTCATTTAACTTAAAATTAAAAGCTATGCAATGCCTCCCAGTGAACGTTTTAATTTAATCTTATTTTTTTATGAAACGCTTTGGATCTTAAATTTTCAAGGTAACATATATTATCATTCATAAGCTGTAAAACCATTAAGGCGTGATTTGATTCTAGGACTGGTTAGAAGGATATATTTTCTATCTTTTTATTATTTAATATTTTATCTATTTATTAATTTGATATTTGTTTACTGTTAAAAGGGTGTGTGTGTATGAGTGTGGGGGAGCAGAACTTCATTCCATCAAGGCTGGTTTAACTTAAGGCAAAAGCGAGACATTCCACAGCCGGTTTGACGATCAAGGGTAGTAAGGCTGTGACGGATTCCAAATTTTAAGTAATCACGATTACCGGGGTCCCGGTAATCAGAATAGTAATCATTTCCGGTGAAGTGAGGAGTGGTGATGAAGGGGGCCGCGGAATCAAAAGGTAGTTATTTTCGGTGAAATGAGGAAAGGTTACTGGAGGTTACGGGGCTGGCGGTAGGCTAAGATCAGCTGTGTCCCGGAGTCAAAAAGTAATCATATCCCGTGAAATGAGGAGTGGTTACGGACTCTACCGTTGAGATAAGGTCAAAAGGCTATGATTACATCGACGGTTCTTAAGCGCCCCACATACCTGCAAGTGAACTGGGGCAATTGACTGGATACAAGTCATTTGCCCAAGTTTACCTGTAGGTGTGTGGTAATACTGGAAAGTTGTGCATGTGATTTAGGCCAAGTTTGATTGACTTGTAGGAGACCAGACTCTGTTTGGTGTTGAGGCTTCAAGTCTCAAGCCGCTGCACGTGAACACCTGGCGGGATCGGTCTCGCCAACTCTTGGCCGACGGTGGGCACAGGAAATGGGTGTGCCTTGGGGGTAGTGGGGATTTTTTAACTGGACCTACAATTATTAATATTTATCGTAGAAAAAAACTAAGGGCATATTTGAAATCAGCGACCTCAAATTAACAAAGGGAAATGGCAGTTTCCTGTTCTTTAAAGTATTTTGAGAAATAATTTTTAAATTATTGTTATTAGTGCTAGCCTGCTAGGCCTATGATACAGACATAAAGAAGTGTAGAAGCTCTAGTCTATCATTCGATGATTCTGTCGAGGCGAATTAAAATGGCATCCTGGTCTAGAGACTCTGTTTTAAAATTTATCGAACTATACAAATCCTATG
>JAWDGP010000608.1:0-15000 GCA_033675545.1 Elysia crispata | reverse complement strand
TCTATTCTCTGTTTTTCTACTACTCCTTGTCCTTCTCTGTCTTTTTGCCACTCCATGTCCTTCTCTGTCTTTTTGCCTCTATATGTCCTTCTCTGTCTTTTTGCCACTCCATGTCCTTCTCTGTCTTTCTGCCTCTCCATGTCCTTCTCTATTTTTCTGCTATCCTATATCCTTCTATGTCTTTCTGCCACTCCATGTCCTTCTCTGTTTTTCTGCCTCTCAATGTCCTTCACTGTCTTTCTGCCTCTCCATGTCCTTCTCTGTTTTACTGCTACTCCATGTACTATTCTGTCTTTCTGCCACTCCATGTCCTTCTCTGTCTTTCTGCCTCTCCATGTCCTTCTCTGTATTTCTGCCAGTCTATGTCCTTCTCTGTATTTCTGCCTCTCCATGTCCTTCTCTGTTTTTCTGCCACTCCCTGTTCTTCTCTGTCTTTCTGCCTCTCAATGTCCTTCTCTGTCTTTCTGCCTCTCCATGTCCTTCTCTGTCTTTTTACCTCTCGATGTACTTCGCTGTATTTCTGACTCTTCATGTCCTTCTCTGTCTTTCTGCCTCTCCATGTCTTTCTTTTTTTTTGCCTCTCAATGTCCTTTTTTTTTCTGCCACCCCATATCCTTCTGTTTTTCTGCCTGTCCATGTCCTTCTCTGTTTTTCTGCCACTCCTTAACTTTTTGTTTTTCTGCCTCTCCATGTCCTTCTCTGTCTTTCTGCCACTCCATGTCCTTCTCTGTCTTTCTGCCTCTCCATGTCCTTCTCTGTTTTTCTGCCGCTCCATAACTTTCTGTCTTTCTGCCTCTCCATGTCCTTCTCTGTCTTTCTGCCTCTCCATGTCCTTCTCTGTCTTTCTGCCTCTCCATGTCCTTCTCTGTCTTTCTGCCTCTCCATATCCTTCTCTGTCTTTCTGCCGCTCCATATCCTTCTCTGTTTTTCTGCCGCTCCATGTCCCTCTCTAACTTTCTGCCTCTCCACTTCTATTCTCTGTTTTTCTACTACTCCTTGTCCTTCTCTGTCTTTTTGCCACTCCATGTCCTTCTCTGTCTTTTTTCCTCTCAATGTCCTTCTCTGTCTTTTTGCCACTCCATGTCCTTCTGTCTTTCTGCCTCTCCATGTCCTTCTCTGTTTTTCTGCTATCCTATATCCTTCTATGTCTTTCTGCCACTCCATGTCCTTCTCTGTTTTTCTGCCTCTCAATGTCCTTCACTGTCTTTCTGCCTCTCCATGTCCTTCTCTGTTTTACTGCTACTCCATGTACTATTCTGTCTTTCTGCCACTCCATGTCCTTCTCTGTCTTTCTGCCTCTCCATGTCCTTCTCTGTTTTTCTGCCATTCCATATCCTTCTCTGTATTTCTGCCTCTCCATGTCCTTCTCTGTTTTTCTGCCACTCCATGTCCTTCTCTGTCTTTCTGCCTCTCCATGTCCTTTGTCTTTGTGCCTCTCCATGTCCTTCTCTGTTTTTCTGACTCTCCATGTCCTTCTCTGTTTTTCTGCTACCCTATATCCTTCTATGTCTTTGTGCCTCTCCATGTCCTTCTCTGTTTTTCTGCCTCTCCATCTCCTTCTCCGTTTTTCTGATATCCCTGCCCTTCTCTGTTTTTCTGCTACCTTATATCATTCTATGCCTTTCTGCCGCTCCATCTCCTTCTCTGTTTTTCTGCCTCTCAATGTCCTTCTCGGTCTTTCTGTAATTCCATGTCCTTGTCTATGTTTCTGCCACTCCATTTCCTTCTCTCTTTTTCTGCCACTTCATATCCTTCTCTGTCTTTCTGCCTCTCCATTACCTTCTCTGTTTTTCTGCCACTCCCTGTTCTTCTCTGTCTTTCTGCCTCTCCATGTCCTTTTCTGCTTTTCTGCCTATCCATGTCTTTCTCTGTCTTTTTACCTCTCCATGTCCTTTTCTGTATTTCTGATTCTTCATGTCCTTCTCTGTCTTTCTGCCTCTCCATGTCCCTTTTTTTTTGCCTCTCCATGTCCTTCTCTTTTTTTCTGCCACCTCATATCCTTCTCTGTCTTTCTGCGTCTCCATGTCTTTCTCTGTTTTTCTGCTACTCCATGACCTTTTTGTCTTTCTGCCACTCCATGTCCTTCTCTGTCTTTCTGCCTCTTCATGTCCTTCTCTGTTTTTCTGCCGCTCCATCTCCTTCTCTGTCTTTCTGCCACTCCATGTCCTTCTCTGTCTTTCTGCCGCTCCATCTCCTTCTCTGTCTTTCTGCCGCTCCATCTCCTTCTCTGTCTTTCTGCCTCTCCATGTCCTTCTCTGTCTTTCTGCCGCTCCATCTCCTTCTCTGTCTTTCTGCCGCTCCATCTCCTTCTCTGTCTTTCTGCCTCTCCATGTCCTTCTCTGTCTTTCTGCCGCTCCATCTCCTTCTCTGTCTTTCTGCCACTCCATGTCCTTCTCTGTCTTTCTGCCGCTCCATCTCCTTCTCTGTCTTTCTGCCGCTCCATCTCCTTCTCTGTCTTTCTGCCTCTCCATGTCCTTCTCTGTTTTTCTGCCACTCCATGTCCTTCTCTGTCTTTCTGCCTCTCCATGTCCTTCTCTGTCTTTCTGCCTCTCCATATCCTTCTCTGTTTTTCTGCCTCTCCATGTCCTTCTCTGTTTTTCTGCCACTCCATAACTTTCTGTTTTTCTGCCTCTCCATGTCCTTCTCTGTCTTTCTGCCACTCCATGTCCTTCTCTGTCTTTCTGACTCTCCATGTCCTTCTCTGTTTTTCTGCCACTCCATGTCCTTCTCTGTCTTTCTGCCTCTCCATGTCCTTCTCTGTCTTTCTGCCTCTCCATATCCTTCTCTGTTTTTCTGCCTGTCCATGTCCTTCTCTGTTTTTCTGCCACTCCATAACTTTCTGTTTTTCTGCCGCTCCATCTCCTCCTCTGTCTTTCTGCCACTCCATGTCCTTTGTCTTTCTGCCTCTCCATGTCCTTCTTTTTTTTTGCCTCTCCATGTCCTTCTCTTTTTTTCTGCCTCCCCATATCCTTCTCTAACTTTCTGCCTCTCCATGTCTTTCTCTGTTTTTCTGCCACTCCATAACTTTCTGTTTTTCTGCCTCTCCATGTCCTTCTCTGTCTTTCTGCCTCTCCATGTCTTTCTCTGTTTTTCTGCAACTCCATAACTTTCTGTTTTTCTGCCTCTCCATGTCCTTCTCTGTCTTTCTGCCTCTCCATGTCTTTCTCTGTTTTTCTGCCACTCCATACAGTTCTCTGCTTTTCTGCCTCTCCATGTCCTTCTCTGTTTTTTCTGCTTCTCCATCTCCTTCTCTGTCTTTCTGCCACTCCATGTCCTTCTCTGTCTTTCTGCCTCTCCATGTCTTTCTCTGTTTTTCTCCCTCTCGATAGCATTCTCTGTCTTTCTGCCACTCCATGTCCTTCTCTGTCTTTCTGCTATTCTATGTCCTTCTCTGTTTTTCTGCCGCTCCGTCTCCTTCTCTGTCTTTCTGCAACTCCATGTCCTTTGTCTATCTGCCTCTCCATATCCTTCTCTGTTTTTCTGCCTGTCCATGTCCTTCTCTGTCTTTCTGCCACTCCATGTCCTTCTCTGTCTTTCTGACTCTCCATGTCCTTTTTTTTGCCACTCCATAAATTTCTGTTTTTCTGCCTCACCATGTCCTTCTCTGTTATTCTGCCGCTCCTTGTGTTTCTCTGTCTTTCTGCCACTCCATGTCCTTCTCTGTTTTTCTGCCACTCCATGTCCTTCTCTGTCTTTCTGCCTCCCCATGTCCTTTGTCTTTCTGCCACTCCATGTCCTTCTCTTTTATTCTGCCGCTCCATGTCCTTCTCTGTCTTTCTGCATCTCCATGTCTTTCTCTGTTTTTCTGCCACTCCATAAATTTCTGTTTTTCTGCCTCACCATGTCCTTCTCTGTTATTATGCCGCTCCTTGTGTTTCTCTGTCTTTCTGCCTCTGCATGCCCTTCTCTGTCTTTCTGCCTCCCCATGTCCTTCTCTGTTTTTATGTCACTCATGCCCTTCTTTCTTTTTCTGCCTCTCCATGTCTCTCTCTCTTTTTCTGCCTCTCCAACTAAATAAAGAATGATATTAAAATAAACAAAATATTTATACGAAGGTGAAAAAAAACGAAAAAAAAAAAAATGGTATAGCGTCAGTTACACAACCAAAGCGAGCATGGTCAGAAGAGGAAAAAAAGATGAAGATGTTTCATGTTTTTTAACTCAAAGGAGAGGCTATAGGTGTGTATTTGAGGCATAGGATGAAAAAAGGGGGTAGCAAAATTATGAAGACTGTTCGACAACAAACAGAATTTCTTTTTTCAAAAAATAATATTTGCCAAGAACTTTGGGAAATTTTGTGGTTGCAGAGGCTGTCCAGTTAGAAATATAAACAAACTTCAAGGTAGGAAGGGGCAGAAAATTATAATAACTGCAAAAACAAACGTAACAAAAGTTTTGTCTAAAGAAGAACAAGCTGAGCTTTCCTCTCGAACCTGATGGGCAAAAAACCATCCATAAAGATAAACTAGCAGGGTGAGTTAAAAAAAAGGAATGACATTTCCTAAATGACCAAGCGAAGATATGTGATTTTATTCAATAATGTGTAGCTGATTAAAAAAAACATGCGATTGTAATATATCAAAAGCTTGTGGAAAATGCTTCTCGCCTCAGTCATACCCGAAGAGAGCGGAGGACAGGCGACAGCTTTGTCCTCCGCTTGAAACACAAGTGTAGTATGCATGGAAATTTAAGGGAAGATCTACTATATTTATGTATTGCTCCAACAGTTGAGCACTCTCATCAATTATTCCACCTTATCTTCAAACTATATATATATATATATATATATATATATATATATATATATATATATATATATATATAATATATGTGTGTGTGTGAGTGTGAGTGTATATATGTAAGGCAGTTGAACACCGTCAGTCGTAAATCACAACTACTTTTTCGAAGCGCTTGTGATCCGTTGTGAAGCCCAGAGCAATGGCGTCCGACCCATCTAGATCTTTAGACACTGTTCATAATAAGCGACGCAGGATTGCTGCTCGATAAAATAGATTTAATGCGTCAATAATGAAAATGCATTAGACCAGAACTATGAAAATCATCTTCATGATTATTTTGGAATAGAGCTTCTGACTCTGACTTTGATGATACTCATACTATTTTGGGACAGATCCCAGAGCTTCTGACTCTTACTTTGATGATACTGATACTATTTTGGGACAGATCCCAGAGCTTCTGACTCTGACTTCGATGATACTGATTTTATTTTGGGACATATCCCAGAGCTTCTGACTCTGACTTTGATGATACTGATACTATTTTGGGACAGATCGCAGAGCTTCTGACTCTTACTTTGATGATACTGATACTATTTTGGGACAAATCCCAGAGCTTCTGACTCTGACTTCGATGATACTGATTTTATTTTGGGACATATCCCAGAGCTTCTGACTCTGACTTTGATGATACTGATACTATTTTGGGACAGATCGCAGAGCTTCTGACTCTTACTTTGATGATACTGATACTATTTTGGGACAAATCCCAGAGCTTCTGACTCTGACTTCGATGATACTGATACTATTTTGGGACAGATCCCAGAGCTTCTGACTGTGACTTTGATGATACTGATACTATTTTGGGACAGATCGCAGAGCTTCTGACTCTGACTTTGATGATACTGATACTATTTTGGGACAGATCGAAGAGCTTCTGACTCTGACTTCGATGATACTCATACTATTTTGGGACAGATCCCAGAGCTTCTGACTCTTACTTTGATGATACTGATACTATTTTGGGACAGATCCCAGAGCTTCTGACTCTGACTTCGATGATACTGATTTTATTTTGGGACATATCCCAGAGCTTCTGACTCTGACTTTGATGATACTGATACTATTTTGGGACAGATCGCAGAGCTTCTGACTCTGACTTTGATGATACTGATACTATTTTGGGACAAATCCCAGAGCTTCTGACTCTGACTTTGATGATACTGATACTATTTTGGGACAGATCCCAGAGCTTCTGACTCTGACTTTGATGATACTGATTTTATTTTGGGACATATCCCAGAGCTTCTGACTCTGACTTTGATGATACTGATACTATTTTGGGACAGATCGCAGAGCTTCTGACTCTGACTTTGATGATACTGATACTATTTTGGGACAGATCCCAGAGCTTCTGACTCTGACTTTGATGATACTGATACTATTTTGGGACAGATCCCAGAGCTTCTGACTCTGACTTTGATGATACTGATACTATTTTGGGACAGATCCCAGAGCTTCTGACTCTGACTTTGATGATACTGATACTATTTTGGGACAGATCGCAGAGCTTCTGACTCTTACTTTGATGATACTGATACTATTTTGGGACAGATCCCAGAGCTTCTGACTCTGACTTCGATGATACTGATACTATTTTGGGACAGATCCCAGAGCTTCTGACTCTGACTTTGATGATACTGATACTATTTTGGGACAGATCGCAGAGCTTCTGACTCTTACTTTGATGATACTGATACTATTTTGGGACAAATCCCAGAGCTTCTGACTCTGACTTCGATGATACTGATACTATTTTGGGACAGATCCCAGAGCTTCTGACTCTGACTTTGATGATACTGATACTATTTTGGGACAGATCGCAGAGCTTCTGACTCTGACTTTGATGATACTGATACTATTTTGGGACAGATCGAAGAGCTTCTGACTCTGACTTCGATGATACTCATACTATTTTGGGACAGATTCCAGAGCTTCTGACTCTTACTTTGATGATACTGATACTATTTTGGGACAGATCCCAGAGCTTCTGACTCTGACTTCGATGATACTGATTTTATTTTGGGACATATCCCAGAGCTTCTGACTCTGACTTTGATGATACTGATACTATTTTGGGACAGATCGCAGAGCTTCTGACTCTTACTTTGATGATACTGATACTATTTTGGGACAAATCCCAGAGCTTCTGACTCTGACTTCGATGATACTGATACTATTTTGGGACAGATCCCAGAGCTTCTGACTCTGACTTTGATGATACTGATACTATTTTGGGACAGATCGCAGAGCTTCTGACTCTGACTTTGATGATACTGATACTATTTTGGGACAGATCGAAGAGCTTCTGACTCTGACTTCGATGATACTGATACTTTTTTGGGACAGATCCCAGAGCTTCTGACTGTGACTTTGATGATACTGATACTATTTTGGGACAGATCGCAGAGCTTCTGACTCTGACTTTGATGATACTGATACTATTTTGGGACAGATCGAAGAGCTTCTGGCTCTGACTTCGATGATACTGATACTTTTTTGGGACAGATCCCAGAGCTTCTGACTGTGACTTTGATGATACTGATACTATTTTGGGACAGATCCCAGAGGTTCTGACTCTGAATTTGATGATACTGATACTATTTTGGGACAGGTCGCAGAGCTTCTGACTCTGACTTTGATGATACTGATACTATTTTGGGACAGGTTGCAGAGCTTCTGACTCTGACTTTGATGATACTGATACTTTTTTGGACAGATCGAAGAGCTTCTGACTCTGACTTCGATGATACTGATACTTTTTTGGGGCAGATCCCAGAGCTTCTGACTGTGACTTTGATGATACTGATACCAGCGATTTTCAAAGTAAAAGTGATTGCACTGAAAAGCAAACACCAAGACTGTTTACTCACACACACATACATACGTACATATATATATATATATATATATATATATATATATATATATATATATGTAGGGCTCGTCGGTCAGGGTGTGTCCTGCACACATCCCTTGCCGACTATCAGGGGTGTGCCCTATGCACTACCCCTGAATTAAGTGTCGGTGTGTGAGCTTGCGCAATGGGCACTTCGGTATTGGCCAATAGGGAGCAAGGAGTGAATACCCACCGGGAAGGGACCTTTGCTTTCAACTCAGTCTTCACCTTTCACGCTTATGTACTACATGTGCTCAAGAGTTGAGATATTCCTCATCTGCTGAAAAGCTCGAGAGGGACCATCAAAGGTGAGGGCTCATGCAACCACGTCTTGGCTGCGCACAATAATTGGCGTTGTCGGCCTCGTGAATGTTTGATTAGATAGTTAAGCTTCTTTTCTAGATCTAAATCTAGTCTCAGGGAGTGGTTTCTCATACTTGGCGATCTAGAATCAAGATCTAGATCAGATCGCTTTCGAGGCCCATCCCTGAATTCTTGCAAGTTTAAGTCTAGTTTAAGTAATAGATCTAGATCTAGTTTGTCTAAATTGATTTTAGAATTATACTTTATAGATCTAGGATCAGTATAAGTGTTGTTTAGATAAGGGACCAATTGTATTTACCATTATTTTACCCTAGAATTATACATGTATTAGAATCTACTTTGTTAGAGTTAGTGATTTCCAAGCTTAACCTTATGTTTCTTGTTCTAGAGAGTTGGTGTAGATCTAGATAGTTAGCAGGTTGCGTGACCCAGAGTTGTTAGGCATTGATATACATGAACAGCTGTACAATTTAATACCAGGTATCGTAAGTTTCCCCTGTCTATGTTCAGCTCTGAACTTTGTTGTTCTTTGTGCTTAGCTAAGTTTACATTTAACTGGTTCTGGTGTAGTGTTTTAACAGTGCGAACTTAAAGTGTGGTGGCCATCCTTGTTTTTCTCCGATATTTCGCTTGCTTTCTTTCACTCTAGGCCTAGACTTGTTTTTATTTGGTGCTGGCCATTAATTATTAACCTCTTGTGTGCATTATTTGTATCTCTTTTATTTCCCTTTCGATCTATCACCTTTTCCCCTTTTGCATTCCTTAAGCTTGACTGATAGCTAAAACTATTTTCAACAAAGCCTCTTTTCACATGTAAATGTTTTAAAGGTTTAATGTAAATTGTACTTACACTGCATTCCATTTCTTTAGTACTAGACTTGCACTTGCTTGACAATTTTTATTTCTTATAATTAATCTCAGCACAAATTCTACTTTAATTTTGTGCTTGCTATTTCATTCCCAATTCGTCACCTACATTGCACTGCTAATGGTGATGGTAATATCCCTCTAGATATAGTTTCATCTTCATATTACTTCTATTCTTTCAATCTTTTTCTTTTGCACCACTAACTCTTTGCTTGTTTCCCTTTACACAGGTGTCATCGTGAATTTTTTTTTATCTTCTTTGTTTCTTCAAATCAGTGTGACCCATCCTCATTGTGACTGTCATTCATCAATTACATATTTCTATAGCCACAGGTAGCGTTTGCATTCTTCTTGAAAAAAAATATAAATAAATAAATAAATAAATAAATAAAATAAATAAGTGAATACATCACATCAAATCATTAATTAAAAATTGTCATTTAACTATCAGACAAATTGTTTGCAGATAACTGTCAATTTCTTTTGAGTATAAACTGATTTCATAATTTTGCAAACTTTCCACATAAAATTTTCAACTTAATTTTCATTTAGTTCCAAGTCATCTTAGTTTTTATCTGTACTGGTCATTAAAATTTTGTTAGATTACAAATTGTTGTTAATATTCATCCACAAGTCCTTTCCCCATTTTTAACTGTCTTCCGTATAGTGTTTGGTTGCTTTTTCTTTTCTTTTTCTTTTCTTTTTTTTTTCTTGGTGTTGTTGATGCGTTGGTGCTTGAGTGAGAATGGCTGAAAATGAAAAGTTAGTTCCGGTATATATGAATGAGTGTGGGGAGTTAGATTTTTTTGAAAATTCCCGGTGTAGGCTTGCAACTAGCGCACAAGCTAGCAGCTAGACGCCAACAAGAACCCTTATCTGCCCCAATCATGGCAGATATCATGGGTTCATCTACTGAGTGGGAAAGTGTCACCAAATTTGACACTCCCTCACGTACTAAGAATACGCCGGAAGGCATGAGCCCAGCTATCGAGCTGGTTGATGCTAGAAATCGGGCTTTCTCTGGCCCCAAGTTGGACAGAGAGCGGCTCCGAAGAGCGAGGGGTGGGGGGCGTTCCCAATTTGTACCACCTCCTAAAACCCTCATCTACGCGGGTGAGCATGATTGGTCGTCGTTTCGCCTGAAGTTCGACCGTTTCTGTACACACATGCGTTACACAAAACAGGAGCGCGTGGACAACATGTGCTGGACCCTTAAGGGTAAAGCAGCGGAATACTATACTCTGCTGCTCCAGCAAAATAAGCGAATCTCATATGATGAACTTATTGACATGAGAAGGCCCGATTTGCCGTTCATCAGTTACGGGAGGTAGCAATGCTAGAATTCCGTAATGCCTTGCAGAGGCCAAGCGAGTCCCTACAAGAGTGGGGAGAGAGGCTGTCCGCGCTGGCCGTTCATGCTTTCGGCAGCGGAATGGACGCCAGAGAGACAGATGAGATAGTCTCTCAGTTTTGCACCGGCTTGTTAGACAAGCAGGCTGGCCTGCAGGTAGCTAATAGACTACCTGAATCTGTGCCAGAAGCAATTAGATTCGTTCTTCGGTTCCAACATAGCCGAGACAGAATCTATGGTGCTTCATCTAGCCAGTCCCCAGCTGTGCGACTGCCTAGGCAACAAAGCCCATCACCCTATCGTGAACGCGAACAAGATCCTCGCGCTTCACGGGGGGATTCATTTCCACGACGGGATTATGTTTCAACATACCGTAGATCCTGGGAAGAGGAGTCCCCTGTTCGAGGCTATGACGACCAAGAATATCGTCATAGACTCAGGGAACGGGATTCGTGGCGCCGTACAGAGCCGAGGAACGTCTATTATAGAAGTCCCTCACCCCAACCACGCGATCGATCGTATGTTTCAACATACCGCAGATCCCGGGAAGAAGAGTCCCCTGCTCGAGGCTATGACGACCAAGAATATCGTCATAGACTCAGGGAACGGGATTCGTGGCGCCGTACATGCCGAGGAAAGTCTATTACAGAAGTCCCTCACCCCAACCACGCGATCGATCGTTGCCCCAATTTGGTGGTGATCGTCTCCCCTCGAAACGATCTCGGGAGGAAGAACGCCCCGCCGCAAGTCTTGAGGCGGTTATATCCCTCCTAGGAAGACTAGACGCTAAGGTCGATGCTCTTTCCAACAAAGTGGAAAGGGACGTCGATCGCCTGGAGGGAAGGATGGCTCGGGTGGAGAGGGGACGGTCTCCAGATCCTGACCGTCGCAGCTCTAGCCCGAGGGCTCCTCGTAGCATTAGCCCTGAGGTTATTTGCCACGGTTGCAGTAGACCGGGCCATATGGTACTCAGTGCCCAGATAAGCGCGTGCGTTTTAATGATTCAAAAAACGTCCAAGGGCCGAGCATGTTACCCCGCAGCCGGTCCCCAGAGTAGAAGGGGTAAGTTATACGGAGGAGGTGCAGGATTGCCCATTTGCAAAAACTGCGCCCCCGGAAGAGGCATTGATGTCTGAAACTGCTGTTTCTGAAGGTTCACAAATGGACCTGCAGATCATTTCAGTTTCCAATGTCACGGTGCGGAGGGATATCCCTGCCACCCCAATTTTGGTGTGCAACGTTCTTGACCCCTCCGAAGCGAATTGTAATGGAGTGGGTTGTCCCCAGGGAGCTGGTCCAAAATCACTAGACTCTCAACGGGATCATTCTCAAGAGTCCACTCCAGCCTACACGGTGCCAGTGCGTGTAGGCAATATTCATGTTAGAGCCGTTGTAGATACCGCAGCAGAGGTAACTATAATTTCCACAGATATCTGGGATATGATTGTTCCAAAACCCACAGCTATAGGGAAGGATCATCGAGCTGAGGCCTTGTTAGTGGGTCCACTTCCAATCAAAGTAGGATTTTTAACCACTAATGAATATTGCTATGTCTCTGCGCTGACCGACGATATGCTACTAGGTGTAGATTTTCTGGACAGGCACCAGGCCATGGTTGATTTTGCAGAGCATACGCTTACAATTCACGGCTCTAGCATTACTATGAATAACGTATTCCCAGATATGGTGTCGGTAAGCTCGACAGAGGATATGACTATTCCCCCTAGAAGTCATGTCCACATGAGCTGTAGAGCATCAAAATCAGTTCCCGGGTTGATCTTAGTGGAGCCAGGTTCTTACACTAACATTATGTCACCTCGGATTGTTTGTGGGGACAGTGATAATATAGTTATGTCTCTCTATAACTGGACGGACCGGGATGTTCAGTTGGAGGCGGGCACATAATTGGGTCTGGCTTCTAACTTAACATCCAGAGACATTTTGTCTGACACTGTCGATTATTCACATGCATCTTGCTTACCCAACGTACGGATATGTGAGCCGACAAATGCGGAGCAGGATTTACCTGTCCATTTGCATGCTTTGTTTGAGGAAGCCTAATCTCAGCTTTCTCACGCAGAGACGATTGCACTAAAAAGTCTCCTGTTAGAGTACGCAGATGTCTTTGCTCAGTCTGATTTTGACCTTGATGCGTTTGATGCTATCAAACATACTATTGACACAGGCGACTCTGCTCCAATTAAGCAGAGAATGCGTCGCACTCCTATCCACTTTAGGGAAGAGGAAGATTGGCATTTAGATAAGATGATCCAGGCAGGCGTCATCAGACCATCAAATTCAGAGTGGGCTTCTCCCCCAGTTTTAGTCCGGAAACGGGATGGTTCGGTACGCTGGTGTGTGGATTATAGAGCGCTGAATGCTATTACCCGCAAAGATGTGTATCCGCTGCCCAGAATAGAGGACTGTGTAGATACCCTAGAGGGTAACATTTGGTTCTCTAAACTAGATGCGAACTCTGCATATTGGCAGGTTCAAATGGACGAGTCGTCTAGGGAGAAGACGGCGTTCATCACCCGTCGAGGTCTCTTTGAATTCGTTAGAATGCCTTTCGGCCTTTCTAATGCTCCCGCCACGTTCTCTAGGGTGGTTAACCTCATTCTGGCAGGCATGACCTGGGAGACGGTTCTGGCGTTTCTCGACGATATCTGCGTACTGGGGCGTGATTTTGCGGAACACGTGGAGAATCTCCGTCAAGTCTTTGGACGCTTCAGGCGGTTTGGGCTACGCCTGAACGAGTCGTCTAGGGACGGTCTATCACGCCAGCACGCCTATGGAAAGAGTGCATCTTGATTTTCTGGGCCCCTTGCCTCAGACTCCCAGAGGAAATGTCTATGTGCTGATGATGGTAGATCAATTCACTAAATGGGTGGAGTGTATTCCTCTGCCTTCTCAGACGGCGGAACATACAGCTACGGCGGCTGTGAATGAGTTTTTCAGTCGGTTTGGGTGTCCCTTACACATCTTCACAGATCAGGGAAGGAATTTTGAGAGCACTCTTTTCAAATCCCTTTGTGAGAGATTGAAAATCCAAAAGTATAGGACTACTCCATATCACCCATCCTCCAATGGCCAGGTAGAACGTTTCAACAGGACACTGTTAAATGCAGTCCGTTGTTATCTGACCGACAGACAAGATCGCTGGGATAATTGTGTGCCCCAAATAGCGGCCGCAATCAGGGCATCAGTCAATCGGCATACTGGTTTCACCGCAAATAAGTTAATGCTGGGAAGGGAAGTAAACATGCCCCTGGAGCTCATGTTTGCCCAATCAGGCCCTACTCAGGCCGATCTTCCCATAGAGAACTATGTTGCCCAATTGCAACAGGATATGCTTGATGCTAACCAGCAAGCCAGGGAGGTATTGAAGACCTCGCAAAAACGGATGAAGGTAGACTACGATGTTAAGTCCCGGAAATTCGAATACAGGAAGGGTGATGCTGTTTATATTTGTGACAGGGCCACAATTAAAGGCCTTTGTAGCAAACTCAGGTCGCCCTGGAAGGGGCCAGGACTAATTGTCAACATTTTGACTCCATATCTCCTGGAAGTCCAAATTAAAAATAGGGCTAGCGTGGTGAACCATGACCATGTCAAAAAATCTCTGGATAGAGAGTTGCCTAAGTGGCTGGCAAAGGCCAGATTAAAACTGGATGAGCCAAAAATATACTGCCTTTGCCGCAAACCGGACGATGGGCAACCAATGATCCAGTGCGACACTTGTCTTGAATGGTTTCACTGCGGATGTGTTGGCCTTAGGAGGCGGGAAGCGGACACATTGAATCGGTTCTTGTGTCACGAATGCCGGGATTAACTTAAGTATGAATAGTCAACCTGCCAGTGGGACGGAAAGTGTTGTAGACATGTAGGGAAGTAAATATGTAAAACAGATAAGGTAAAAACTAACTAAAATATGTTCTACTATTTTCTATAATCGGTTATTATTACTGTAAATAAGAACGTTTATTTCATGCTGGCGGGTCTCATGTAAATGACTGTCTGCTTGGGTAGACCAGACGCCGTACTTTATTTCGACATGGCTATTTACTCTTCGACTTTCCAGATGCCTGCCACCCGGGTCATGTCCCTCAAGACCACATGGGCAGGTACCCGCCTGAGGTGTGGCGACTGGTACAGTCCTTGGCCAGTCGCATGGAAGCAGCATCACGTTCCACAGCTGGGAACGGTATAGACCAAGGTCGCGATCAAAGGGGGGAAGCGCATCATGCTATCCGGGGAAACCTCCATGTTCCCAAGGTAGGGGGGGGAGCGCATCATGCTCCCCGGGGAAACCTCCATGTTTCCCAAGGTAGGGGGGAGCGCATCATGCTCCCCGGGGAAACCTCCCTGTTTCCCAAGGTAGGGGGGGAGCGCATCATGCTCCCCCGGCAAACCTACATGTTTCCCAAGGTAGGGGGGGAGCGCATCATGCTTCCCGGGGAAATCTCAATGTTTCCCAAGGTAGGCGGGGAGCGCATCATGCTCCCCGGGGAAACCTCCATGTTTCCCAAGGTAGGGGGGGAGCGTTCCATGCTCCCCGGGGAAACCTCCATGTTTCCCAAGGTAGGGGGGGGAGCGCATCATGCTCCCCGGGGAAACCTCCATGTTTCCCAAGGTAGGCGGGGTGCGCATCATGCTCCCCGGGGAAACCTCCATGTTTCCCAAGGTAGGGGGGGGGAGCGCATCATGCTCCTCTTCGGGGAAACCTCCATGTTTCCCAAGGTAGGGGGAGCGCATCATGCTCC
>JAWDGP010000607.1:40000-95244 GCA_033675545.1 Elysia crispata | reverse complement strand
TCTCATGCAGTATGTTTCAGAAACTAATAATTTAGGCCACATGCAATGTTTCAAATACGTCTCATAAAACCTCTTCATGTTGTAATTATCTTGATAATAGTTGACAGGTTACGCAATGTTGCGAAAATAAAGGTCCAATTCACAAATCCTTCCAACTTTTGTGCAAGTAACAAAAAACGCCCGCGTTCGTTTCCGAGTTAACGGTACATCAGTTGTGGCTGATCGTGTTAAAAGAAACAGAAAATTACCCCAATTTTTTACTGTTACGAACTACACAGTAGTGCAAGTCTTACTTCGCAAACCGCCACCGCGCGACAAAGAAAAGAGAGAAGCACCGAACAAAGTTATAGGGAAACTGGATCTAGATCTAAATTAGATCCAATAACATTAAAAATGTTGAATAAAATATGTCATGTCTAAGCCTCTATGGCTTTAACAATGTCTGATTGTTGATCGAGGTTTAGAGCAAAGCCATTGCACCCGCCTCGAACTGGTACGTAAACTTGAGGCTATAAATGCCACTGTATCAGTTCCACTTTCTACCGAAATGAACGGATTCTATCATTCCAGCTAGATCTAGATCTATGTGATTTCTCTTTTCCAAAGGGATAAAACATGAAGTGAAAGGACTTCGGAATGAGTACAGTACCTCTGTCATAGTTTTTCATACTAAAATAAAAGGGCTTTGTTTGATGGAGCCGTAGAAAAAGATAAGGCTTGTTTTTGTATGGGTAATTTGGGAGAAGAAAGATAATTAACAGCGTAAGAAAATTCGTATTCATTTATCCAGAGTTGCCTATCGTCCCGGAAAATCTGGGAAACTCCCCGATTTGTTCTAGGCCTATCTCGGAAACCCAGATTTCGTTTTGTTTCAGCATTGAGACTGATCCAAAATAAACAATTATAATATGTTATTTTCGTTTTTGTTTCAGGATAAGTGAGATCCAACAATCTTACAAAAAAAAACAAATAGTGAAAATATAATTCTACGACGAGAACGATATTTTTCGGTCATCAGGTATCAGGGAAGGTACAAAACTGGGCGATATACAGGCCTATTATATTGATATCATGTATTGTTTATATTTTCAATTCCAATGTCGAGATTTGCAATATAGTTGAACCTATCCAAGATATCGGTCCTATTGAGTTGTTCTATTTGTTTACTTTATCGTACATTTGTCCGAAAAATATCATTCTCTCCATCTTCACATCCAGACCTTGCTGCTATGTCCAACAAAGAATCATTCTGATCTCTTCATCCGACAGTAGTTAATGCGACCAGGCAGTTTCTTTTTACCAAAATACATTCTAAATCTTGTCGAGTATTAAGATCAATTGGAAAATCCTAAATACCGGTAGAGCTAGATCTAGATCTACATCTCTGTAGATAATCAAAACTGAACGTGACATGAGACTATTATTTTTGTTAATTTTGTTTTTGCACAGAAAAAAAAGGGGGGTGATTTTCATTCCAAGGTAATAATATATCTAGATCTAAATGTTAGATTGTTATTTTCTTTTTTACACGGGGGCCTTGTGAGACGTTCTAGGCCTAATCGGTATTAAAATTCATATTCAACTGAAATATCTTTTTAAAAGATAAGATCAAAGTCAGGAGAGCGGTGCTCAATATGTAAGCCAGAATATATATAGGCCTTTATGTATGCCCTGATGAGTAAGCTTTTATGGCACCTCAGGTTATCCAATAAAATGCATGTGCAAGAAACAGTGACAACTAATATTTGGGGGACTCAGCTGTATATGAGCTGCAACAGGTCATTCAACCTCTTAGGCTTAGCACAAAAAAAAAAAAATCAGCTAAATCAGCACGAAAAAAAAATGCTCTACAATCATGGCTCTTTGGACAATGGAATTTTGTTTAAATTTAGGGGGGGGGTAGAGAGATTGACAGAATGCTCCTGTCTAGGCCGCTAGCAGTGACCGATTTTAAAAAGTTTAGTAAAAAAATTGTGTGTCCAGTTCTCATCCCTTGTGTTATTATTCTGTTTATACTTTAGTTTAGCTTATTTGTTTCCAAGAGCTATATGGTTGATTTTATCAGTGCTTTTTAAAGTGAAATTGGCAAAAACTGATGTCATTTTTAAAAAATTCGCTTTGTAGCATTTGGCCCTGATTTTGCTTCAAACTCTCTGATATTAGTGGGTGGTTTCCCTGAAAGGCATAGGTTGGGGTAGGCACCTCTGTTTATCTTTCCTCTATCAATGAAATACCAATAAACATAACTACTGCTTCAAATATAAGGCCTGTAGGTAATACTGCAGTGTTGCAGTCCGGTTGGATGTGGATGTAGACAAATTACGCCACAAATGGCTAGATTGTTCAAGATACTAATTTGATTAGATCAGTGCCGTAATTCATTTTAACATGCAGTGAAAGTCTAGCCAGTTTATTGTATCCACCATAGCCACACTATCAACATAGAACCGGGACCGCAATAATGAGGTATTACCTTTACAAACCCTATATCTTATCGTTATATACTAAACCAAAGTATCCAATCAGAAGTCCTACCCATGAGGTGGGTCTAATCGTAAAAAAAAACACAAAGAGTACTAGATTAGGTCTAGACTAGAGAGAGATTTAGATCTAAAATGAACACTCCTTCATGACACCAAATTAACTTTTGATCTGGAGTTAGCATAGATTCTTTTTATTTATTATATATTTCAAGAATCAATCCACTTCATTTTCAATGTGAAAGAGTGGCCTCAGACTTTCAGATGTAAAATTTATCCAGTTCATTTCATCTTAATGTAGGCCTAATCTGTGGTGAAATAGTTCGTTTTATATAATTAGGACGGCATCTACTTATGGATTCATAAATGCCTGAGTCAAAGATAAATAGAAGACAAGAAAAGCACTCTTAAAAAAGTTAGCAATCACCCCTTTAGGCTAGTTCTATCTCGATCTAGAATTTGAGGTAATTTTTGCTGTGAGTGTGATAGCGAAGTGGTGTATGTAACTTGAGTTTCTTTTATAAGTCAGAAATATTACTTACAAAACAAGCTATTATTCCTAAATTTTGAATATTGACAAAAAATAGATAAGATATTAGTCTCTAGAGAGCCTTTCGGATTATAAACTCAGCACTAGACCTAGATCATCTTTACCTTTTTGAAAATTTTGATCTGTTATCAATATATATATATGTTATTATTACATCATGTCTTATTATTTTGTGAAATGTTAGCTCTATAGTATACCTAAATGAAGGGCAGTTCAGTCAGTATATATTCTTGTAGGCTCTTGATGAAAAAAAAAAGTATTAAAACCTACAGGAAATTGGGAAACCATTGGTTTGATCTAAGCGCTACCAAAACAGAAGAGCTTCATGATTAGCCTTACCCATTTGACAAGGAGGAGAATGTTGTGCCAGCAACTTTTTACTCTTATTCAGCTTAAAGCAAGAGTTTTGACAGCTAGACCTTATCAATCATAATTATCTAGAACTTCACAATGGTGTATTTCTTGTTATTACGTTGAAAATGAATGAAATTTTGTTACCAATTGATGTTAAATATAAGCTGAACATTTTTCTTTTAGATTTTCATTCTTATCAATAAAGTGATCTAACCCAACAGGATATCTTTAATGATCAGAATACTGGTGTGAAACTGTAGCTTCTATTCAGGCTGTGCACCAAGATTTCCAAACAAATTTTAATGATGTCAACACCTGAAGTAGCCTGCAACACCCGTAGTGGTGCACAGCGTCTTCTGATGGGCGGACAGTCTTCGACTATCACAGCACCATCCCCGTCACCTAGCGTTCAAAGTGACAGAGCCAGTGAAAATTTCAATGTTGAGGTCGTGGACTGGAAAAAACGTGTCAAGGCTGAATATACTCGTCTTTGTTTTATGCGCAAAGATAAAAGAGTTGATGAAGTGAAGGTAAGATATTTTTGCCGTCATCTGTTGGAGGATTTATTAATTGTAAAATAATAACAATCTTTTTTTTCAACTTTTAGTATTTTCACATTTTCCTCTCAGCAACTTGCATGCTGCTTTTGGCCAATAATTGGAATCATCAATCTGGAAGTAGTGCTAAATAATGGATTCACTTTCTGATTTTTCAAATCTCTAAGATTAAAGCAAATAGTTATAATGCTAAGAGATTTTTTAAAATAGTTTTCTGTAGTTTGTCCATTATAATGAAGAAAAAATGTGTATAAAGTAATATCTGTTAATCCAGGAAGCCTGCTTATAAGGGAAGATGGGAATCCTAAATTTATAGAGCCGTCTTATTAAGTGACTCAATCAAAGGTTTAAAATTCTTTTTAGATTGGTTTATTGAAAAACAAGTTTTAAATGCTTTTTTTATTGAATTGTTTATATTGGGGAACAATGCCATGATTCCCCAAATCACTTAAGCTGGGTTGAATTTTCTGGATTTATCTTTATGTAGGTTGCAGTTAAATAGAGCTATACTTTAAATGTGAAAGTTTTTAAAGAACATACTGTTTTGTAATTCGCTGTGCTCTTGATTTGCTCAACTCTTTTACTGGATTTCTTGTCATGATTTTGAGCCACCCTGTCCTGGATAGTCAGTTTAGTCTGTCATCTCTTGAAGGGTTGAACGAAAGCTTTATGGATCAAACTCTTGCCCTTTTCTATTTAAAAATCACAACAAGGAAATCATCATCACTAAAAAAAACCTTTTTGCATGAAACATAATCACCTTAAAATGAAAACCATAAACTTGACTACACTATGTGCAGAGTAAGTGAGTTACCAATAAGTTTACGAATCATGAGTTAATCATATAAAATCCACACTAATATAATTTATAACAAGTAGGAGGAGATTTTGTGTTTTGTTTCTATTTTTTTTTTCATGTAACTAATAGCCTCATCATGAGAAAGCAAGTGAGGTTTAAGCTTTAGTAATAAAGTATGATCTTTAATTTTTCTGTTTTGTTTGAACAGAATGCTTTTGCTGCAAATAGAATTGAGATCCATGCTTCACTGGAAAAAGAACGAGAATGGCTAAAGAAACAACCAATTCAGAAACTAATAGTTCCTGAGATACTCCCTGGCAGGACTTCCAAAAAGGTTTGGACTCTTTTCACCCCTTAAGATTTACAGGGCATCAAATTTTATGGAATGGATGGCTTTAACAAGTTTAGAAGTTTGTTGGATCTCTTTTACACCTTTTTCACTTTTCTCTGGCATGTTAAATGTGCTTTGTTTCATGGATTAACTAAATAGAATTAGGTTTGGGAAGTCTATAAACAACTAAACCAAACTTTATCGCTTGATGTCGACTTAAATTATTGTGTTATTTTAAGCATAATTTTCACTTTTTGCCTGCTTGTTTTGTTTTATTAAATGACATACATTCTGAAGCTTTTGTTTTTGTACATTAAATTGTACACAACTTGAACAGTTGCCTGCTGTTATACTTCGATACTTCAAGTTAATGCCTCTACATTTTTTCCACAGTGTGAGGTGACAAGTGCCATGGGGTTTCCCACCCAATCTGGGCCTCTCAAGACTATGTTATTGGTCAAAGCCATCCCCACCATGTATAGCTGGGCTCCTGTGCAACAAAACTTTATGGTATAATCATTTCAAATATTTTCCTCTGTGTGACTATTCAGCACTTTCTGTTTATAAGATTCTCTGTTTAGTTAAAATACAATATGACTTGGTATTAACAGTTAAGACCTTTCGCGGCTGGCTCTGGTTTCTTTCCATGTCATACATGTATGCCAAGCTGGGTAGCTTAATTCAGAATTAGTGAAAGCGTAGACAGGCAATATTAAAATGTGTCATCCAGAGCCATGATTTTTGTAATCTTTTTTTGAAAAGACTCTCATTCTCTGCCTTCTCGATGAAATATTAAAACAACCAAGACGCTTCTTTTCTGTTCAAAAAGTTTGAAAATGAATGAACTGATGTCAACAGCAACTCTCATGAATTTTAGCCTAGTTTTTAAGGTTAGCCCTGTCAAGTAAGATCTTTCAGAAGTAAATAAAAAAAAAAAACAAGCACATGCAAACCACTTTTTAAGTTTATCTTGAAATGCCACTATCTCCATTGTTCCTCTTAATAAATTAAATAAGCTAATGTTTATCTATCTCTTTAAGGTATTATGGCTTTATCTCATCCTGCGTGAATGAAATTGTCAAACTGAAGTCTTTGGGGGAGGGGAGGGGGGTGGTGGAGATGGTTGTTGTTTCTGTTTTTAATAAATGAAATTTATAGTCAGTTCTTTTATAAATAAAAGTTTTCACACTGAAGAATTCTTTTAAATCAACAATTTATATTTGCTTCTGCAGTGTGTGTTAAAATGAAAACCATCTTTTGCAGGTGGAAGATGAAACAGTTCTGCACAATATTCCATATATGGGAGATGAGCTTCTGGATCAGGATACATCTTTTATCGAGGAGCTTCTGAAGAACTACGAGGGGCGTGTCCATGGAGAGAGAAACTCTGGTCTTGGAGACGACATCTTTATGGAGCTAGTCAATTCTGTAGCACATCAGTATAAAGTGGAAAATGCAGGTATGTTGATACACTGAATGCATGCCTTTTTAAGAGGCAACTAATGTGTACACTTTGTTTCAGCCTACCAAATGGAATTGATACCCTGCATCCCAGTGACTTTATGCTCAGTAAAGAGAGATGCTCCTTGCTTCCTAGTCCTTCTGTTGTACTTATTTCTCTGATTTTAGCTAAAATGTTCATTTTTAGACACAATTTTCTCCTCTCTTGTTGATCCTTTTTAGCCATGTTTTTTTGTTCAAACAATGACATAGATTTGAACTGTGGAATGCTGCAAACTTTTTAACATTCATATGTATGGTTGGCGCTATTTTATGAGCTGAAAAAAAATTTGCCTTTTCATTAGAGAAAACTTTTAATTAAACATTTTTTATTGTAATTTAAATAGGTTTGAATGGAATTAATGTAATTTCTTCCTTTCTTTATACTTTGAAAAAAAAAAAGGCCTGCCATCACTCAGAACATTTGAAAATTTGTTCAGTACAGGGTCTATGTTCATTGACTTGGCTGCATATCCTGAGACCAGAGTGTAAAGATTTAGACAATCAACAAACAAATTGCTTCATATTTATTCCTTTTTTACACTTATTTGGGGTAGAAATATATATTAAGGATCTTCTTCAAAACTTCTAATTTTCTTTATTTTTGTGAAACAAATTATAAGCATTCTTTGAAATTGCAGTTAATTTGACTGATATTTACAATCATAGTTTGCTATCTTTTGTTTAAATTGTGTCTCCTCAGAAGATGGAGTGAAGGTGGAAGCTAAAGAAAGTGATGGAGTGTTGGACTTATCTGAAGTACCTGTTGAGGTATTTGAGGCCATTTGTGCAGCTTTTCCAGATCAGGGTGGCACCATTGATGAGCTGAAGGACAAGTGAGATTTATGCAATTGTATTAAGCTCTAAGTAAATGGTTTCGACATAAATAATATTCACATCTATCTTTTTCCCTTACACTCTCTCTCTCTCTTTCTCTCTGTCTATGTCTGTCTCTCCTCCCCCCCACCCCTTTTCAATTCCAGTGCAAGCACTGTAGGGAATAAATATGGCAAAACCTGTTCCGGTGTGTCATATTGTGTAAAATCAAATAGGAGCAAAAAGGAAATTGCAAGTATAGAATTTCGTTTTTATTATTTATACTTCTGAAAATTTTGACTTTTGACGCTAATAAAAAATGCTTTTTTCTAAAGCACTATCAACACATCTGTGCTCATCTAAAATAGCTGAGCTTTGCATTTGGATCAAGAGATTTATGCTGCTTATTTTTAATCCTTTAGCAACCCTGCAGAAATTTGTCATGGTATTTTTTATCTCTGTCAACCACATACATTGTCCTTTTAGTTGTATGCATTTTCATATTCTGCATATTGAGAAATTCATATAAGAGTTTTTAATTCAGTATTTATTTTTCCTGCATGCATATTATTCAATGGTTAAAGAGACAAGACTCACTAATGTAATTATACATCTGCAGCAATGAAACTATTGTGAAATGAAGCGAATAAAAATGTATTCCTTGAACTTATTTTATTATAATCTTATAGGTAGATGTCAAATACCATATACAGGGAAAAGGATTTAAGACTTTTAGAATCATCCTTGATTTTATAATTGTGCCTTTCTTTGCCTATGTCATGTGCTAGATATAAGGAACTTGTGGAAGCTCAGAAGGCAAGCAACCAAGACGCTGTACCAGAGTGCACCCCGAACATCGATGGTCCCAACGCTCAGTCTGTGCCCAGAGAGCAGACCATGCACTCCTTCCATACCCTGTTTTGCAGGAGATGCTTCAAATATGACTGTTTCCTACATCGTGAGTGCAAATTTGAATGCAGGCCTGTTACTCATGCACATGATAATTTTATGTAAATTCTGACTTCATTCAGTTTTTATTTTGTTTTTATGAGTTTTGTCTGTCATGCCTGTCTTAACCAGTTGAATATGTTAGGTAACTAAGTTACATGCATGTAGATTTTTTTTTGCGACATCATTCTACAGAATTTGGAATGGCTGTGTAACAGGAGAAAATAAAAACATGACATAGTCTTAGTCCTTTGTCATACCTTTGACCTAAGAATTTGCTCCACCAAAGCTGTAAAAAAATTATTTTTTATGAGAAAGCCAATGAATGTCTCTGACTTTTCCTCAATAAATTATTTGGCATGGTTGATTGAACCTCAGAAAAAGAGTTACAAATTTGACATAGCCTTTGATGTCTTTAGACATTCTTAGAATTTGACATGGTCTAAGGACACTTTAAAACCTTAAAAATTTGTCTTTTAGAAGTATCTTAGAATTTGACATGGCCAGCAAAAAAAAATTTAAAAAAATGAGAAATTATTTTGGTCATGAATATCTTGTGATAAAAAGTTTAAAAACGTATGCTGATCCAGTCACCACATTCTTTTTTCTTCTGTTGTCAGCTTATCATCCTACACCAAGTATGCTTACCAGGAAAACTCAGGAAAAAAAACAGAAGATGGAGCCATGTGGGGCTGATTGCTTCATGCATGTTGTAAGAGATGGCATTTATTATCTCTACACTGTAACTAATTGCCATATATTTAGTCTCATGGAATCGGTCAAGAAATAGATGAATATTAAGATTGGAGGTGGAGAAATTGCAAAGTTTATATCAACATTTTAAGATATGGCCAATTTTCAGGTGATGCATTGAAG
The DNA here is from genome assembly GCA_033675545.1 of Elysia crispata. Classification (NCBI taxonomy): domain Eukaryota; kingdom Metazoa; phylum Mollusca; class Gastropoda; family Plakobranchidae; genus Elysia; species Elysia crispata. Next base: position 86,033 of record JAWDGP010000607.1, on the reverse strand, counting down.
TTTTGTTATTGTTTCAGTATTTAACCTTGTGATCAGAAGATTTTGGTCATACCTAGTTTAATTTTTTTGAGAGGGCTTCACATATTGGTGCTGTTATATAAGGTGATGGTTTAAGAAACTTTTATTGATTTGTATTAAACCATCAAATTGATCATAAACTATGTAAATTGAACAGAGCACCAATAGGGATGATTTTGTTTCAATTTTTGTTGGTAACAATTTTTCTTATAAATTTACATAAATGTATAAATTTCAATGTTTAATTTAACAGCCGTCCTAGAGCAAGAATAGCACAAGGGCTGCCAGTAATTCAAACTGAAGTGTTTGCATGATCACATGGTTAGCAACTTTCAAAAGAACCCCACTTGTTTAACTCTGCCTAACTTGTTAATGTAAGAATATTGAGACAGGATTGGTTACTTTCATCAAGCTAGCTTAGCTGTTTAAGTTGTCAAATATGTAGTTGATAGGTGCTAAAATTAAGAAAGAGGTCATATTTATGCTTAGTTTGGCTCTTTCAAGTATTCTTGACAATCTAAATTCATGTGTACCATTTTGTGGTGTAACAGAAATAAATATCTCTGTTAATTTTAGGCTGGAACCAAGTGCTACGGCAGCAACACAGAGGAAAATAAAGATGTAAAAAAAGAGTCCACCAGAAGTTCACCTCCAAGGCAGGAAGGTGGGGGGCGCAAGCGCAAAGGAAATGCATGCAGCATGGCCAGTACTGAGAACAGTGAGGAAAGCAACAACGCAGATGGTTAGTGTTGAGCAGTTTCAATGTATTTTCTCTTATCGTGAACCGTGTGCAAATAGCCCTGTTTGAATGAAGGCTGCAGGAGAATCTTGAAATGACTGTTTTTGCTTGAGTGTCAGTTGGATTAGTTTTTGTTATAGAAAAGGCAGTTATGTAGTTCGGAACAAATCCTACTCATTATAATATCTATATTGCTCAGCATATCAAATTTCATACAGTTTGGCATATAATCTTCAGTGTGAATTGTTATTTTATTTAGGATTTTGGGATTGATTTTTGTTTCTCTTTTTCACATTCTGAAATAAAATTATTGAAATATACTTTTTTGGATTTTTAAAAATTAAAGTATGGGATTAGGGGGGGGAGGAGAGCAATGTTAGTTCCACCACCCTTGAGGACTTGCTGTATACACCTCTTTTAATGTGGAGATAGTGATTCTATAATCTGATATGGCTTAGATGTTTCCTTGTAGCTGCTGCCACTGTCTCATGAAATTGAATCTATTAAGAGCCATTGCACTTAGCCTTTTAATCGCTTGTTGCCAAGCCGTAATGTTTTCAATAGGTGATGTAGTAGTTTTTGGGTTTGATGGTTTTTTTTCTTGTTTTTTTTTTTTGACCTGTTACACAAATATTTTTTCTACCTTTTTTTTATTCTTGCCCTGACATCCTTATTTTCTTTAGAACTTATGTTGTATAACCTTTTCTTGTTCTGCAGATCTAGATATCAAGTTCCCTCCTCGCACATGTCCAACAGCAGAGGCATGGACACCTGCGGAGGAGTCACTCATGCGAGTCTTGGCCGATGTTTTCAGGAGTAACTACTGCTCTGTAGCCAAACTGATTGGAACCAAGTCTTGCATGCAGGTAACCTATAGTTTCAGTGAATAGATATGGAAGACTTGCAAATTAGGGAAGATGTCAATATACTGTATTTAATAGAAACATTCTGTGGTGCTATCATGTCAAAAAAATTGTATATATATATGTGTGGGGTTTTTTTTGTGCATGAATAACATTTATTATATGCACTCTTGTACCGTTTTGATAAGTAATTCTAGATGATGAAATATTAAATGGGAAACAATTTTGAAGGCAGTCAAATTTATTTTGTTTTCAGTTGGCCATTGAAAAAGATGGTGACTCTGTTGGTTTATTAAAGATGCTGATTCTCATAACAGATATGTTTGAAAATCTCACATGTCTAATTTTAAAATTATAATTTTTTTTTGTGGCATTTTATAAATATTATATTGGATTTGCAATTTAATTTTGATTGACCAACCAACCAGTCAAGGTAAAATTTAATTCTTTCCCTTAACAGGTTTATCAGTTTGCTGTGAAAGAGGAAGCTCACATTCCAGATGTTAGTGAAGAAACAATTCAAACACCTCCCAGGAAGAAGAAGAAGAAGCACAGGTATCATTCTTGTTATCTTCTTTAAACTTTTTATTAGTTATCTCACATCCTTGAGCTAAAGTTTGGTTAAGATTTACCTAAAATACATTCAATATGCAGAAAAATTGTGTAAGTCAAGAGTAATAAATCAAAGCATGCCGATAATTTTGGGGAAAAAAAAGGAAAGAAAAAAATTATTGTTTGGAAAGGATCTGACTATTGAAATGAGAAACTTGCCCAGGTGATTTAGACAGCCATAGAGTTGCTCCATTAAAAAACCTAGAGGAAGTGCATGCTCTTTGCCGCTCGCATTGAAATTGAATGACGACAAGTATGAGGATGATGATGATGATTGTAATAAGACCAGCACAATTAATAGTAATAATAGTCATTTTCATGATTTTTATTTAATTAGACCTATTTTTATTTATTTGTTTCATATTGTTGTTCTTGCTTTTTTTTTTTCTACACTGTTTTGGTTATATGTTTTCGTAAATAATATAGATATGTAATTTTAGATAGCAACTAGTGAGTCCTATAAAGTATCCATAAGGCTCGTTGTAAGTGTTACATAAATTTATACTTCACAATGACACATACTTTGCACATATGCTTTTCATAAATCTTCTGTGATATACAGTAGTCTCCGGATAAAAGCACGCTTCAGTTAAATACACGCTGAAGAGGTCTGACCAATTTTTTACTATGTAATCGGTATACTCTAAACGCACGCTACATCGCCTAAACGCACGCTTTGAAATTATTAAATCGGAATTGCTTACTGTACCCGGTAGTAAAGTCGACGAAATATCCACGCTATTATGGCACATGGCAGCCTGAAAACCCTGCTACCATGCTTACACACATCATATTGGTACACGAAAGGGAAGGGGTGGAGGACAAAGGCTGTACATCAGTATCGTCGTGTAGATCTAAACACACAATGCCCTCTACCTGGGCCATGGGATCGGCCTCAAGCTTGGAAGGGTAGGGAGGGGAGGGTTGGAGTGGAGCACAGGCAAGGTGATGCAATTTTCGCTGCTTTGTGTCTGCCTGGTCAGATCTATCCATTACGGCTAGTATCCTCTCCCCTCCTCCCTCGCTTTTTGCGTTGCACGGTTGTCTGAAGTTTGCACGTGGTGTATCACTGTCAGGCATCATCTGTGTAAAACAAGTCTAGTCGTAGTCAAGATTGGTCATTCACTCATTGCGATTTCATCCGTCAGTAGCGTTGTGCAGTCTTCACTCTCAGAGTCTAGTCTCTTTTTTCATCGACAAACTCGATACGATACATAATGTCTACTCACAAGACATTAACGTTGGAAACACAACTTAAGATTGTAGACATTTTGTTCATGAAACTTCAATTGTCAATGTTGTTCCTTTTTACGAATTTCGTTATTTCAATGTTCTTTAATAAAAACAAAGAATAAAAAAAAATAAATAAAACAAAAATAAAAGAACCCAAAACGTCGCTGAACTCAAAGGTTTAATAACCTCCCTTTCACGCCAAATGTTTGTATAATCAAGGGAAATAACCCTGCATTTTGCAGTGCTACAAAGGAAGTAACCAAAATTTTTTCATTACTTTTTATAAAGACACGCATCTCCTAAACGCACGCTATTGAAGCCGCCCGAGGACCGTGCGTTTAATCCGGAGACTACTGTACCTAGAGTCCTGCTAAAAAATAAACACAAATAAAATTCAGTACTTGATTGAGATCATAATGCAGAATCTCCACAAAAGAAACAAAGAAAGTAAGCCAAAACGAAGAATTCTTTGAAGCTTTGCTCGAACAATTGACCACAATGCAGTTCTGGATGGTAATTGATGTATGTATTTATTGTACTTAAAAAAGTTTAGATCATTTTTTTTTCTTTTAGGTTCTTTAAGATGCTCTCTACGTAATACCATTAAAGCGACATTTTTGTTTCTAAGATGTCAGAGATGAATGCATTCTTTGGGGACAGTGTTACCTGGCCTCGTTTTAGGCTCTCAGATACAGCATAAAATATTCTCTTATTTTAATGAAAGCTCCAACAAGTTTTTTCCTCTTTTTGTTATTACTGGTGCATTTTTTTTAACTTTAAATAGGCTATGGTCAACTCACTGTCGCAAGGTTCAGCTAAAGAAAGACAATTCCAGCAAAACGGTGTACAATTACCAGCCATGTGATCACCCTGGGCAGCGATGTGATGAGACGTGCCCCTGTATCATGGCTCAGAACTTCTGTGAGAAGTTTTGCCAGTGCAGCTCTGATTGTGAGTTGATATTGATTTTGTTCTTCCTTCAATATAGCACTTCGGAGAAGTCACCAGCTACGTTACAAAAATGTTGATCTAGGGGAGCCCTGTTTCTCAAAGTAAGCAGAAATGTCAATCTAAGATGCATTTTTATGATAATTATTACAAAGTTTTGATACAGGGTAATTATGTAATCACAACACAATAAACCACACTCTTATTTTGTCACAATTTTTGAACTGTGTGTATCAATAGTGTAAAAAGTATTTTACGGTTCATTTTGGTGTATAATTACTCATTGTTTATGTCTTCAGGTCAAAACCGTTTCCCTGGGTGCCGCTGTAAGGCTCAGTGTAACACCAAACTTTGTCCCTGCTTTCTGGCTGTGCGTGAATGTGATCCCGATCTATGTCAGACCTGTAGTGCTGGTGTGTATCTACATATTCTTTATTTCTTTCTATCTGGGTTTGAATTTTTTCTTTTCAGTCTCTTTTACCTTTGGACCCTACCATTATCTTTCCCTTCGATAGATGATCAATGTCTTGAACCAAATCCAAATAAATCACTTGTTGCACATATCACTTCAAAAAATGTTAGCATGTAAAATAATGCATGCTCTTGAGCTTGTCAGTGGTGAAAATTGCTTGTAATTGTCAGAATAATCAGAAGAGATATGAAACTAATATATATATATATATATATATATATATATATATATATGTTTTAAAACAGTCTGACAATGAGGAATTTCTCTACTTTCAAATGCCTTTTTTGCAAATTTAAATTCCCAACATGTGACTCATTAGATACTTTGATTAATTTTAATAAAATTTTCTATTTGAATAGGTCTAGTCTTTAGTTCTCAAAATTTTGATTTTTAGTTTGATGAATTTGCTGCTTTGTAATAGTTCCATGTGATACAAAGCTTACAATATGTTTTTCTTGAAGTTTTTTGTATATTGAAAATTGCATGAAATATCTCACCTTTATAAAAGATAATACAGTTGACACTGCTTAAGTCGATCTCCAGGGGACATAAGTAAAAAGATCGACTTATGTGAAAAATCAAGTTATGTGATTATTGAATTACCTCTCCTGTTGGAAAAAAAATTGCTTAGCACCTCCCCCATATCAGATTGTGTACACGTATGTACTACGTGTATTATTATGTGTCTTTTTCTTTTGTTGTTTTATCTTGTTAGTTTGTTTTGTTCTTCGTTTCATCTTTATTATTAGCATGATGTTATATGATTTAATTAATTTTATTTTCCCCAGAATAATAATAAAAATACAAAGAAAGATTTAAATACAATTCCAACATAAGCGTAAATGAGGAATCAGTCTGACCAGAAAAGTATAGGTCCCGATAATGGTCCTTCTTTTTCATAATGGTGGAGACAGTGTTAGCCGGCACATCAAATTCAGCTGCAACATCTTTCTGTTTCTTAGTTTTCTTTTCAACTTCGTCGATAAGTTCAATCTTGTGTTTTAAAGTGAGGGTGGTCAGTTTTCTAGTCGTTACCTTGTAAATTTGTAGTACGGCTGGGCTAAATTAAAAATAATAAACGAGCGGCCTGATGGGACTCTAGGTTTCTGATGTCTATAACGCAGGAAAATGATCTAGTGTAGTTGGTATGTTACCGTAGATCTAGACAATGCGAGCGCAAGTTAGAGACTGAACCTGGTGAAATTGGAAGTTGTGAAAGCGTTCTAATCGAAGCGAGTGCTGTACACACTAGATCTACTAAGACACAGTGACTAAGTATCGCTAAAGTGCGATTGGTTACTTTCGATTATGCATTCCAGTACGAGTTGGGCTTTTCTTTTTCTTAGCCACTCTGAAACATCAGGGGAAGGGGGAAGTGAGGATGGAAGAGCGAAACCAGGCAGACCGGTGAACACTGGCCCATCCCACTCAGTGCAAAGAGATAATGTAGATCTACAGTGAAATATTTCATTGTCAGCCAATCAGCCCCTGTGATGGGGTGGGGCGCGGGGGATGAGCTCATTGCCTCAAAGCGAACGGATCGCTCTGTGTGTGTGTTCGCGTCCGACACGCGCGTAGATTGATTGGCACACACAGGGTCCAGAACCAGTGACACTTGAAAGGTAGAGAGAGAGAGAGCGGTCCCGTTGAGTTTACATTGATGATGCAATCATCACATCTGGACTGAGGCTTCTTTCTAATGCCACATTGGAACTGTTGTAACTAGTTGAGGAGGTATAGGGGCGTATATAGAGTGTGTGCACAAAGCCAAGTGCTGACAACACACACTGACCACATCGAGTTGTTGCAAAATTGGCTGGAGTGAACAAAAACGTTGATTTCTTTATGTGGCGCCGGGCAGTCGAAGATCGACTTATGTAAAAATCGAGTTAAGCGTTGGCCTCTATTACTTGCTATTGGAAGGGGGCAGGCCTGACCAAAAAAGTCGACTTGAATAAAAATCCACTTATGCGGCATCGACTTATGCAGTGTCGACTGTACATCTTGAAGATAGACAGACTGAAAGAAATATCCAATTTCCAGTTTAGTTCTTCTACATTCCAATCTCCAACATTTACTCATTAGAACTGTCCCCAAATACAAGGAGCTCCCAACATTCATTGATTTAGTGGTGTGTATTTAGTTTCTTTTTCATTTCCATATTGGGCCTAAAGTTTGTCATTTTATTTTTAAATTGTTTTGCAGATCAGTTTGATACACAAAAGATTTCTTGCAAGAATGTTGGTGTGCAAAGGGGTTTGCGTAAGGTATGCATATTTTTCTTTTTTAACTGATTTGCTCTTTTCTCTTGATTGAATTTTGAAGAATTCATGTAGTCATTTAGTCATTTTTTTATTTAAGTTTTTTCTGTTTTGCTCCCTTGTTAAGTTGACATTCTCTCACAATTTTGACGAAGTAAATTGTGTTGTTAAGAACAGGTTTACAGATATGATATGCAGTTCTAACAGCGACTGTATGGTCTGAGTTAGATTACCTTCCGATATCTTTCTGCAACAACATACTTCTACATTATACCATTGTTCTAGAGCTTCATTTCTTCCAACCTTCCTGCTTCCAGCATCTATTAATGGCCCCGTCAGATGTGGCTGGCTGGGGTATTTTTCTGAAAGAACCTGTCGAGAAAAATGAATTCATCTCTGAATATTGTGGAGAGGTGAGAGGAGAATAAATTTAGTCAGTTTTATACCCTTTTTAGTTAACCAACTACCAGTACCTTTATGGCTTATTAATCTGAATTTAGGCTATGAACATGAATTAATATCAAATTCTCAAACAAAGCCAAAAAAGAATGGGAGTCTTTTTCCACATCTGTAAGGTTTTAAGATTTTAATCATGCTTACTCTCGTGAGTTTTTTTGTTGCAGTTAAAAAAAAATTAAAAATCATTACTTATTTACGAATCTTTTGCATTGGAAAACGTGTAAGGCCTAGTCATTAGAATCATTTTAACTTTTATTTTCAAAGATATTTTTGCAGTAAGGTGGATATTGGATCTCAACAAGTTTCATAATCTAAAAGCAGAGAAAAAGTGCTATGGAATGTTTGGTGAAAGTATAGTTATAATTTTGATCTTTTTTTATTGTCGAATCATCATATAATGACCAGTATAAAGCATCAATTCGTAAGCAGATATGATTCAACCTTATATCTATGAACTTGAGCCCAACCTTTTCTAATCACTTAGATTATATCACAAGATGAAGCTGACAGGAGAGGCAAAGTTTATGACAAGTACATGTGCAGTTTTCTTTTCAATCTCAACTATGGTAAGACTTGTATACCTCAGTGTGAAATTATATCTTGAATTTTACTGTTATTTTAAAAGTGTTTAGGCCAGAAGAAATGAGTTTAGTGTGCATTGCCTTTTTAAAATCTAGACCATCAGCAAAGTTCTGAAAATATATTTTGTTATTTCAACTGCAAGTTTTAATATCAGAAATTAAAGGTTTTTTCTTGTTTTCTTCTCTCTCAATCATTGTGGAATGATTGTCATCAGTTCTTCTAAAATTATCCTGGTTTTCTCATTTATTATAAGCTTATATGTGATTTTCCAAAAAAAATTTAAGTTCTGAGTGTCTTTGAGACTTATACAAGACTTGACAGCCCGCATTGAATGCCTAAAAGCTGAAATTACTGTGAGGCAAAATTTAATCAAGTCGGCAATAGGGCAAAGGGACTGTATTACCATGAAATAAGAGTTTGCAGCTGTGTGACACTGATTAGATATGTATGAGAGGAAAATGTACAGTTTTGATTCTACTGACTGCAGGGGAAGACTATAACCATGTTTTTCTCTTACCTGTCCTTCAATTTATCCTCAGACTTTGTGGTAGATGCAACACGGAAAGGCAACAAAATTCGATTTGCTAACCATTCTATCAACCCAAACTGCTATGCCAAAGTAATGATGGTGAATGGGGATCATCGAATTGGTATTTTCGCCAAGCGAGCTATCCAGGCAGGAGAGGAACTTTTCTTTGACTACAGGTAATATCTTTGGTTATCTTAGATAGAATGAATGAACCATATTAAATCAATTCCAATATGTGATGGAAATACATTAAAAAATAAAAAAAGAACTCCCCTTGCAAAGCTTGTTTACTTGTAAATGTAAATGCTTTTTATAGTTATTTTTATCTTTTAAAAATTATGTGTTGGAAATTTGAATCAGAAAGAGAAACAGAGGTGCCTGTGGTCCCAGAAAATCCAGCAAACTCCCAGATTTACCTGCAAAATCCCGGATTTTTTCGTTTTGTTTCAGCATTTAGACTGAACCAAAATAAACCATTATAATTGGTTATTTTCGTTTTTTGGTGAAAATTTAATTCTACTACGAGAACGATATTTTTCTGTGATCGAGTATCAACCTGTGCGAAGGTATAAAACTGCGATATATATTATATCGATTCGTATATTTTTCTTTATTATTTATTTATATTTTCAATTTTACATTCATCCGAAAAATATCGTATCTCCATCTTCACACCCAGACCTCACCATTATGTCCAACAAAGAATTATTCTGATTTCTTTATCAGTCAACAGTTAATGCGATTAGGCATTTTCTTTTTATCTAGAAACATTCTAAATCTTGCCAATTGGGAAATCGTAAATACCGGTAGAGCTAGATCTAGATCTAGATAAATATAAATCTCTATAGATGATCAAAACCGGGCATGACATAAGACTATTATTATATTTTCATGTTTTGTTATTTTTTTTTTTTTTTTTTTGCCTAGAAAAAAAAAGGAGTTGATTTTCATTCCAAGGTAATAAATTCAGTCTAGATCTAAATGTTAGATTGTTATTTTCTTTTTTAGACGGCCAGGTGGGGCCTACAGCCTAGAGACAGCTCAAATTTCTTTTTAAAAGAAAAGAGAAAGATAAGGACAGCAACCAGAATAGAGGCTTTTCTGTATAGCCTACTCTAATGAGTAAGCTTTTATGGCGCTTCAGTTGAGCCAATAAAATACATGTGTAGAAAGCAGGAACATCTAACATTTTGAGGACACAGCTGTAGATGAGCTACAACAGGTCATTCAACCTCTTAGCCTGAGCACAAAAAATGAACTTAATCAGAAAGAAGAAAAAAAAAAGCTCCACAAACATGGCTCTTTGGACAATCCAATTTTGTTTAAATTTTGTGGGGGGAAGGGGGGTGTGTGTAGAAAGAGAGAATGAAAGAATTCTCTTACTAGCAGTGTCCGATTTTAAAAAGTCAAGTAAAAACTTGTGTGTCCAGTTCTCATGCCTTGTATTATTATTCCATTTCCATGTATACTTTAGTTCTAGCTTATTTGTTTCCAACAGCTGAAAGGTCGATTTTGTCAATGCTTTTTTAAACTGATGTCGATTTTTTAAAAAATTCGCTTCGTCACGCGTTTGTCCCTGATTTTGGTGGGTGGTTTCCCTGAAAGGCATAGGTTGGTGTAGGATCCTCTGAAAAAATCATTTCAACATGGTCTACGTTTCTCAAGAAAATTCTGTTATTGTGAAGGTGTTCATCATAATAATTCAGAGGAATATGCATATATTGAGATGCCCTGGCAAGAAAAAAAAATCTGCTGATTAAAAAAAAAGATAAAGAGAACAAATATCAACAATATAGTCAAATTTATCAGAAAATACTAAGTGAAATAGACAAAAAAAGCAGTTCAATGTGTGGAATAAAGGTTTCTCTTGTTGATTTGTGTGTGTGTGGGTGAAGTAGGGATTTGTGTGTTGTCTCTGCTATTCTTTTTTTCCTAAGTGGTAACTTTCTTGTCAATATCTGCCAATAGTTTGATCTTCATCTCATTCTCAACGTTCTTTCGACCTGAGGCCATGGTTAAATAAGACGATTGTAGATCTAGATTTAACAGTGTATAATCAAAAGCATGGTTGTTACAATGTTGTTTAGGACAAAAGTGAAGAAAATCTATGAATGTTATGTTTTACTCAGTTCTGTTAGCCAGAAACAAAAAAGAGCATTCTCAACTCACATTCCTTATTGATAGGACACCAGGTAGCTTAATAATGTAGAGCATTGGATTGAACTTAGGGATCTTTTGATGTCACCCCTTTTGTCGTATTATGGTGGAATTAGACACCCCTGTGTGAGTCGAAGGTTAAGCCGGAGTAAACGATAGTTCATTGAGTAAGGGCGAATTTTGTGTAAGCTATGTTCAATATTAACTCAACCCCAGCTCAGGTAAAGTCCTGACCCTGAGAGAAGGGACATAACTCCTTTCAGCGAACAGATTTATACATTTAGAAAAAATCACAAACAAAACGAGATAAAATTATGCAAATCAACAATTAAAAAAAGCTAGTGGTCTTGAATTTTTAATAAATCAAGGATTTATGACAGCAAACCAATTTTCTGAGATTTCTCCTTCACTTCAAGCTCACTCAATCACCATTTCATTTTTTTTCACCATCAACATCCACTCTACTACCATCTCAACCTCACAATCTGACATAAGATCTCAAATGGGCTATGGTCATTATTTCCATGCTGATTGTAAGGATAACCATGCAGATAATCCATCCTAATTCAAAGTTTAAATGTAGCCTAGGCCTTGAAATTGCCAAAAATCGCGGACGAAAACTGTCAAATTTGAAGCACGTTTTTAGATCTAAATCTAGTTCGAAAGCAAAACTAAAATAAATGAAACAAAGTCTTAAATGTCTTCTAAACATAAATGAGGTTTGCACGAGATCTCTGATAGTTATGAGGAAAGAAAGTAGACATCAGAAAGTGAAAGATGGGCAATGTAGGTACACAATAAAGTGGTCCATACAGGTAACAGTAGGCGATATAGGTGGGGATTGAGTTAAATACTTTCAGGAATAAATGAAAAAGCATTAAATGTGAAAAGTTGGATGTCAGAAAAGTCCAGTCCTGCATTACTCCATTTGGCAATGTTATCTTTCTGATATGGAGTGAAACCTACCACGGGTTTATACATGAGAGGTATTGTATTTATATGGTTTGATTTTAATCCCTTTTCACAAATGCTTTAGTATATTCAATTTGTGAGACATTAAGTTCCTTTGCAATTTGTATTTACTCTCTCAGATATGGCCCGACAGAGCAGCTGAAGTTTGTTGGAATTGAGAGGGACGGAATGATTTGATCAGATAGATGAGCGTGTCAACAGTTTCAAAACATTTTTTCCAACTTTGAGCTCAAATCATTTTTTAATGCTACAAAATATAGAGTATAAAAAAAAAAGTTTTGTAAACTTATATGGAATGTATGAAGTAAAGTTGTAAAGTATATAATTATATAAAATAATTGTATAAATATACATATTTTGTTATTGCCATTTATTTTATGCATGCAAGTCTTTTTTTTTTGTGTGAACGATTATGAAAAAAAGGAGGGTACGTCATTCCACCCGTAGGCAAAAATTTGTCTAATTTCTCTGCATCTATTATTTTAGACCAGCATAGTTTTGTTTATTAGCTACCTCAATCAGTTGTGTATGAAAATACTATCAACTCCTCCGTCTTACACTCAGATCTAGATCTTATCATGGATCTGGAGTACGTGCTCACAATCAGAACCTCAGCAATAAAATAATGATTCATAATTGAAATAACTATTTGTTCCCATTGCTATATCTTATTTTAAAATTGAAGAGTCAATGTTTTCTTGCACTCTTATTTATGCTAAAGCAGATGAAACATTTTTTTTTTTTTTAATTTGAGACATCACTTGTTATTTATATGCAGTCAGAAAATCTAGCATAATGGATTATACTGAAATCGTCTTATAGGATGTATAATATTTTTGTATTGAGCAGATAAAGGAAATGAGGATTTCTATAAATTTTTAGCTAAATTAAATAAAGAATCATCCTTGTTTTAAGATGTAGAGTTAACAGCATTATGATTGAAGTACTGGGTCTGTTTTATCATTCAAAAAAATATTTGTTTTTCTGAGAACATATAAGTCTTCAAGGTCTTAAAAGCTTGTGCAAAATGTCTCATAGTGTAAAGAAGGTTAAACATTATTGGTTTACATTTTAATTTTTACTTTTTTGTGAAATAAGTTAATAAATAATTTCTTCGAGTTACTCTGTATGCCTTTTTCTTCTTTGTTCTGACCATGTAAGACTGATGGTTGGAGCCGGGGTGAAAGCAATCATTTAATTCAAATGTTTGAGAGTTATGCCATCTGAGCTTAGCAGGATTATTCTCTTGAACAAATTGCAAGGTTCAAGTATGCATTTCCAAATGAAACTTCATTTGTCAATGAATTTGAAAAATTACACATACATGTTTTCCTCAAGATTTTAGGCTTTCTGTTTGTTTGAAAATGATGAGAAAGATTGAGGTGGATTAAACTTCAAATCGCATTTTAATATAGAGGAAAATCTGTTATGTTTACTTTGATTTAACATATTGAGGAATTTCTGTTACCAGCATATGCGTTTTAGTAAAAGGTCTCAAGACTGAAGGCAGGGAGTTCACTTGGATACAATATTGATGTTTGAATCATCCAACATTTGAATCAATGATTAAAAGACCAGCGATGTAAAACAAAACTACCTAGTCTGGGACGTTGAATAAAATAAAAGTTTTCACAAAATGAGTGATGAGTATTTCATTGAGTTGCAATCCACATTGTTTAAACCCGACCTGTTTTAGAGTTCTTTTTTAGCATTTTTATGTATGATCTCATAACATCTGTCAGGCTAAGTTCTGAAGATCCAAACTGTACTAGATGCCCCTAAACAGTTTGACTCTTGTAAATTTTTGTGCAGGGTATGATTCCTTATCATCATAGCTTTTGCTCAATAAAACTAAAAAAACCATGTTGACAATCGGTCATTTCTCTTTAATTTTTTATTTAGAGCAGTCCATTGTATAATTATGTTTTTGCGTGGATAGTTTTTAACAAAACATATTGCCTCAGATAAATGTGGTCAGTCTGCGTTCAATCACTTCAAGAAAATTTGATATAGATAAGAATACAATATATGCATTTCAAGCTAAGCACAGTCAGACGCAACATAAAAAAACATTTACATATTATAAATGTGTCAGATTTATCCTTGTTTTTAAGCCAATGCCCACTTTGGTTTCAAAATTATTTCTCAAATGAAAAAAAAGGACAAAACAACAATTTTTCATTGAAATTGATTTTTTTCTCCAATGCACAAAAAATTCTATACTGGCCACAAGCTTTAGTTCTCAGTTATGGTAAATTACACTAGGGAGGTACCCTCTTATTTTTAATGGCTTTGATAAGGAGAAGGAACCAAATTAAATACATTTTATCTCTAAAACTTGCTTATGTGTTAAATCATTAGATTCAGCCATTGCCTAATGATCCTTAAACCATTGTTGAATCTTTTGTGTAACAAAAAGTCTAACAAAGCAAATATATGGAGGCCTTTAATTGCCCATTATGTTAAATATCAGATTGCTCAGATAGTCAGAATGAACACAAAGTTTAGAGCTGGTATTAAACTGACAGAGACCTTTTGGCTAAGTTTGATCATTGTTATGTTTAATGTTTTCAATACATTTTGCAGCAAACACAGTTATGCCAGACTGAAAAGCCCATCACTGTGCTCTTTGCATTAATAAATGCATTATTAAATTAAGCTAATATCAAATAAATATAAATAACCGTTGACTTTGGTCAGATGCATGAAAAGTGGCCCTATAGACCAAAAACAACAAGATAAGTAAATCATGAAGAGATATCGATTTCTTTGGGGTGGGGTGGAAAGATGAATAAGATAAAACAGAACCCCTCGGGAGGGTTTTAATCTTCAACTGTTATCCTTGCTGATAAGACTGGTCCACTAGAGCAGCTTGTTGTGGTGTGAGAACTTCAGCTGCATGCTCTTTCCTCCATTGATTAATTATTTCCTCACCAAACTCGGCTTGGAGTTTATCTCTCTTCGCTTTTGATTTTTCAATCTCTCTCTTCATTCTAGGGAGAAAAAAAAATAGCATTGAATTTAAGTAGAAATATTGGCCTGTAGTTGTGGAGACAATCATAAAATTATCAAAACATTCGATGAATTTGGCGTAAGCCCTTCTTGATTAGTGTTATGATTTAGCACTTGTTTGAAGAGAGTAAAGCCAGGTTATTAGATTTTTCACAGCCAAATAATGTGGTCTAAGGATCTGATTTTTATTTAGAAATGGCAGAATTCCCATTCAAAAATATTTCCTTCAAACAGTTTTGTTTAATTGGCCGGTAGACCTTCAAGTCTCTAGAACCTGTACAAGGCCATGTTAAGGGAAAATCCTCAGTTAAGTTAACATTTGGTTTGAGTTTACCAGAATTAACTTAAGAAGGAAGACAGTTTCTAAATGGCACATCCAATTTGACTTGCAAGGATTCAATTACATGCATAATACAATCTATCCACCAAAACAGATTTTTTTGTTGAAATTTGATTAGTTTTGTGATGTGTTCATACAGGTATACATAAGTATAATATATTAAATTACAAATTAGCAATGAATGTTTCAATTTAAAGTACTTTGAAACTGACTGACATTCAAAATCATCACCAAAAGTCATGTTATTCAGCTTTGATAATCATTTCCTTCTCCATAACACATGCACAGCTGTTAAATGAATTTCAAGTAACAAAAGAGGTCTTTAGTGGAAAATGAAACCTAAAACTTGACACAGCAAAAACTGGAATTAGGGATGGTTTGTTGTCAATGCTTTACTGTGGCTGTGAATGTCAGTGTGAACAAAAAATATGTCGACAGGAGTTCAATTTGTCAAAAAAATATTATGATAAAAAAAAGCATACAAAAGTATAGACTACTGCCCTAATCTACCTTTGAAAAGGGATAGGAAGAAGAGAAAGAAAATGACTGCATCAAACAAAGAGATTCAGAAATTGAGTTTTATATTCTTTTCATGACTTTTTGTGGCAGTCAATGCCTTTAAAAGGATGAAGATGTTATGTAAGCTAATGAATTCATAAAATCTGTGTTGTGAGGTGTAAAAATAAAAGTCAATTACCTTTCACTCTCTGCTGTTGCTCTTGCTATAAAATTATCTCTTTTAATGGTG
This sequence comes from Elysia crispata, assembly GCA_033675545.1. Lineage (NCBI taxonomy): Eukaryota > Metazoa > Mollusca > Gastropoda > Plakobranchidae > Elysia > Elysia crispata. The sequence goes on along the minus strand of JAWDGP010000607.1, from coordinate 70,088 downwards.
TCAACATTATCAGTTTGCCTTGATTCTTTCTGTAGAATGAGTAGAAGAATAAAAAAAAAAATTAGAGAAAAAAAAAAAATCCTGCAACAGAAAAAAAGAGCATTTTGGTTATAAAAAAAACTCTTCTTTGGTACCAGAATATTTTCTCTTTATTACTAACATTTAAATATTACAGAAATGTTGTAATTTCCAGACATGTATAAAAGAAAAAAACTATATAATAAAAAAAAAACATTGCTTTTAAGCACTCATCATACTCTTTGTTCAGATTTGCTTTGGACTGCCTCATCAAGATTTAAGTTTCATCAAAAGCGTGTCCCACAAGAGCAGAGAAAGACAATGCACTACACACACACAGAGGTTAACTCATTTAATTAAATCAGTCAGTCATTGTACAGAATTCTGTGGGCTTAAACGTTTTCAACTTCAGGGGTCAAATGCTTTGCAATTTGCAAATCGTTTTTTGTGGGTATTTTTAATGCTAAAAAGCAGTTTTTTTTAAAGTATTTTCATTTGTCTTTAGAATTCTTGCTCTTCTTAATCTGATCATCCACAGGTTTTACTTATAAAAACAATAGCTTGATCCCTTGATGAAAGACCTCACCTTTAGTAGGTAAAGAGGTTGAATTTTTTGGCAAGCAATTAATGATAATTTTTTCTATGAAAAATACAATCTTTCCTGATTATATTCATCTAAACAATCAACACAACTACATTCACAACTTGTATAACCACAAGCTTTTCAATAAACAAAAATCAACTTAATAATTCCCAGCCTTCATATCAATTTTGTATATTTTTCAGCTTTAACTCACATTTTGAACAAAATAAACACATGACAATGTAATCATAATAATGCTTTCAAAGAAAAAAGAACTCTTCCTAAAAATCACAAATTTTCTTTTGAATTTATTTATGTACATGTAAACATTCTCTATTTAATAAAAAAAAATTGTGTTAACACACAACATTGTAAAACCCAGAAGCTTTGGAATAAAAAAAACATTCAACCTACAATGATCACAACTTTATTTTGAATTAATCAATGTGAACCTAAGCTCACTTTTAAAAACCTGAAAATATATGTGCCGCCTTATGAGTACCTTTTTACTAATATTTTAGAGACCATACATTAGAGGCCACCAAGAACAGTGATTGGCTTTTGTGAAGGAATGAACTCAGTGAAAAAAGGTATCCTTCTTTGATTTTTTTTTACTGGGCATCACTCTTTCACCCATCAGATTATGGACTAAATTGTAACTGTAGTGTATTACACAGAGAAAAACCAAATGAACACAGCCTGAAAAGAGTGATCAAAATAAATATGTGTGATATTTGTGATGTTTTTTGCCTATTGAGGATTGAAAGAAGAGGTAAAACATCACATGCTGCTTGAACATAAAGCATTTCTGAGTGAAAAGAGTAATTTGCCAATTTGCTTTATCCACAATAGGCTGGCCCTGATATGTGATGTTTAATGCCAAAATATCAAATGTTTTCAGCTTTAACTTGCTCCTTAGAAAAAAAAAGCCTTCAAGGAGCAAAATCCCTCATTTCAGGAAAGAGGCTGGGACATGAAACAGTTTGCTCAAATTAATCAAATCTACTTGCTCCTTGCAACCTGCAAATTCCTATTTACCAAGACATTGCTTTCAGATTTCATTCAAGAACTTAAAAAAAGCTATTTATGTAGCATACCAACAGCAGCATTACTTCCCTTTACTTGCTGTTGCAAAAATAAAAAGGAAAAGACATGCTCCTTTATACTACAAACACTTTAACTGCAGCTAGTGATTTCTCATTTACATACAGCTAACTACTGTTTCTACTCTTTCATGACAAAAATTAAAAAAATTTGAAAGCCCTTTTTTATCTCGAAAGGCTGCCTTACCATGCAGTTATCTGAAATGTTGCACAAAACCTGCATTATAAAAAAGTAAGTTTTTCAGCAAAAAAAAACAGAATTTTTTTCCCTTGAAAAGTCAAACCTTTAAGTTAATATGATGTTAGAACATAAGATTAAAAATTTTAAGCTATATAGAAAGGGGAGATAGCTGATATATGTTAAAAACATTTTAAATCAATTTTAAGAAAACTTTTTAAAAGAAAAATGCCTAGATTTCAATGATGACACACCCTGGTGTCTTGAATGTTACTTATGCTTTAACACTTATAGAACATTTCAAAGTAGAAAGGGAATATAAGGAGAACGAAAAGGCAAGGGCAATTTTACAAGAATGAAATATACGTAAAAAACAACAAAAAAAGGATGTTTGTATAGCATTTTACAAATTCAAAACAAGAGGAGCTTTATTTTAAGATAATTATCAATTTCTTTTGTTACATTAATATGCAAAGGCCCTGTTTGAAAATCGTGATAAATAGCTAATTTACAGAGTAATTTATAATGTTGCTTTTCTTTTTTTTTAACATAACAACTTCCGAAACTTAAAACCCTAAGATAGTTGGTCTTACATTATAATGTTAAAACAAAAGATAGTCCAGCAGATTGTTTACATTTTTGTTTGAACAACTGCTCTCACTAATTTATCAAATACACATATACTTTTGTACTGCAATATTTTTAAAAGGAAATATGCCTTTAATATATACTTTAGAGAAAGGAACTTAAGTAGATCACACTTAACTGCTTATATGATTTCTAATCTTGCTTTCCATCTACAGATAAAAATCTAGATAAGTACTACATCTAGGTCTAGTTATACATACCCTAAATTCCTATGAGGATTAGATCTGCAAGCTGTGCAAAATCATGGTTAACAATACTACTTTTTTAACAGTGTTACCCGACATCAGTTAATACTGGTAGTATTACTTCTCTCTACAACAGAACTTTTACATAGCTTATGACGTATTTTTCCTTGCCTGAAACTTCTTTAAAGGCCTAGCTTTTGGTGAATAAATAGATGAAGAAAGAAATAGAGTTTAAAGTTAAATGTCATTGAAAATGGCAAAGTTTGCGATAATTTGCAGAAAGACAGAAATTTTACAACTGCAATTTGACATTTGTGCCAAGATTTGGGTAAGCTACTACTACTACAACAACAACAACAACAACAACAACAACAACTACTACTACTACTACTACTACTACTACTACTACTACTACTACTACTACTACTACTACTACTACTACTGCTACTCTTACTACTACTACTACTACTACTACTACTACTACTACTACTACTACTACTACTACTACTACTACTACTACTACTACTACTACTACTACTACTACTACTACTACTACTACTACTACTACTACTACTACTACTACTACTACTACTACTACTACTACTACTACTACTACTACTAATTCTTCTTCCTCTACTGCTGATGTTGCTTTTACTTCTATAATTAACATTGAAACTTGTACAGGCAATACTGCTATTCACAAAATGCTTTTATTAAAATAAAATAAACATACCAATTTCAAATCTTCAGCTCCTCAGGCCAACTTTCAGCGTATCCAAGGTTCTCTTTTAGACATTTTTTACACAACGAAATAGCAGTTTTCAGCTTGTAGGCCTACTAAATCTAAAGTAATCAATCGACCTTTCCCGGTGATTATAAATCTACGTTAACAAGCCTTACAAATTTGACAGGTTTAAAGTATCTTCCTCTGTCAGTGTCATACCTCTTGCTGCTGAAGCTGTGCCGCAATGAAATCCTCAAACCCTCCTGTTTTCGCTGTTGACTGATCGGAACAACTGTCGTTAGTGTTCTCCGTTTCATGAGTTTTCTTGGCCGCCATGTTTCAACAGTTTTGTTGCTAAGTTTTAAAGGATCAAAATGTGATGCTGCATATTACGGAACAAAACTTTAAAAATTTTAACTACTTTTTTTTCTCAAAGGAATGTCAAACATCAAAGAGAAAATTTAATCCATTCTATATTTGAAATAACATAAAGTATAGTTGGCCTTATTATCAAAATCGAATTTAATAATTTATCAAAATAAAACCTGGAAAAGTTTTTAAAAAATCCTTCCCCTTTGAAGCTCTTTAGTTTGAGAAATAAATTGGCATGAAATACTATGCCACATTTTATCTACTGCTAACAAAGGTAAACTACTACTACTACTACTACTACTACTACTACTACTACTACTACTACTACTACTACTACTACTACTACTACTACTACTACTACTACTACTACTACTACTACTACTACCACTACTACCACTGCCACTACTGCTATTACTACTACTACTACTACTACTACTACTACTACTACTACTACTACTACTACTACTACTACTACTACTACTACTACTACTACTACTACTACTACTACTACTACTACTACTACTACTACTACTACTACTACTACTACTACTACTTTAATGTGGCTAATCTCAACTATGTAATGTATTGTTTGATAGATATATTTTTCAAGTTAAGTTTTACACATCACGACTTTCGCTCCATCGCGTCGTCTTATATCGCTCGGCCTTCGTTCTCTTAGCTCTTTCTGCGTGAGTTAGCTGATAAACATTCTTAATAAAAAAAGTATATGATCTGTTATCTTTTTGACCTCTCACTCTTCTCTCCATCCTTCAGTGTCATACAATTACACGAATTATCTATATGCTTACGTAAATAGCTACTATTGATACTCGCACTTGTTGTTTCTATAAATTTTTGTTTAACTTTAACAAACTTCAGCATTTCTCATCAGAAAACCTGCCACACTTTAACCCTGACAATGACTTCCGCTAAATGGTTGTAAACCAAACATTTAAACACCAATTAGTGGAAAACCGAACATAATCATGTTAACTTAATCCAGATAAAGGGCAGAGATATTCGTTGTATTCATATTGAAAGGTATGTCCTGTTCATATTACCTCATGATACCTCATGCCCTTATGCTTTAATAATCTTTTAGAAAGTTTAAATCTAGATTCGGTTCTAGATCTAGACTAGATCTAGATCTAGAAATCTAGATATTACTATTAGATTATCTAGATGAGATATGGATCTAGAAAGTAGAATCTAGACCTAGATCTAGAATCTAGGGTATATTATTGCAGTTATGGGCCTAACTCACTTTAAGCTTTATAATTGCATTTTTCTAAAGTATTTGATATGCTGAACACGAATTTGAAGGTTTTATTCGTCGCAAATATATAATTTATTTATAAATACTTTTAAAAGTTGTAAGCATTTATAAATGTGTTGCTCTAAAATCCCAGAAAACTTTCAAATTCGTCGAGAAACATTTTTTTTGTGAAGCCAAAGGTAAGTTGGGTCGATATCTACAAATTTACTGAATGTAGATCTAGATTTAGATTTGACAGTGCATGAATGTAGTCCAGATCTACCCTTGATCTAGATTAGACCTGGAGATTTTAACAAAGAAAGATCTCTAGATCTAAAAATTCTACTAACTTAAATTTCACGCAGTAGTGAAAATTGAAGTTACATCAATCTAGATCTACAATCCGTCGTCTCATATCTAGACCTAGATTCTGCAACAGCCAGCCTGTCAGGCTCATGAATAATAAATGATGAATTGGATGTGTCCGAAATATATAAAAAGGCCAATCTTATTTTCCTGAACACTCGAGGAAATATAAACCCGAAACATCTGGCCTAGCCGGCTTCCAGGCAAGTGATTAATAACCGTTGCGCACCTTTGCACACTTGACTGCAAAATGCTTGATTTCGAAAGTTTTTAGCAGACGTGCATTGCATCACTTTTTTTTGGCATGTATTCTCAAGAAAGTGCACAAAGCACAAAACCTAAAATATAACGCATTACATCAGTAATTAGTGGTAAAAACAAACATTAAAGATATTTCTACTAACTCCAGTTGCAGTTTTGTCGCAATTGTCTAAGTTATGCAGTTCCTCTATGTCAGCTCATCAGACACAGGCAATAAAAATCGTCATGTGTCATAAACCGAGATTTAACATGAAATTGTATGCTGAAAGCGTATGTCAGACAATATACATGTTCAAATTGAAAAGCTAGGTATAAATCTAACCAAGCTGTAAAGGTAGATTTTGCTCTGTGAAATCGATACTGATAGATCCCAACGTTTTGGTAAGTACCTTTTTTTCCTCAACTTTGCTTGCGGTGATGACCAAAATGAAACTGAATACTCCATCTATTGAGAGTAATAAGACTAGTAGAAGTAGAATAAAGAAAAGTTTACAAGAAGAAAGAGGTCATTTTAGTGTAAAATTTTTTTCCCACATATTTTTTTTCTATTTCTTCGCTTTGTCATTTTTAATTTGCAATTCTTTTTATATATGATCAAACAGATTATGTGAAATTTTTTTCAGATAATTATTATTATTAGCCATTCTCAGGAGGTTAACCCTGAGGCATTAGATTAAACCTTATGTTCTATTCTGCCTAAAAATTGTTCTATATTAAAGAAAAAATGTTTGAACTAAAAAGAAAATAGTTTTGGAGATATATTTTTAGAACATGTAATCTTTGGTTTTCATCACCACTGAATGATGTACCTGACGTTACTGGTGACAAACATGTAATCTTTGGTTTTCATCACCACTGAATGATGTTCCTGACGTTACTGGTGACAAACATGTAATCTTTGGTTTTCATCACCACTGAATGATGTTCCTGACGTTACTGGTGACAAACATGTAATCTTTGGTTTTCATCACCACTGAATGATGTTCCTGACGTTACTGGTGACAAACATGTAATCTTTGGTTTTCATCACCACTGAATGATGTTCCTGACGTTACTGGTGACAAAAAAGGATTGAAGTTTAGCTAAGTTTTAAGCAAAGGAAAAAAAATACCATTATTGCTTTTAGTGAGGAAATAGATCTTAAAATGATTAATCATTGAAATTCGATGGTTGAATAGAGACTTGTGATTAATGGCAGTAATGGACTTCAATTTGTGTCATTGTGACATCTGGGAGAACTTGTTCCAGAATTTCGTTTGCAGCTTTTAAAGTTATTAAGATTTTAGTGTAAGCTGCTTGTTACTGTGACATAACTTTCTGTCAAGTGTCATTGTATCATTGAGAAGATTGTGAACATTTATATCTAAAGATGATGTCAGTTCCTAAATGCTTGCAAATAATTATCAACATTAAACTGAGTTAAAGGCATGCAGCGCATTTGAAAGATTAAATTTAAAAGAAACTGCTCTGATAGTTCCGTTTTTTTTTTTAAATGAAAAGGCACCATTTGATGAAATAAATAAAAAACTATACACGAATAGAATTGGCCACTTTGTAAAAACAACCTCTTTACAAACGACGATATTATATGGACATTTTTTGTTAACAAAATGGCTGCAGAATTAATACAAAACTGCACAGAGTTAAATTTTGTGATCTTAAGTTATAGGTACACTAAAATATAACTATTATCTCCTCAACATTTAGATTTCTTGGAAGTATGAATAACCATATATAAAATCTGTTTAAATTAATAGTGAAAAAAATATGCATGAAATCGTCCTACTAGGCTACTATTGACCTTTTGAGATTTGGTGGGAATTGTTTTCCTCTTATAATTTATGGGTTTTTTTTTGTCTTAGCTCAATGTAACATTTTGAGAGCTGTAACCAATAAATCTACATGTCAACATTATAATTTAAAACATATTTAATTCACAGGGCCATAGAAGTTTTCACTAATCAAGATGAGTTATTTTAATTTCTTGACTCTTTTCAATTGTTTTCTTTTCCTTGATTTACAGATTTTACAACAGATTATCACCAAATTTATTGCATCAGCAGGACAAAACGATTTGATTTTGCAAAATAACATGCCAGGAAAGGTTTTAGAAATGAATCCTATTTTGGCTGGCATTGATGATGTGGCAATTGATGCGAGTGGCCGCTTCAAGTACATCCTCTGTAAAGTTTACCAGGATGGGGCAAAGGACGAGTGTAAACTCATCATCAGAGGCACTGCTCAGGCTGAATTCCACGGTAGTGCTTAAATAACAAGACATTTTTTTTTATCAAAATAATTGAAACGATATACTTATAGGCTACTAGATGGTCCCACTCTTTCCTCAATGTGCACACAGTAATGTTTATTGTTCTATCAAAAATTTTTTAATATGTATTATGCGTTTTAAACGTTCTCACAATGATTAGGTATGAGATTTAAGCAAACTGAACCTTTTTTTTTCTTCAATATGCTTTTACTAGATTTGTTTGTCGATAAGCCTGGAGTATGTTTACAGCTTGCCTTTTTCTATAATTTTAACACAAGTAGTGGCTTTTCGTATAATTTTATAACAAATAGCTTCATTCTCCTTCTTTTATTTTTTCATGTATAAAATCTTGTTCATTTTATTGTTAGAGATCATTTTCTTTTGTATTTGTTAAACTCATAGTATGGGGTGATTTTAAGAAATACTATACTCACAGTTATATAATTTTGACTATCTAATCATATGGTGGCAAATTGGATCCTGTATATTTATATTAATTTGATATAAGAAGTAGATTTAAAAAGTTAAAGTTGTAATATGAACAAATTTAAACTTTTTGATAATTTATCAACCCCATTTTTTTCTTGTGCATATCTTGTAATCCCAATCAAAGATATGGCCTCTAGGCCTAAATATTCTGCAGCCATAATTGCTCATACAAATTTCCTTTTTTTTTTTTTCAATAAAAATTAGGTGAAAATGCTTTTGTGACAAAGAACATAACATGTTCATATTTATTCTTTTTGTTACTGGAAAGAAAGCTAACAAACTAAATGAAAAGCGACCACATGTATACTTCTGTACAAAACTAAATGAATGTTTTTCAGCTGACATCTATGATCATCTGGACTCCTCCTTAGAAGATATTGGATTGACCTGTGAGTGCCTTGGTGGTGGCAAGATAGAGCACAATGCAGAGGCAAAAACCATCAATGTTTTTGGTCTCTCTCAGGTTGGTTTGAAACAAAGCTCATTAGGGGAATGTGTGTCATCTACCTAAACCTGAATGTTTTCAGTAAGATCTGTGAAACTAAGTTTATGTGAAAAAAATGTGGGATTGCTCATAATTCACTCTTTCCAATAAAAAAAAATCACGGGTAGAGGTAAGAGAAATCCTGAAACATATTTCCCTACAAAAGCAAAGTTTTTTTTTCTTTTGAAAGTTTCTTTTTTTAAACTTTAAACAACGTATTTGGATAATTTCCTTGAGAAACCTCTTCTATCAATTTTTGTGTTTAATTATGTATGTTTTGATGTGTTTAAAGGTTTATAGATCCAAACTTATTCAATTTTTTGTTTTCTTTGGTCAACAAAATTTGGAAAAGATTGTAGCAGCATCCATTTTTCTTTTGTTTCTTTCTGTCAAAGGCAATAAAAAATTTAAATCGAGAAGGCTAATTTTTGTTCTCAGATCAGGGAACTGCAGATTTGACATTTTTTTAAGCAATTTCTATGATAAAGTAATGGGAAAATTTTGTATAATCATATATTTTTTTTATAAATGACTAGATTGATAAAAAACTTGTGGTTAAGAAGTTTATATCATATCAGTGTACCTTGTATCCAATCCAACGAGTTTTGACTCAACATAATCTTGGCTCAGCAATATATGAAATGTGTCCAAATTTTTTCTCCTAATCAAGCTTATTGAAAATGTCCTGGCGGAGGTTTTGTTAAACATGACAAGTGGTTAATTATTGAGTTTTTTTATTTCCCATGCTTTGTAAAGCCTTGGTTTCAAAAAATGAAAAAAAAACAAGACCTTTATCATACAAACTTTTCAACCACACCTAGGCAATTTGAGTTGTAGGTTCATTGTACACTCATGGGGATAAAAAATTATTTCTATTTTGAGCGAAATGCTTTAATAATGACATGCCAAAAGCACCAACACATATTCCATAAGATGAAGATCTTCCTGTTTTATTTTCCTTTCTTACATCTTATCTATTAGATTTAGATTGCAAAGTGTCTTATTATTCAAAATACTCCACCATTAATTTGCAATGGCACTTGCGAAGATTGTTGTACATGTATATGATTTTGTTTTTCTCTGAGAATCCCTTTTACTGTGTGACTATTGTTAGTGAACATCAAGTATCAACTGTTTTTTTTTTAAATTTTTAATATGTTGCCTTTCATGTATTTATCTTTATCAAGCTACCGTTCACACAGCCTCTTTCAATTCGCTCTTTTTTCCTTGTCTCCAGGGTTACGGCAAAGCTGACCACACCATCGCTGTGCGGCTACTGAGGGAGAAATATCCAAACTATAACAGTATCTCCTGCTCTGATGACTGAAGTGATCACGGAATTCACCAGCATTGTTGAATAGGTTGTGGTTGTAGGTCTCACTCTCCCTTGCCCTAACAATGCCCTGTACCAGGTTGCATGTTTCATTCCTCTCATGTTAACTTTCTTTGAGATTTGCAAGTGGCTTATTTGCATAAATCAATACAAGCTCTGTTTTTGTAGTTGATGTTTTTTTGTTTGTTTTAGTTTCTGCTTATTTTATTTTCTTTTACATTCTCAAATCTTTGTCTCTCGATCTTGTTACACATATTCAGTTGCACTTTTTTTTCTTCCAACTTCAAATTTCTCAGTTTCCTTTCTGAAATCCGTATTTTTATCATGATCACAATTTTACTTCCAACGAGATTTTTTTTTGTTGTGTTAGAAAGGGAAGTAGTATGAAAGCTATGCATTTAGTTTTCAGGAAACAAGAAAATATTAGAAATTTTGTATATCAGAGTATTCACAATTTTAAAGATTTGCTTACATTTTTTTCAATTTTTATAGGACTGTTTGGCCCTTTAATAATTTGCTGCATTTTTTTATGAAGTTAAACCAGTTTTTCTGTGACTCAGCCTGCGAGTGAGAGTGTCAACAGTATCAAATGATTGATGTTCTGTCATGGACAATCCAGAATTGATCTGAAAAGTTTGAGTGCAGTTGAGGGGAACATTATAAACTGCAACCCTTCATTGCTGTGCATGCAGTGCTTAAACCATTCACAAAACACTATTTCTCAAATGAAGGAGTTTCTTTGATACTCATCCAGCCTTTTACATCTTTTGTTTCATAAACTCTCTTTTCACGATAATATATAGACTCCATTTGGGAAAGATTTTGTGTGGAGAAAATAAGAATGAGGCTTTGTTGCTTATTTTGCACCCATTGAATGTAGAGCTTTCTATCTATTTAATTTTCAAAACATGTTTAATCATCCACCTGCTGTGTTATCTCAGCTCTATAGAAACCAAAGTTTTGGGCATTTCTCTTTTTGTCCTATAGATTCATTGTACATGTATGATTTTCATGTTTCTTGCACCATCATGAAACAAGTCTTTTTTGTTGATAGTCCTTGAACTGAAAAAAAAGTTGTCATTTCGTGAGGAGGTTACACATAATGCACACGTAAATATATTCATATGTTGGAAGGAGCTCTAGAAATCTCTTGTTGTTATGTTGCTGTGAAGTCACTTGTACATATATGTTGGAATTTGAAGATAACCTTTATTGTGATAAATGTTATGCTTGCTACATTGTGTGGTTGGTTATGATGTTATACTTTGTACAAATTCTCTAATTGTCAATAAAGACAATTTAGTGTAGCCATAAAAAAAAAATTATTTAAATGAAAGATAATAATCTCCTCTTGAAGTTTCCACCTTTTTGGGGGCTGGGTATATTTCAAAGCACATGATAACTGTTCACTTACAAAAGTTGAAGCACATCAAGAGCAGGACACCTTGTGTGTTTTTGCACTTACAAGTTGGCTGCAAAATAAAGGAGGTTTTGACTTTCTCAACTATATTTTTTTCTATCTTTGATTTATATCCGAAAAGACATGCCAACTCTGATGGTTTTTAATTTTTTTATTACAGTTCAAATCAAACCCGTAACATGTTTTTCTCTTCAACAACAATTTTTTTTTTCAATAAATTTTGACAAGTCTTCTAATGAAAAAGAAAAAATCAGATCATTCAACATGTATTATGTCTTTAAAAAAATTGGGAAAATGCAAAATTCTGAGTTAATAGTAATTGTATCAGGAAAAAATACTAGCTACAGATGTATATTACCCATCAAATTGTTTGGAAATGAACAAACATTAAAGATTGAATTCCAAAGCTAAAGAATGTTTCAGCTAGCCAATCTTTATGAGTTGGAGAAATTTTACACTCAGTTACAGTATCCATTTAGTGTTTTCACCCACCTCTCCTCCTCCTCTCCTTTGAAATCCCTGTTTTACTCAGACTGAATGATTGGCTCTTAAATCACATTTACCTTCATTGTTACCTCAATCATCACCAAAGAACTCTGTATAGTTTTAGCTCAGTTTAGAGTCTAGCCATTACTTTGAAGCTAGAATCCAGATCTAAATCAACTTGAGGCCCAGTTTAACCATTAAATTAAAGGTCTATCACTGAGGTATTCAGCTCATAGTTATGAAATTGCTAAAGTTACTATTTGAAGTCAATGAAGATGCCCAAAGAGGCAGATATCTCATCAGGACTATAGTCACCAGCATCGACAATTGTGGACGGCTTAAATTATTAAGTCACAAAAATTGATGCTTGATGTGAGCATATTGTTGAAAAGTGTAATTTTACTCTAAGCTGCTAGAATCTTTGATCTAAAAGTTGATTATTTTTAAAAAGTCTATAGCTATCTTGCCATTCAGCGCTAATAAAGATACGATGAGTCATCAGATTGTGACATTGTCCTTATGGATTGTATTTTGGATGTTGGTGGGTACAATCTTCGTGTTATCTCCCCTTGCTCTAGCATCAATATGCTAAGTTGCAAATTGCCCTTCACTATGTCTACTGATTGTATGCACTTTCTTTTTTGTGGAATATTACCAGCTAAGGTCCCTGGGCTCCATGTTTTATTACCTTTGGCAACCCTATGTGTTTTGCTCATTGTAAAATATAGACATACACATATTTTCAAATATATATATTTGACAAACTTTGAAACACCTTATTTGTTATTATTATTTTTTTAAAAATTAGATTTAATGAATTGTAGGTCGCAAATTGTCGATACATATTGTTTGTTGTTTTCTCTCTGTTTTTGGTTGTTTTTATAAATATGCCTAATATTATTACCTACAATCTGCAGTCTCTTTCATTTATCGAGATAGACAATATCCTAGCTTTGTTGATCATATGCAACACAAATTTTTTTATGATTTTTATTAGCTCTACATTACAACATTATCTTCCTCTTAGTGTAATGCTTTGTATTTGGCTTATGATTTTTAATTTAGTTTTTGCTTTTGTTATTAAATTGTGCAAAAAGTAAAACAATTTGAGAAAAGAACATATCAAATGTATGTGTGTGCAGAAATAGGTTAGCCTCTAACAAATTTTACCAATAACTTCCATAGCAGATTTACTGCAGCAGAAGATTTCTTTGTTTTCCTGGTTTTACTTCTAGTTTTATTCAGTGATTGAGTAGGCCTACTGGAGTCTGTAGTTCTCAGAGCAGATTTTAATTTCTCAACAATTTGTATTTGTTTGATTTTTCTATGTCCTGGCTGTGCAGTAATTAGTTGAGATTTGACATACCTGGATCTTTGTTTTTCTGGTACCTGATACCATAAAATGTGTCTCATGTTCAGATAGCCGTGGTCTTTATGTCAACATCATGTAAATAAAGTCCATTAAAAGTGTGGAGAGGTTTAAAAAAATCAACAGAAAATTGGTGAGGCAGAGTGAGAGCATGAAGAGAGTCTGTAAAGCACATTGCTGATAAGTGGAAGTCTCTGAGACTTCAATATCAAGCCTTGTGCCTGTTCTGAATGAGAGCTGTGTTTGTAATATTCATTATTACATTCATAGATGTTGATGTCCAAAGTGATGCATTTTGTTTGAGTCGTTAGAGATATACAAAGAGGCAGGAGGCTTTTCACTCTTTTGAAAAATGAATACAAATGGGAAATCCGTCGACAGTGGAAACCTCATAATTCAAGTTGTATGGGAATGGATTAAATCTTCAAATTACATAAATGGGTATAACAATCTATGACTCATTAAGTGAGTGTGTACTCTGCCTACAGCGAGCAACCCTTCCCTCCCCCGTCCCACGTTGCTATCAGTATCAGTATCAGTACTGGCACTTTATTGTTAGTGCATCCGCTCCCTTCTCGCTTCGATAGCACACTGATTAGCCTTTCTTGGGCAGTGAATGGCATTGCTTGCTGCTTGAGAGATGCATGTAGCACTTTTGCTTTGCCTTATGGAATGGTATCGACTTCAAATTAAGAGAATCGAATCAGAAAGACTTCGAAATACTAGTCTGGTTATAACAAAGCCTAAAGAGAAAAAAATAACCTATCATCTTGCAAAACTTGGTTTATTAGAAATTCGAATAATCAGACTTGGGTTTTTGAGGTTTCCACTGTAATTTAAAATGCAATATCTCCTAAATTCAAACTTCCAATGTTTGACTTATTCACTCAGTTTTTCTCTTGTGTTCTTTATCTGGCAATCTTTTTTTTTTTTGCTTCACGAAGACCCAAACTACAAGCTTTCTCTCCCCTCCCTCTTTGGTATCTCTCAGAACTAGGATGAACCGGGGACAAAATATTGAACTTTGTACAGGTTCATTAGTTTTGTTCCCTAGGCCCTTACATGTTATTTCAATAACTGAATATGTACTGTCAATTTGTCATGTATTTGAATTAAGCATTTCACAGGGTCACTAAATTATAAAAACTGTGGGTTCTCAAAATTTGTTTTGGTTTATTTATGATTTTTTATGCTCACTACAAGGTGCCATTCTTCTAGCTCAATATTTTCTTGAGTTCCTTATTTCGTTGATGCTCATTAAGTGCTCTGTACCTGAAATTTTGTGTCTTGAAAATCTTTTATTATAACTCCATTGGTGACCATGCATAAAGCAATGTTACATTGCCAGTACAAATATACCTTAATCATCATATCAAACTAAGAATGCCCTGTTTTTTGTTTTTTTTTGTTATTAAATGCCCTACCACAGTAAAATTTAGGCTATTTTTTTTTTATAATTTCTAATATGTGAGTTGTTTTTTTTTTTATGAGTTTTTCTCTTGAAAGCTTCTTTTCATTACAAATCAATAAGTAATCAATTTTTCTAACTAAAAACTCATATATTTTGATTTCTGGAATCTAAGATTTGATTAAAATGATTTAAATGAAAACAGAATGTATTCAAGAGTAACCTTTCTTTTTTCCCATTATTTAAATTTTTCTTTTGATAACATTCATCCCTATTTAAGAAGCGAAAATAAAATTGGTGTTGATTTCTAGAGTAAGCCGATTCAAACTAAGAACAAAACATGCAGAAAAATAGATTAGTCCACATGAAGTGATCAATTGAATGAATATTGTCCTTCATTCATGTTCTGTTTTTTATGTGCTTTTGAAATGTGGAAAAATTAATAACGTTTTTTTTTTTTCAAGTTTTCCTATCTTCATTGCTGAACAAAAGGGGGAGAAAATAAATGCACTATGTTGTCCTGTAAATAAAATGCAACTGTTTGAAAGAAAACACTCATGAGAAAAAAAAGTTTAGTGTGATTTTTTGTGTTGCTTTATTTTTGGAAAGTAGCTCATATATCAACTATGATTAAGAGAATTATAACAATTTATATGGAAAGATTTAAAAAACCAGATAAAATATTTTTTTTTTAATTGTCGTAAGTGATAAAAAAAAAGTGATTTACTTTTAGCAATATGTGTATGGTTGTGTTTCACTGTTGCATTGATCATGCATCAGCTGTTTAGTTTTAATTGAAATGTGTTTACTTTGAAGGACAGGACATAAGATTCTACCTTAACCATAATGAAATCCTTCACACTCTAGAAGGGGCTGCATCAACAGTTGGTTAATATAAAGATCTCACAGACAAAAAAAAATCAGAATTATGGAGACTCCTAGCTCAAAATGGTGCAACGTGATCTTGGATGAAGGCCAATTCTTCATAGAAATGTATTCTATCCCCCGTTAGAATATAAGTATCATATTCCAGATTTGTTTTCAATTCAGTGTCAGAGTCCAGAAGATCAAATTGATCATCATTCCATATTTTTTTTTTTTTTTTTTTTTTTAGAATTTCTCTGTGTGTGTAGTACAGATCTGCAGATGAACAGTAAGGAAAGTCTAGTTGTAATGTTTATTTGTTTTGTTTTTGTGTTGTTTTTTTTTCCAAGCAATGACATACACACCCGTGATAGGGGGCATATACACTGCATATCAAAACAAAGGAATTTTCACACACACACAAATAAAAATTATTGGCCATGTTACATACTGATCAGTATTGTATAAGTAGGTGCATATACACGTAGGCTTATATTTCAGCTGATATGACAGTGGCTGGACCCAAGGATTAGATAATGTTCCTCCATAATTTGTGAATTTTTTTCCCCCGTATTTCGTATTAATGCCTTATGCTTTAAAATTTGTGGATTTGAGGTCTCGTAAGGATTTTTTTTAAAGAGGAATTAGTATATATTGAAGACAAAGTCAAAATTATTTTGTAATTTGGACCTGAAGATAGATAAAATTAAAATTAGTAAGAGTAAAATAATCACGCCGAAAAAAAAAAAAGAAACAAGATGTGTAATTTCTAATTCTTAGGCTTGAGAGAAAATGGAAATCTAAATGCAAGGATCTTCAATATTATTTTATAGTTCCACTCAGAACGTTTCTCTTTAGAACTAAACTCCTGAATTCGTTGTCAGCTTTTCTTAAGCCTCTAGTATAGCCGTCGACAGCCAACAAATTTGATGTCCCAATCTTATATCGCGCCATCTTTCTTTGGTCTCAAATCAGCTGTGCTACTAAAGTACTAATAGTAATACAGTAATAGAGAATGTATTCGATTCGGTAGCCTTGGTCGCTAGAGTTTTGATTTTGTCATCATAAATTTATATTGTAATAATAACCTATGCTGGTCTTCATATCTTACTCTCTTCCTTTTGTGGTCTGCTTTTCTGATTCTGTTTTCATTTTCATCGAACTACATTTTCGGTTTCGTGTTGTGTGGAAATTATTCCGTTAAGAGATCGTTTAATTGTGAACTTGTTCAGGTCTCTCAATACCCTCCTGCTTGTTATACAATTCTCGCTCTTGTGACCTTTCCTTCACAGTTTGCTTTTTGACCGATTCTACTCCACTTATCGGACGCTCATCTGCTTCTCTTGGTCTTACTCTTAGAGTCCATAACTACCAGTCCTCGAATATTTAAAAAACAAAAAATGTCCACCTTTCAATGGAAATTGAAACTTGATATCTTGTATTGATTACACGTAGAACATGTGTATTGAACCCCGCATACCTGACGGGGGCTTGATCAAAGTTCAGAAACCAATCTGGGATTAACAGGTACGTGCATATATTTATGGTCGGTTCTTTGGTTCAGTCAATGTTAGATGTTAGAGCCCTGAACAGAAGAACCAGGAGTCTGTCACCCTGTGGTTGACACAGTCACGGCGATAGCCATCCTTTCAAAACTGGTCAAGAGAGAAAAATTGAATTTCTTCATCTTCCCGGCCATAAAAAGCAAATGTTAAAAAGCAAAGGAAGGGGCAACAACTGGTTCTACGAGCCATCGATCTCCTGTCGGTGTACAGGCTTGTGTGGAGAAGTGATGGACGGGATGGGCAGAAGTGGGTCGAGTTCAATAATTGGACCACAAACACAAGCAGTGTAAGCTCTGAGAGGTACTTTAGGTCGGTTCAGGGTCAGAGAAGTGGTTACCCGTGTGGCTTCTTTTAACGAATTAATGTTACAGTAATTAAGTTATGACGTTTTCTTTTCCTGTCTATCAATTTATCGAGATGTCCTGGTTTCTCTCTCTCTCTCTCTCTCTCTCTCTCTCTCTCTCTCTCTCTCTCTCTCTCTCTCTCTCTCTCTCTCTCTCTCTCTCTCTCTCTCTCTCGCACAATTCTTTCACGATAATAATTTACAATTATTTTCGAAACGCTTCATTGTTCAATCTTAACTAGGCCTGCCTGCTCCATAACCCTGTTTACTTCTTTCTCGGCAACCTCTCAAAGAGTGGTCAATTTAGCAAACGGGGGTCAGAAAATCTATCAAACTAAATAATTGTATGCGTTTTGCTGAGTCTCAGTGGTACTGGTAGCTGACTGCACTGACGAAAAGCCGCTCGAGAATCCCTTTTTCATCTCAGATCAGAGACTCTTTTTTGGTCTGAGTAACGGTCAAAGAAAATAGTTTGAGGAATTAGACTGATTCGATATCAAAAGTGTATTAGGATAGCAAATATGATATATTTACAATGTATTAGGATAGCAAATATGATATATTTACAATGTATTAGGATAGAAAATCCGAACAAGTAAATTTTCAGGCAAAGAAAAATTCTGGTTTATATAATGTCAACCATTGCAACGTCACAAGATTATTTTGAAAGCCACTAAATAATGTATATTATCAACTGCTAGCATAACCAGAGGTTCAGAATACACCATCCCACCTGCTTCTGTTCACCTTTACTGACATTCTAAGAACAAAGAACGCCAGAACTGAAGCAAGTGTGTTAACCTTTAACATTTTTTAAAACATTTTTTTTTATTGGTTCATTGCTCTAAAGAGGAATGATGTGGATATCACTATCTAGTTACGACGCAAAATAACTGGTTTTAATTAAAATCTGCGTCATTGTACATGAAGAGCCTAACCACCTCCTTTTATTCTTAAATTGTTTCAGTAATCTACAAATTATATACCTTGGATTCATAAAGTCACCAGCCCAGACACATCTCTTCTATCTTTCCCTCCCTCTACCTACCTCTCTCTCTCTCTCTCTCTCTCTCTCTCTCTTTCTCTCTTTCCTTCTCTCTCTCACCCATTCTCTCTTTTTCTCACTCTCTTTCTTTCTTTCTCTCTCTCTCTCTTTCTCTCTTTCCTTCTCTCTCTCACCCATTCTCTCTTTTTCTCACTCTCTTTCTTTCTTTCTCTCTCTCTCTTACCCTCTCTCTCTCTCACTTTCTCTCTCTCTCTCTCACTTTCTCTCTCACCCTCTCTCTCTATCACCCCTCTTTCTCTCTCTCTCTCTCTCTCTCTCTCTCACCATCTCTCTCTATCACCCCTCTCTCTCTCTCTCTCTCTCTCTCTCTCTCTCTCTCTCTCTCTCTCTCTCTGGTTTCTCTTCCCCCCTTCCTAGCTGTCTATTAAAATATCTCTCACGGTAATTCTCCGTTCCTCTGCCAGCTTTCCCTCGCCCCACCCAACCAAGTCTTTCTCTGTGCCAGATGGACACATTATTCACTTATTTAATATTCAGTGATAACTATCTCATTTTCCTTTTTCATCTCATCTTTGTAATTTCGTGGTCATTCGTCTATATTATGTTCCTATCAACCAAGCATAAAATTCTTTGTATCTCTCCAACGCGCTTTATTTCTCTAAAAGTATCTCTTAAATACATGTGTGTTTTTTTAAATTCTCTTAGTCTCTCTTAAAGGTAATCTATCTCTCTGCATTTATGCTCAATGGCTTCCGTCTCTATTACTCACTCTTTCAGCATTTCTTTGCGTTTCCCCTTTAAACTGCCCTGCCCATCTACAGTGTAAGTTTCCTCAAGCTCTCCTTTCTAAAAAAACTACACAATTGTTAAAAAATTTTTTTTTTTTTAAATCCCTCCCTGTTTTTTTCTTTTTTCTCCTTTAATGTATAGACTCATGTTGTATAATTATCTTTTTAAATCTGCTTCATTTTCCCCACATCCTTATTTCCCCTTCTTTCGTCCTGAATCAAACCCGATGCCTTGCCCATCCTTCAAGAGCCTAGCCCCGTATCTAACGACTGACAGTGACACTGGGCTGATGACTAATACTAGCGCGGATGTTTGTAGTATAGAGTCTGATGAGTGTTTGCCTGTGTCACAGTTCGAGTCTGGTACTAGTTTCCTCGAGCCCCGAGTCCCTAGCTCCCCACCCGCAGATGTGTAGCCGCGGTGGCAGATCCGCGGGGAAGGATCCCGTGCCGCGTCCGGCTCCTCAGAGAGCGAGGCTGGTGAGCGGCTGGGCGCGTGCTGTGCTGGCTCGCGGGGAGGAGGGAGTGAGCGTGTGAGCCGAGGCTGACATTGAGGCCTGCGCTAGAATGATCTAGACCGGCGCCGCGGCTCGGTCAGTCCTTGGACACTGGTTGTCACTGGTTGTCGCTGGTTGCCGTCGCGCCAGGTTGACACACCGGGTTGGAGTGAGCACGTGCAAGCTAGGAATACGCGGTTGAGGTCTTCGTGTGGGGGGATGCTCCTGTCCCCTAGAGATGTGAACCTTATTTTATTTTATCAAATATCAACAGACAGCCACTTCGAGCTGTAAATCAAATTTGTGGAAATTACATAAAGAAGTGCTTTGCTCTTTGTACACGGCCCACAAGATCTGTTTTATTGTTAGAATCTAGATTTGATCTTATTTAGTATTTTTTAAACAACTCTAGGGCTACTTGTTTTGTACTAAACATATATTTTTAGTGATGATAAAGCCCAAACTTGGATCTAGCTCCAGATCTAGATCGAAATAATTTTTCTGCTTTGGTTTTCTTGAAGGAGCAAGTGTGTTGTATTCATTTCGAAACCAAGTGGATAGTAACTGCTTGGGCATTGCTTGTGTAATTTTATTTGGTGAGTATTTTTTTTTTCCTCTGATCTGTTTGTGACCTAATAAATTAGACCGATTCCTTAAGAACAGATCATTCACAGTGTTGCCTATTTCCGACAACTTTATTGTGTTTAAAACTAGGGCATTTACTCGGGCTTTGGTAAAGGTAACAATAAAAGACGTTTCCAAAGTGTTGCATGAACATCTTTCCCTCACAGATGGGTTTCGCTCTTCGCTATCAAGAGGCTGTAGAGATAGACCGCCCATTTCAGAGAGGAAGGAAAACGGCATGAATCGGGTGGTTGAGATCCGTTTTAGGTCACCATGCTTTCAGCAGATCTCTTCTGTCTAGACAGTACAATTTCCGGTTCCGTCTGGCATGCGCCAAGCTAAGGCGCGAAAAGCCGTTAAGATTAAAATAGGGTGGCAGAAAATGGTCAGAGAGAGAGAGAGAGAGAGAGAGAGAGAGAGAGAGAGAGAGAGAGAGAGAGAGAGAGAGAGAGAGAGAGAGATTTCTTGTAACTAGGAAGAGCCTCATTTGAAATTAGATGGGATGAGTTGTAAGTTTCAAGTTACTGATATATTTTATGTCCCGAAGTTTCACTAAAGGGAGTAGAACTTAGTAATTGAACATTTTCTTTCTTTGTTTTTTTTTTCTTTTAATTAACCACTTCACTTGCATAAATTTTCGTCTTACGTCATAAACCATAATGGATATAATAACCTAATAGAATTTTGCTTGATATTTCTGCTTTTAATTGCGCATTTTCATTATATATATGTGTGTGTGTGTGTGTGTTTTGTTTTTCCTTTCTTCGCGATCGCTTGGTCCGTTTTTTTTTCTTGTAAACCTACAAGTATAAGAACGGGCTGACAGCGAGGTACGTAGTAGGGAACTGGGCTTGAAGTTGTGCGCACACAAACTATGTAGCTAGTAAACTTTCTCTGACCTCAACCATCATCTCTGCACCAAACACTCAACTTAGCACATCAGTGGCTCCCCTGTGTCAGCCAATAACTCACTCTTATCCATTTTTTTTTCTTTATAGGTCTTTACTAGTATATGTTTTACCTTAAAATCGACTCTGAATACTGTAAGTTGTGAACCTGTTGATCTGGGCAAACAAAAGAAGTTTATTATGAGTTTGTCCCATGGATTAAAAATAACTTCCCCTGAGCAAATTATAGAAAATAAAGCATTAAAATTAATATATTTTTTATAATATCGATCATGACCGATTCAATCATTCGGTAACAACTCCTCTAGGGAGAGAGAGGATTTTGAGGGAAATTCAATGTTTCTCTTACTGTGTTAGAGGTTAGGGATATCTGTGGGAAATTTGAATATAATCATAATTTTTTAGAGAGAAAATAAATATCGTTTAAATGTAAGCAGGCACTAAACACTTAAATTGTTGTGAGTGAAATGTAAAGACAGACGGAAGAAGGAGGAGGAGGGGGAAGAAATGTTGTGAGAGAAAAGAGATGGATAGAGAAGTGAGTTTAAATTGAGAAAGACAGACAGAGGCAGAAAGCAAAAAGTAGGAAAAAGCGGAGACAGGCCAGAGATTGAATCTGAACGAAAGAGAGAGAGGGAGGGAGGGACAGACAAATAGACAGAGAGAGACATAGACAGACAGACAGAGAAAAGAGACAGAGAGCGATAGGGTCAGAGAGAGAGAGAGAGAGAGAGAGAGAGAGAGAGAGAGCGTTATTTTTATATAAGTAAAGTCATTATTTGCAACCTCCAACAAAATTTTTGCTTCATAACAATAATTATTTAGCATCAAAAAGCTAAATTTTTTTTTCATCTTCACAAAAAAAATATCAGCCGGTATGTATACCTTCTGCGAATTTATGTTCCAGAAATATTGATTTTATAATTATCCATCAAAAGGTTTGTCATTACAGTACGCACAGAGACATACTGTAAAAATCATTCTCTCTTGTATAATTGGGAGAGACTGTTTCTGCCCTACTACATGTCCTATGGCATTTATAGTACCCGCACCCCTCTCTTCTCTGTGCATACAATGAATACAACCAAGATCAAACTGTTCCTGCCAGTTACAGAACTTTTTATATGTATTATTTGCAGACTAGGATTGCAGAAATTCCCGTGCACAGCAGATTCTTTTTTTTTATTTTTATTCAAAAGACTGTTGAGAAACAGGAAGATGCTAGGAGATGAGGGGGCGTGGAGTATTGGCGCAGGTTGGGATTGCTTGCACAGTCATCGATCTCAGAGTCTTCTATCAACGACTTCAACTCATCCTCAAGGCCTGGTCCATTAAGTCCTCAGTTTCACCTTGCAAAGACAAGATAAGAGAGAGAGAGAGAGAGAGAGAGAGAGAGAGAGAGAGAGAGAGAGAGAGAGAGAGAGAGACATAGAGGGAGTGTGGGGATGCAGAGAAAGAGATTAAATAGGAAGACAGAGACAAATAGAATGTCTGGGAGGGGCATAAAGGAAAGAATGTAGAGTAAGATATTTTGTGAGGGGTTGATAAAGAGGAAGCAGACGAGATGGATTGACAGATAGATAGATAGAGAGGCAGATATATGTGTAGATAAATAGACAGAGAGAAAAGAAGAAGATTGAATATATACACAGATGGACAGATGTAGACGCACGATAGAGCCAGCGCAAGATGAAGTGATTTGAATCTCGCCTTTCTTTATACCATCACACAATTATAGCGAGCCTCTCGATACAGAAATCGGAAAAAAAAATACTATTCATAGGCGCTGGGTATTTTTTTTTTTAATCGTGGTGACCTTTAACGCTGCACTAAAAACAAGCAAAGTTCCCATTCCTCTACGCCCTCCATGTTTCTCACCAAGCATCGACTGGTTGGATCTTGATGAAGTCGCAAGATAATTCCTTGTTCAAACTTTAACCAGCCGTTCAAAACAAGATTTTTCCCCTCTTCTATTTCCTTCTTTTAATTCAATTCTTTCAATGATGTTCGATTTCCTTGCAACTTGAGGAGAATTTCCTCAGTGTTCAGAGTAAAACTAAACGTTCTCACAGTTAAACGAAAGGTTAGAACGCTAGGGCGTCGAGGGACAGATTGCAAGTGATAGACGTCGCGATAGGAAAGAGGTGAGACGCGGAGTTTGACGGCCTCTGGGACAACGCCGAGAACAAGTAACCTTGTCTTGCTAAATTTTATGGGTTGAATTGTGGTGCTTTTATTTTTTTTCTCCTATGATTTTAAGTTGTGATACAATTCACAGTGGCTCGTTCGGGGTGCTACCAACGAACAAAGATGCCCCAAAAAGCAGATGGGTTCTATCAAAGAGTCGAGCCAGCACTCAAGCAGACACTGAGGATCTAGCCTTGTGTTAATGGTGGAAACTTACAGAGATGTACAGGATCAAATGGAGCAGCGCAGCCTTTTCTTTCTGCTTGTGAACCGCCTGTGGCTGTGTGTAGAGTTATTGGCGGTCAACTTATTTGTCCAGTCGCCAGGCCAGGCCGGTGCGACATCTGTGGCCAGTTGACCACGGCACTGGCTCGATCGGTCTCAGGGTCAGTGGGGACAATCGATTCCCGTATCGGGGTCTGTGGACCCAAGATGGCAGGACAGGGAATCGATATAGCCACAGTGGTGCAGGCTGAAGCGTGCTTGTCTTCAGCGCTAGATGTCCGAGATTTATTTACTCTAGAAATGATTTTTTACCGCTTTTTGGATTTTTTAAAATGATATCGATTTTTTAGTTAATGGCGTTGAATTGTTGGTTTTTTGTTTTTTACCACAGTATATCGTTTTTCGCGTTTTTTTTTTTTTTTTTTTTTTTTTATTAAGTTTTGGCCTAGACTGAGTTTGTATCGTTATCTCGATTTGACGGTCAGCTTATCTTAGCCACAAATACTTGTCAGCAGAAAACGGAATCGAACATTTCTTAAGATCAAACACTGTAGCCGCCCACACTTCCAGTCGAATATCTTGACACCCCTCGGGTCTGAGTTGTAAGCTTTAATCACATCAAATGCAAAAATCGTCGAATTGGCCAATTTAGTCCTTCCGATTTTCCTCACAGAGCACACATTTTTTTTTTTACATAACCTTTAAGATGCAAGAAAAATAAACAAGTTAAGTGAGAGAAATAAAATCAATGTTTCCCCAGCGCTGGTGTCTTGAACTGCCTGTCTCAGTAGGAGAAAGGAGGAAAAAAGAAGCGTTTTAAGTGCTGTGCCAATTGGGTGGGTTTTTTATCTGATGTTGAATTTATCGAATTATTCCCCATCATTTCTTGTAGATCACGACCAACCACTATATCTTCATCATCCGGCAGCAAGGGGTGAGACATGTGCAACAGTTCCTCCAAGTGTCTCGTCACTGTCTCACAGATATTTTTTTTAATTAAAGGATAGGGAAGCGTGGCATAAGCCTCGAGTAGAGGTGTTTCTCTATTAAGCGTAGAAATCTGCTTGTGAAAGCAAAGAAGTACAACCGTTTGGCAACAAATTCGAAGAGAAAACTAACAACTATTCATTTATACTGATAATGTAAGCTTGATTCTCCATATCAATTTTTCCAACTCTACGATAACAGTTGATATGATCGAGACTGTATGGGGAAAAAACTATTTAGCCTTACGATTTATCTCTAAAAGCAAAAAAAAAAAAAAAATTAATGTTAATCGCAATCAATTTCCTAAGTTAGCTACTGAGATTGGTGATTTTTTGCAGGAGTATGTGAGTGTTTGTATTTGATGTTTGAAAAAAAAAAAAAGAAAAAGATGACAGAGATAGAGAGGGGAGACATTTAGAGAAACAGAGAGAGAGAGAGAGAGAGAGAGAGAGAGAGAGAGAGAGAGAGAGAGAGAGAGAGAGAGATCAATTTAGGACTTTGGCCTACAGCGCCTCTATAAAAATCATAACGAGTTTCATCTCAGGACGAAAGAAATAATGCAGGAAATAAATGTAAATATGGCGTTGAATGAGGCCCAATATTTATCTTATAAAATTCTCTTTTAGACGAAGGGTCGCAATTCGTGAACTGTTGGAATTACAAAAAAAATAACAACATCAACAAGAAACAATGCAAAAATGTAGATGAAATAGAAGTTAAAAAAAAAAAAAAAAGAAGAAAAGAGAAATGAATCTTTGCTTCCCAAAGTGGATGGTTTAGAGCTCGCGCCGGAAGCGAATCGTTACCGTAAGGTGTGGTCTGGGATCAGAATATTACATTATAGACTTTACAGCAGTCTGTAGGTCTTAGCAACAAGAAGAGCGAAATAGAGACCTGACACGCTAACCCTAGCGACTGACCCACATAGCTTGAAAGACCGCCAGCAATCTCTTGGCTTAGGAGACCAAGTCTTTTGAGAAACCAGTTTCTGAAGAAATGACCCACATGATCTGACCGTCTCCCAGCAAATCAATAAAAAAACAAAACTAGGTCAATGTTACAGGATGCCCTCATAAAGATAGCAGTTAACGAGAGACGTAAAAATCAGTGGAAAATAAGAAGCTTTGACGGTGTTACAAGAATATGTAAATTATCGATTTCCCAAGAAACAATGATGTACAAGTTAATATTATTCCGGACCTACATTAAATATCGAGAAGCTGAACTCTAACTATGATTCTACCTCATAATCAGCTCGAAAGACGGGTGATACTGGAGTCTACAATCGTCGGATGATCTTATTGTATGGTATCTACTTGGAGCTCTACTCGGGCAATCATGTCGGTTACGAAATCCTGTAAAACTTTTGTCTTAAAAGCGGTGTGGGAAACTCTATGTCTTCATAATTAGATGATCAAGGAACAGTGACAATTTTTCAGGATAGTTAATTTATGACTGTTTTGCTTTTTTAAAAGTCTTTTGTTGAAAAATCTAGAATGAAGCAAACAATAACCAGACGCTTCTATTTTCCACGTTTTACTTTTTAAAGCTCCTATTTGCGAAACAACTCCAAGTTATTGCACGTTTTATGTTTTTCTTTGTATATTAATTCAATGGGATTATTGATGCAACTGTTCAGAGCACACTATAAACATTATGAAAATAATAGTCTCTGTCGTTACTAAGCTTGATGTTAGGAATAGTTAAGTCCCCTGAGCTCAGAGACGCGCAAAATGCATTTCATCAAAACACTAAACACATACATTCCTCCAAGACAGATTATCCACCTCGGGGGCTTGCAAACGTGTAGTTCTACTTATCGTTTTTAAGTGGTGATCAATTTAACTAGTTAGATCGTTCTATAAAAAACTGTAGACTTAAACGTTTAGGAAATACATACTTATATAACCAATAAATATAGTGCAAAAAGGTGGATCTAAATAAGGGAAATAGCTGATTCTCTACTTTCCTAATCCATGTAAAGGCCTTTTCAAATACTTACTAGAAGGCTTTGAATTCATGCACAAAGTTCCTAAAGATGCATTGCCTTGCGGGGATTCATTGCTCATTTATAGTTTTATGTTATGTCAGTGAATGTTTGAATGTATTTATCAACATATCTTGACTTTAAAAATTTGGGCCTAGATACCGTAACTGGGTTTTTTTTTTTTTTATTATTAAATGAAGGCTAATTTTCAGCACGAATAGGCTTTAATACGAAGGCTCTATATGATCGTAACATACAATCTGCTTGTCTTCTTTTCATTTTTGTCTTGACGTAGCCTTAATCTAAAAGTTTTTTTCATAAATTTTATATTATTATCTGTAATCAAAACAAGAAATGATAAGATGCACCATCTACAGCTTTCTATTTCGTGTTTTAACAATTACTTTAATAGAAATATGTGCAGATCTTAATGCAAATTTGATAAATAGTTCTACATCATTCCATATATATCTTAAGGCTGCCGACACTTTCACGACATATAGTGGAAATACCTCTCAGCTGGTATATGTACTTTCACGTACGTTTTATACTTTGACATTCGAAATGTCGGCCTTTTAATGGAGTATGTCTAGGGTATACCTAAATCTTAAGAATAATTGAAGATGTTGCGAGCATCCTCTAACCAACAATTGAGATGATAAAATTTCAGATAGTTTTATATCATTTGAATTAATAATGATTCGTAATTTTTTTTCCAAGTTTGACTGACTTATTTTAATAATCAATCTTCGATTTAGAGTCAAACCTTATTATTTGGGGTTAATTCAGCGAAAAGTGACGTGGGGAATAGTTTGAGAAATAAATGATGTAGATGAGAAAATACACCTTTATTTCCAGGTCATTATAACATGTGGATTTAATTAAACAGATCTAGGTGTGTCTATTTTATATGCCTGATTCTTTTAATATAGTTCAGGCTCCCAATTATGTTTTCATCTCATTAATCCATAAAAAAAAAACTTTCTTATACTATAATAGACAAAAAAAAATAAATAAAATAAGATATTGGATTTATTTCTAATCAAGCTCAACCAAAACCAACGACTGATAAGGCAGAAACCTAATGTTCAAAGACACAGAGAGTCAAATTAGATTTTTGTCTTTTAACTAAAGAGATATTTGAAAAACTTTGCAAATGAACAAAGGGCTTCGATGTTCAGACGTGATAGGCCCAGTCCTCGGGCAGAAAACGTCCTCAAGCCATACAGTAAAAAGCTGAGGGCATCCAGAAACCCACGTGACTTTAACTGATCTGTCTTCCGGGTTTCAAAAACTTTTTTTTTTAACCGTTTTTCATTAATTTAATTCGTATCTTTTGGCGATATTAATATTTCTATTTCTCTCTTCCTCCATCTTTGTCTCTTTGTTTCTCTCTCTCTCTCTCTCTCTCTCTCTCTCTCTATCTCTCTCTCTCTCTCTCTCTCTCTCAATTTTTCTATCTGCCTCTCTCATGGATTTAAAACATTAAAAGTTTAATGATTAAGTAGGACTTTAAATTTGTTTTATGGCTATTTCAATATTCCCCTTCCCCCCAAAAAAAAAACAAAAAACAAAAAAAAAAAAAAAAAAAAAAAAAAAAAAAAAAAAAAAAACCGAAAAACAAAGGAAAAACAAATCCTTTACATGCTTTGAATAAACTCATCTATTTCCCTCTCTCTCTCTCTCTCTCTCTCTCTCTCTCTCTCTCTCTCTCTTTCTCTCCCTCTCTTTCTCTTTCTTCCTCTCTCTTTCTCTCTCTCTCTTTCTTCCCCTCTCTTTCTCTCTCTCTATCTCTCACTTATTATCTGCCTCTCTCAAGGATTTAAAACATTAGAAGTTTAACGATAATGTAGGCCCTTTGTTTGATGGCTATTTCAATACCAAAAAAAACAAAAAAAAAAACAACAATCCGTTACATGCTTTGAATAAACTCATCTCCCCCTCTCTCTCTCTCTCTCTCTCTCTCTCTCTCTCTCTCTCTCTCTCTTTCTCTTTCTTCCCCTCTCTTTCTCTCTCTCTATCCTCACTTTTTATCTGCCTCTCTCAAGGATTTAAAACATTAGAAGTTTAACGATAATGTTGGCCCTTTGTTTGATGGCTATTTCAATACAAAAAAACAAAAAAACAAAAACAGCAACAACAATCCGTTACATGCTTTGAATAAACTCATCTCCCTCTCTCTCATTCTCTCTCTCTCTCTCTCTCTCATTCTCTCTCTCCCTTTCTCTCTCTCTCCCTTTCTCTCTCTCTCTCTCATTCTCTCTCTCCCTTTCTCTCTCTCTCTCTCATTCTCTCTCTCTCTCTCTCTCTCTCTCTCCCTTTCTCTCTCTCTCTCTCTCTCATTCTCTCTCTCTCTCCCTTTCTCTCTCTCTCTCTCTCTCTCTCTCTCTCTCTCTCTCTCTCTCTCTCTCTCTCTCTCTCTCTCTCTCTCTCTCTCTCTCACTTTCTATTTCTCTTTCTCACTCCCTTTTTTTTTTCTTTCTGTGTCTCAATCTTCTTCGCTGACTAAAAAAAACTTAGTCTATTAGTTTTGCTTGAAATTTATAAATAAAATTGATTGAAATAGGCTCTTAGCCTTATAAAAACATCTATTCAACATGAGCGCATAATTAATTCTCAGTTTGCGAAAAATTCAGGTAAGACGCTTTGACAAAAAATAGCATACTTTTTTCAAACAATTTCTTGTATGTGATTTTTCTTCTCATTTTTTTTTTAATGAAACGTATTTTGATTTCTTGTGATCAGATACATCGTCAACCCATCCCACCCCAACACTTCTCTGTCAAATGATGTTAAGTTCGTTAGAATAATTTTCTTTGTTCAACGAATTTGTGTATTTGCCTTTTTATAATTCAATTTTTTTTTTCTTTTTATCTATTTATTCCTAATTAATAGTGGCAAGCATAGTATTCATTAAACTCGAGGCTTCTTTGTGGTTTTTTTTTTTTTTTCGAATACTAAGAAACAGAAAATTATATACTTTTATTAATCTGTTTATAGATCATTCTAAATTCTCCTCGGAGTTAAAATTTCTAATGATACTCGGCAATTACCAAAGGAAGAGAACATTTTTCTTTCTGAGAGAACCTTTATCTTCGGATTCTCTTTCAATATAATACACAGGTTTTCTGATGCATCGCCGTTGGCGGTCAGACT
>JAWDGP010000607.1:0-35000 GCA_033675545.1 Elysia crispata | reverse complement strand
AGTCTTTTCATTTGAACCATCTTTCTCTAATGAAGAAGCAAGATGTTTTGAACTCTTAGACGGTCGGATCAAAGAGGCCGAGAATTTTTTTTTTTATATTACTCGAACTGACTTGGCTTAGTAAAAACCAACACAGAGCATATTAAGTTACTACCTATTTGTCTTTAAATGAAAGAATTGTCGATCTCTAGCGTTAAGATCGACAATTCTTTTCTCATTCACTGTTGCCTATTAAATCGTGTTTGAGAAGCAAACGCTGGTACGGACCTATTACATTACAAACTGGAACAAGACTTATGGGGAGGAAACTCTATGAGTAGAGACCAAGAGAGAGGCGCCCACCCCCTTCATTTTGCAGCACCCATCCCTCGTAGAGTTCGCGATAGACTAAGTAGCCACTGAGCCCCTCGGAAAAAATCTCATTATATTAGATCTAGGCTGTTGATGAAGGCTCCAGCTCATTATCTCTAATCCGACTGAAGAATGGTTGCGAAGACTGTCAGCAACATGTTATTCAATTTTTCTGATTATTTATTCATTATATATATATATATATATATATATATATATATATATATATATATATATATATATATATATATATATATATATACCATGCAGCTATACAAGATAAGGTTCTCTTCAAATGGCAATCGAGCTTTGCTTTTTTTTTCTCAAATTTTCTGATTATTTATTCATTATATATATATACCATGCAGCTATACAAGATAACGTTCTCTTCAAATGGCAATCGAGCTTTGGCTTTGACGTCCTTAGTTTTACGTCTGCAAAACAACTCAATACAACAATGATGCAAATTTTCTTACTCATTTTAGGTCGTTTAATTTTTATTTTTTTTCCAGATGTGCGTATAACGCAAAAATGTGAGACCCCCACCAAGACCCAACCCGTGTGGAGTGAGCCGTGACGGGCGGCGCCGGTGTGGCTGTGTTGTGGCTGTGGCTGTGGCTGTGGTCTAGCATGGAGCCAGGCCCGAGAAGGAGCACGGTGGAGACGGGACCAGGACGCCTTCAGGACGCCGGAGCAGGACAATGCCGGTGAATCTCCCGCTGTTCCCGCATGTGAAGATTGACACAGGTCGGGCAGCCATGACACCTCATTAGAGAGTTATCAATTAAAGACAGAAGAACATTTCAGTGCGCATGTCAAAAAAATAACACTCTAAGGTTATCTGAGAACAGTGTGGAATTATCGCTCGAGTGATACTTGCTTGACTCACACATTTTGGTTTGCTGAGAACAAATGACATAAACGTGGCTTCAAATTTAATTTCAAGACCGCACCGGCAGAAAGCTGCCTAACTTTTATCGCTTCATCCTGTACTATTTTTGTCTTAAAATTTGAGAGGACTGCGAAATGATATAGTTACATAGATTTTTTTTAATGATAATATTAACATCATGGAGATCTCTGATAATTACCATCTATGGCTAATTCGAATTTAATATAAGTGCTAGAGTCACAGAATTTTGTCGCTAGATAAAGTTATAAACACAGTATACTAAACTTGAAGTTCTGGGAACTCGAACCTTATCAGCTTTTCCCAAATAGTTCGATATAAGCAATCTTAGTATTAATTACAAAGAATGATCAGATGTATAGTATTAATTACAAAGAATGTGCATATTATGTACACATACTATGCAAGTAATCAAACTGTGTTTGTCTGAACCTAATTTGCCACATAACCGGTATCATCATTAACATTCAATAATTGTGATAATTATTATAAAAGGATAAGCTTTGGCCTCAAGCTCCATTCCTTGACTCTACTTACAACCCAACACCAAAACATATATTGTGAATTAAAGCGCTGTAGGATGATTCATTAAAATCCTAAATGCTAATAATAAAATAGATAATTCGCCTCATAATGCAGATGCTATCAGTACCGAAAGTAATGGTTGGAAAGACAGGGCCTCAGTATCTCATCAGATGTGGTTGGTATTGGTTGTTTAATAATTCGACACGATTGAACTGTGTCGCCGCACCACCTTCAGACCGCCATCATTTGAAATCCTTGCTTAGTATTGTTGCTGGGACAGAAAAGCTCTCGAGAAATTGAAGGTGGGGCTGATTAGATCGAGCTTCTAGTCGATTACATTTGTTGGGAAACTATGATGTAGATAATCAAGTATGACCTTTCTTTTCATCATAGGCTCTTGGCTTTAGAAAATAACAAAAGAAAACAGAAACAAAACAAAAACCGAACAAAAAAATCCACCTACAAATCACCAAGCATGCTTATGGTTCTGGATTGCTTTGCTCAGCCATGTCTTCGTTTAGACATTAGTCAACGTATTCACTACTTTTTTTTTGTTCTGTCTACCCCTCTAATATTCCATGACACCTGAGAAATCTTAACACGCACATGCTCAGCCTGATACACTGTACCTCTGACAGACACAGGTTTCCCACAATTCATTGTCTGACGTTGGGTGGTCTTTCAGTTCTCACTAAAATTTAGTGATTTAATCTGGAACTCCTAGTTTCTACTTAAAAAATCAGTCTTTTTAATTGAGCACAATAACAAATAGTACATGTAGCTATAAGATATTCTGTGGAAGTTTTCCCTCTTTTGTTTGATATTTTGATTGTTACTCATTGTGTTCATATCTCACTAGACGCCCAGAAGTTGTTAGTCGCCCTCCCTACCCTCGAATCCCGACTCCCCAACAAGGAGCCGGAAATACACTATCTGCGCAGATTTCTTCGTAATCGAAACCTCCATTTGATTCTCAGGGTGAGTAGTTGGGGGAATCGAAACCTCCATTTGATTCTCAGGGTGAGTAGTTGGGGGAATCGAAACCTCCATTTGATTCTCAGGGTGAGTAGTTGGGGGAATCGAAACCTCCATTTGATTCTCAGGGTGAGTAGTTGGGGGAATCGAAACCTCCATTTGATTCTCAGGGTGAGTAGTTGGGGGAATCGGTCGCTGTCGAGTAGGCCTAATGATGCCATGTCGTAACGTAGGGTGCCATTGGTCATTATACATTATAGACATATATTTGTTTATGTGTGTGTGATTTTCTGTTCAATGTTTAAATAACGATGGTTTTAACAGATCAACCTTTGAAAATAATACTATTGGAAGAAATGCGTTTGCGTGATTGTAAATCGTCAGTGGGATTCGGTTTTTTACATTTTCATAGACAAATGATTAAACTCTTGTTTACCGTTTTCATTTTAATTTTTCAATAACATCAAAAATAGGTCTTTTGTGATATACCAAAGTGTCCCAAGTTCGATTCTCTGTCTGAAAAAGCTTGATGGTGATCAAGTTGTCATTGCAGTGTTATAGGAATTATCAAATCTTATGAATTAAAAGTGGCTCTTTCGTAATCGATAAGATAAAATTCTTTTCATTCTATCCAAAGATTAATCTATTGACTGTAGCAACCTCTATAGGAACGAAGCATCTGCATTCAGACTCAAAGACAAAATCAAGAAGCAGTACATCAACAAATAAGAGAAAAAAAAAGTCATAGCTTAGGCCTAACCGCCGAGTGCCGGTGTAAACGATATCGGTACCTAGTATTCACAACACTTAGAACATATGACTTACTCGGCCTAAGCTTGACAGTAATGTATCGACCGGTTGTCTTCCCCCTCCTTCATCTGCCCAGATTTATCGCCAGTTCCGCGCGCGCCAAGGCAGCATACGACCGGCAGCAGACTTTGCAGTCTCCCAGGCAGCAGATGTGAGTGAATTATCTCCCTTTGTCTCTGAAAATGCTGTACGGCTTCGAGCCATTGTTGGCCCTGCCAAATTCGCAGACGTTATTTCGTTCTTGGCACGAAAGAACCCCCCCCCCCCTTTTTTTTTTCCTCCTTTCCTCCTCCCCCCCCCCACACACACACACACAAAAAAACACTAGAAAAGAGGAGATTGTGAAAAATGAATTTATATCTTTTTTTTTTTTTTTTTTTTTTTTAACAGAAGACAGTAATTTTGTGACCTGACAAAAGTTTTGCTGAAACTTTTAGTTTTAGATTTTATTAATTTTTTTTCTGTGTGTATTAGGAGAATGTGCATGATTTTTATTTTATTTTTTTTAGGTGCTTACGTTGTCAAAAAAAGATATTTGTGTAAAGTACTTTTCCATTTCTGAAAAGTAACATGTCTGCTTTTGCCTTCATACAAGGGGCGTCGTTATAGCGTGGATTTTATTTTATATCACTTTAGTTCCTTATAAACTCCAAGTGTCCAGTTACTTAAAGACCTTATAGGCGCTTCATATTCGCCTGTCAAAACCCAACTATTGTAAAAATTGTTTGAGTCGGGATCAGTTTTTGGTCCTTTGTGGTGGAAGTTTTAGAAAACACAAAGCAGGTATTTCTTTAACTCTATAATTTACTTAAGAATCTTCTAAAAGCCCATTGCAAGAGGTAGCTCCATAACTATAGTTTCTGTTTCAGATTGTTGAAGGTAATGACAAACTTTGCTGGAATTCATAAATGCCTATGTTTATGGACCATCGTGATATTAGCGTTGAAAAGGATCTAATAAATAGATTGGGGTTGAACTAAATGAGCCAACAAATTTAATCTGCTTTATGTAACAGTATGTTTCATGGAATTGAGTCGTGTTGGTCGTGTGTTTGAAGATATTCTGTACCTCACAAACTTCTGTAGGACTGGGCTGATTTCAGTTAAAAGGTTTGGGGCCCTAGGACAGCCATAACGCCTTTCATAATACCGTGATTTGGTTTTCAGTCTTATGTGGTTTACAATTTCAGTCTTATGTGGTTTACAGTTTCAGTCTAATGTGCTTTACAGTTTCGGTCTTGTGGGTTTTACAGTGTTAGTCTAATGTGGTTACAGTTTCAGTCTTGTGTGGGTTTTTTTTTCCCTTTTTTATTACTTTGTTGGGATTTCGTTTTTAGTTTATGAGGTCTGCAGCTTCAATCCAATGGACTTAAGTTAAGGCTTGAACTAAAACTGACCCACACTGCCACTATGTTCAAAAGATCATCAAACGTTCTAGAGCCACAAATGCGACGTGCCCCTAATTTAACACATGGGTCAAGGTCTTTGCCGTCTGGGCTTACGTTGTCCTCGATGTTTGCCTATGGATTCCTTTATAGTGGATGTTACACACATCGAAACAAGTCCTTCGCTCAAACAATCTATATTTTAGTATTAATGTGTCGTGTATATTTTGATATATTTTTATGCTATGGTTATTGTCTATTTCAAACTAAGTGCTCTAATGCCATTTCTACTAACCATTCTTTGCCGGAGAGGAAATTTTCGAAACCTTAAAATTCAATTACTGGAGGCACTGGCCTAAACCCCCCTTTGAGATGTTCCTTGAGGTTGAAATGAGGTTAGACTTCTTTCCCCAGCCACCCTTGTAACTTGCTGTATTGATGGAAGCAGTGTGTGCGACAAAATTATAAGCAAGCGAGTTTTGGGATATTAGGATAGGCAGCAGAAGAAGCAGAGGCAGCAGCAGCAGCAGCAGCAGCAGCAGCAGTAGTAGTAGTAGTAGTAGTAGTAGTAGTAGTAGTAGTAGTAGTAGTAGTAGTAGTAGTAGTAGTAGTAGTAGTAGTAGTAGTAATAGTAGCAGCAGCAACAGCAACAACCAACAGCAACAGCAGCAGTTGTAGTAGTAGTAGTAGTAGTAGTAGTAGTAGTAGTAGTAGTAGTAGTAGTAGTAGTAGTAGTAGTAGTAGTAGTAATAGCAGTAGCAACAGCAGCAACAACATAACAGCAGCAGCAGCAGCAGCAGCAGTAGTAGTAGTACTAGTAGTAGTAGTAGTAGTAGTAGTAGTAGTAGTAGTAGTAGTAGTAGTAGTAGTAGTAGTAGTAATAGTAGCAGCAGCAACAGCAACAACCAACAGCAACAGCAGCAGTTGTAGTAGTAGTAGTAGTAGTAGTAGTAGTAGTAGTAGTAGTAGTAGTAGTAGTAGTAGTAGTAGTAGTAGTTGTAGTAGTAGTAGTAGTAGTAATAGCAGTAGCAACAGCAGCAACAACATAACAGCAGCAGCAGCAGCAGCAGCAGCAGTAGTAGTAGTAGTAGTAGTAGTAGTAGTAGTAGTAGTAGTAGTAGTAGTAGTAGTAGTAGTAGTAGTAGTAACAGCAACAATCAGTGGTAGTAGCAGTTTTAATAATCCTTTTTAAGGCAACAGCACCAGAAGATGTGTGTGCAGTTGTGTTTTTTAAGAGATGTTTGAAGGAAATATATTCAGAAGAAAACTAGAAACACAGAGTGTGTTATGAATAGATTATAAGAAAAGAATGAATAGGTGTAAGAGATAAAAAAGATGTATGTGTTGAAAATGGCCTGAATTCATGACGTCCTTCTGCAGACAGGAAGAAAACGCGC
This sequence comes from Elysia crispata, assembly GCA_033675545.1. Taxonomy (NCBI): domain Eukaryota; kingdom Metazoa; phylum Mollusca; class Gastropoda; family Plakobranchidae; genus Elysia; species Elysia crispata. Next base: position 28,648 of record JAWDGP010000607.1, on the reverse strand, counting down.
ATTAAAAAAAAAAAATCAAGGGTAATAGGTTTAGACCCCAGGGAGAGCTGCTGACAAGCAAATTAGAGGCCCTCTGGCTCTGAAGCCGACTCTGGCTGTGGTCCTGATAGGAGGTTGGAGTTAGGTGATAGCAGCACCGATCGGAGGGACTATTGGGGGATAAATCTCATCCATTCTCTCTCTCCTCTGTACACCCCATCCCCTCAATCTCTCTTTCTGTCTCTGTCTCTGTCCCTCTCCCTCTCTCTCCCGCGTCTCTCTCTCTCTCTGTCTATCTATCAGTATGTCTATCTATCTCCCTTTCCATATTTTTTACATCTATTCTTTTGTCGATCTTGTTGCCTCACTTCGTCTAATATTTTGCCCTCTGGTCTTCTTCTCTCTCTTTCAGCATTTCTCCTTCGTGTTTCTCTTCATATCTTTCCGTCCCCGTCTCCCCATTTCTCTATGTTTATTTTTTTTCTATCTCCACCCGCTCATTCCACATCCCATCTTCCACTCACTGACAGCGGGGAAGCCTGCGAGTGTGACACAGTACCCTGATACTTCGGTGTCTGTGCTCACTCCAACCGTCAAGTGCCTAGAGATGTATGCGCATCCTTGGCTTCGGGTGCCCTAAATCGAGGCTATAAATAGAATCTGCCAGATCGATAGCATGAAACGAGAACTTGATACCGTGGGCATAGGCTTAAGGTCGACCCCTTTATGGAAGATTTCGGAGAAGAATAGGGATCTCAAGATGTCTAGATTAATGTAGGGAGAGAAGTTGGTGGCGGAATGGGGGAAAATGGTGGTGTTGGCGTGGATGGGATAACGAGAGAGAGAGAGAGAGAGAGAGAGAGAGAGAGAGAGAGAGAGAGAGAGAGAGAGAGAGAGAGAGAGAGAGAGAGATGGGCGGCAGAGCGACAAGCAGACATGCTTCACAGACAGACAGACAGACAGACAGACAGACAGACAGACAGATCGACAAGCAAGCATTCACATAGACAAAGATAGAAACGGACGCAGAGATTAAAAGACATGCTGGTAACCAGGCAGACATGTCAGGCAAGTAAAGAGAACTATGGGTGTATGACAAGAGTGACAGACAGAATTAGCTAGATGTATGAGAGAAACAAGGGCAAAACAAGAGAGCTTCGCAGATAGAAATAAGGACGAGTAGGAAAAGGAGAGTTTGATATATTGGGCAAAAATGAGGATAGACTGCCAAACGGACAGGCAGCTTGCAGGTAGACAAACTAATGGTAGATTTCTCTTAATTGACGTGGGACCTTTTTTTTGCACTTCTGCATCTTTTTCCTCCAATCTGTCTGTTATCCTATCTATCTACCTGTTTATGTAAATGTCTCAATGTCCATCTGCCGTAAATACTGTACATCTCGCTTTTAGTATATGGAAGGTTTTTCAACGTCTTTCTGTCATTCCTTTTCTTCCTCTCTCTCTCTCTCCCTCTCTCTCTCTCTCTCTCTCTCTCTCTCTCTCTCTCTCTCTCTCTCTCTCTTTCTCTTTCTCGCTCTCTCTCCCTCTCTCTCCCTTTTTTCTCTTTCTCGCTCTCTCTCTCTCTTTCTCTCTCTCTCTCTCTCTCTCTCTCTCTCTCTCTCTCTCTCTCTCTCTCTCTCTCCCTCCCGCTCTCTCTTTCTCTTTCTCTCTGTTGCCATCTTGCTTTCTTTCACCCTACCCATAGCTAACTTTATCTTTTCATCCACCAATCATATCATGATTAATTCCCCTGCCCCCCTTTCCCCTTCTCCAAGCGATCACTCACATTATTCATGAACTTGATATTTGAGGAATGAAGGGGTGTTAATTTCGACCGTTTTGTTTCTCTCAAATATATTTTTTTAAATGGAGCTGCAATTTTCCTCTTATAGCAATTATGGCGCTAGGAACCTTGTCTTTTACACGCATTTTCGTGACGGCGTCTGCTTTGATGGAGAGGGTATTAATTTAGAATGAAAAAAAAATGAAAGAAAAAAATGAAATTCCATGAATGTAATTGAAAGCAAAAGCGACTGCTGCGCCATAGCCTCTAATGTTTTTTCCCCCCTCCACACTTGCCCACATTTACAGGAATGGTGATCGTGTGGTCCTCTTCAGCCTTCGCAGAAAAACACAAAAATGTTAAAGATTAGATTAAGTTTGTTTATTTATTTTGATGTTAAAGACAGATGAGTAGACAGTTTTGGGTTTTCAAAGGGCGGAAAAAAGCAGCGGGAGGAATGAAAGACTGGGAATAAAGATGAAGTGATACAGATAGACATATTCACCTACGAATTATGTAAAGTGGTACAGATAGACATATTCACCTACGAATTATGTAAAGTGGTACAGATAGACATATTCACCTACGAATTATGTAAAGTGGTACAGATAGACATATTCACCTACGAATTATGTAAAGTGGTACAGATAGACATATTCACCTACGAATTATGTAAAGTGGTACAGATAGACATATTCACCTACGAATTATGTAAAGAAGCACATTTAAGCAAAAACATATTGAGTAGAAGAGATTGATAGATGAGAATTATAAAAGCCTTATGGTAATTTCACACATAGATTGATTAAAGAGACAGAAATATAAATAAAAATAGAAAGATATACCTAGACAAATAGACAGAAATAGATTGTGATAGAGATTCAGAGAATTGCAGCGAAAGAGGTGAAGAAAAAGGGTGAAAAGAATATCTAGACTGTTAGAAAGCGATAGAGGTGAGAGAGAGAAAAAGAGAAACATATAGAGAGAACCATTCAAGTCTTTCGTTCCTTACAATATGACTTTTGGGCAAGTTCCAATTGTTCGGTTTGGTTGAGCTGCTAAATCATTTCCAGAATTGGTGATTTATTCCTGACATTTTCATAAAAAGTTATGTACGAATAGAAGAATCATTGAAACAGGTTCCCGAAGTAAGCGAATATTTCACAATTCATTCGTCACTACAACGAAATTGCTGCCCCGGACTGTTCTTAGGATTTTAAGGATCCACAGAGGTTTCAAAGAATATATCATGGCGCTTTTTTTTTAGATCTTTCTTATATTTTGTTGAAAACTAACACACACAAACACACAAAGGGACATGTACATCGATAGTGATGATGATGATGATGATGATGATCATCATCATCATCATCATAATAATAATAATAATAATAATAATAATAATAATAATAATAATAATAATAATAATAATAATAATAATAATAATAATAATAATTGTAATAATATGGTCATGATGAGGATGTTAATGATGATGATGATAGTGGTGGTAATAAGAAATGTTGATGATAATGGTGATTACAAGATAATAATAATAATGATAAGATGGAGGAGGAGAAGGATTGTTATTATCATATCAATGACAACAACGAGAACAATTACACTGATGAAATATGATTTTTATATTGATGTCTTGTTCCCGGATTTTTTCAGGTTTATTGTGAAATCCGGTATAGGATCGAGGACCCGCAAGTTCGAGAACTGCTGGGGATTCTCTCTAAGCCACATATGCAAGTGAGTAGTAGAGATCGGGCAAGCCGTGAGCATAAGCTCTCTATAAATCTGGTCTAACTGAAATTAGAGCGGAATCTACTTGCTTTCTTTCTTTTTTTTTTCAGTGCAACATCATGAAACAACTTGTTAGTTTCTACTTCAAGTGCCTAATGGTTTTTGTTTTTTTGTTTTTGTTTTGTTATGTTTTGTTTTGTTTTTTACCGTGGCCTGTGCTGCTAACGTCATTACATTTTTTATGTTTCTCTTACAAAAATACTAAATAGAATCTCAGGTATGGATACCTATAAGATAATAAGGCTGGTCGACGTAAATGATAAATCTTCTCAATTCTTAGTTTTAGGCGGATCGATATTTAAATAACTTGTGATAACAATATTGGCACAATGAAGAAAAAGTGTAATACATGTAGTCAAACAGGTAAAACCTATATATATTTTTTTATAAAATAGCTATCATATTAAGGTTTGTATTGTTTTTATTTTTTTAGTCATATAAATGTTTATCATATACTTGTTTCGGCAAGTTTATACCTGTACATGACAAAGAAAAGTAGCAAACATTTCCATTCTTGTTAGAAGATAAAAATAAAAAGTTTGAACCTTCGTGATTTCCATCTTGGTAGTTTAATCTTTGGGTGGTTCTTTTACAAACAGATGTGGTTTAAAATGATCCTAAATGTCAAGGTCTCTCATCGTTTCTAATTACTAAAAAAAAAAAAATCTCTGCTTTGACAGAAACTGCAGTTAGAACATTTACACTTCCACCCAAGGGCTATCCTTAGCGCCACTCTCTCTTTGCAATCACCAACAACTTTGCAATCACCATCAACTTTGCAATCATCATCAACTTTGCAACAACTATCAACTTCGCAACCACCATCAGCTTTGCAACCACCATCAGCTTTGCTATCACCATCAACTTTGCAACCACCATCAGCTTTGCAATCACCATCAACTTTGCAATCATCATCAACTTTGCAACAACTATCAACTTCGCAACCACCATCAGCTTTGCAACCACCATCAACTTTGCTATCACCATCAACTTTACTATCACCATCAACTTTACTATCACCATCAACTTTGCTATCACCATCAACTTTGCAACCACCATCTGCTGTGTCTTGCACAAACATTATCATGACCACTATTTCTGTCTTCTCCTTTCTCTTGCTTTTAAAGCTCTTTTATTAAGTGATTTCCCATAGTCTTATTTATTACTATTATTATTATTATTATTATTTAATTTTATTTGAAATCTCTTTTTAGCATTCTCTCAGACGGTAGCTATATAGTATTAATGCATTGGGTTCTTTTTTTTTAATTCAAATAATCGAAAGACATAATATCATTTGATGAATCCACAAAACCATAGGCTATATCACCATGAGCATCCAATCAACAAGGTTTTCCTGAAACATACAAACATTTAACCAGACTGCATTTAACAATACCTTTAGTTATAGTCAAACAAATTATTTCCAGCACAAATAGCATCAAAAGCTCGATCAATGTTCATATATAATGACGTAGCCCTATTTCTTCCCTAATCTTTTTTTTTTAACTATCCCACGCACCAACTCGCAAGGCCCTTCTGTTCAGCCATGACAAGGTCGCCTGCGAGGACTACGAACCTAGAATTGACCCCGTGCCTTCAGGTGCGGGAGATGACGAGACAATCATCAAGATCGTCCGGCTTATCAAAAACAACGAACCATTGGTGAGTTCTGTGGGGCAGTAAGTGTGTGTGTGTGTATATGTATGGGACAAACATAGTCTTGTACAAACCAATATTTGTATCAGGGTATTTTCAGTTAAGTGCAAGCTTATGTCATTTTTATTTAATGTATATGTAAACGCAAGTCAATGCAAGTCAATTTATTTAAGGAATATTGAACAGAGACTCAATTTTAGCCCGCTACCTTTTCCTATGGATATTTATATTTTTTCTTTATCGGGAGTAGACCTTGACAATCTATTCTTATTGTAGATTTTACTTCAACTGTGCGTAAAAAATATCAAAGTGTGCGGTTGTAAAGTAGATTTTAAACTCTTTATAAAGATTGACTTTGGGAATTTCAACCATCTCAACAGGGGCATGATTGTGTTCCCATGTTGTGCTGCAATTTTAGTGCTTTGTAGGTAAAGTGCTTAATTTGAGATCAGTTGTATGTGGTTATGATTTTCATAGATCTTCAATAAAAGTTCTTCATTATAACTGGATCTTGCACAACCAACCATGTCTTTCAAACCAAAATATTAGAGCGATTGAAATGGACTGCACCAATGTATGCATTAATACGAGCAACACCAAACAGAGTATAAGTAGGCCCAGTGTTTTTAATAAACATCGAGAAAAAATTATTTGTGCCTCTGACATTGTACATAGACTGCAATAAATTTGCTGGATGTCTTTGGTTCAGTTCTGTAATGGAGAGATACTGTCATGTTGTAGCATATATAGAAGATAAAAAGAAAATCCCCTCAACCCCCTCAAAATAATTTAAAAAAAAAAAGCTCTCCACTCAATTTTCTGTAATCTCAACCCTTTTCATAAATGTCTTTATCTTCTCCATTAACATTAAGGACTTTTTTATGACTAAACTGAAAATATTCTTGTGCCATTGATAGAGAACTTATGATCAGCTCAATCAAAACTTGTTTGGTTTATTGTAATTCATCCAGGCCAACTTCTTTGGCAATTTTAACTGTGCCAATCCTTGCCTGCAATTGCAAACTGGTCCCAAAATTTTAGATCCAGCTCATTCTTAACATGTGCTAGTTTTGTGCAGCTACCAATGTTGTATTGCAATGTTATCCCTTAAGCCTTTCTTTGTGAGTTGACATGCTAAGCTGACACAATGACCAAACTGGTTTAACCAAGGAACTCTTTGTGTTCTGCAGGGTGCCACCATCTACCTCAATGAACGCACAGGCTGTGTTGAGATTGCCAGAATACTGCATGGAGGAGCAGCCTATAGGAGTGGTCAGTTGCCCCACAAAAAGACAGATAGACAGTCAGATGAAAGACAAAGATAGAGAAAGAGAGAAATAGAGTTAAACAAAAATTTATGAAAGAATAAAGAAAATATTAGGAGAGAAAACCAAAGGATTTTTAAAAAAATTTGCAAGAAAAAGAAATATACTATAAATAAAATTCAGATATATACAAATTATATACGACGTTTATACCTATCTGTGTGAGAAAGAATACAGCAGCAAAACTTCTCGTAGTGTAATTTTTTTAATGAATGCTGACTTCTTTTTATGATTTGAATTAATCCAAGATAAAGCTATCACTGCTCCTCTTGTTCGTTCCAGGTCTGCTCAATGCAGGGGATGAAATACACGAGATCAATGGAGAGCCTGTCAGAGGGCTAGAGCCTGACAAAATTGTCGCTATGTTGGTGAGAACAGCGTCTTTATTCGCTTTTCTCTTTCTTCTTTCTCCGATTCACCTAATCCAGTCTTTACTGCCATAATTTATATGTCAATGAGCAGCAAGCCTCACAATCTATATTAAAAGAGCTTGAGGTTGTATAATCTACCATCATCACCATCATTGTTGTCATCATCATAACTATGATCATGGTTATCTTGATCATCATGATGCTCATAATCATCATCATCCACAAAATCATCTATCTTCATCATCATCAACATCGTCATCATAATAATCATCATCATTAGGATCCTGATGATCATCATTATCATCATCATCATCATCATCATCATCATCATCATAATCATAAATTGATTCCCATTGTTGGTTTGATTGATTTGCTTATTTTCAACATAAGCAGTACCGGTACCTTTCAGATTGCCTGTTATTACGTTGCAGGAGATTGAAACTCTTGCTGTAATTGTCCATTCAGAAACCATCACACAGCACAAGATAAAGATTGCTTTATTGCAATTTTTATTACAAAATTGTTCAGTGAAAGTGAACCTCTTTTCAAAGTTTGCCATTTCACTCCCGCTTGCAAGTTTTATGGGTTTTTTTTTTTTCATATTTTGATTTCTCAAAGTATATTAATTATTACTGTGATGATTTTGGATACATTTTTCTTTATTTATGAATTGATGTTTTTTTTTGTTTTTGTTTTGTTCTATTCAACAATTAACTTAGCTGTAAGTCATTCGACTGAAAATTTTTGCTTAACAAAAACTTACTGGGGGCTCTGAATGAAATCTAAAATTTTGATAATATGCTTTAACCTTTGAAATGTGCCATATGAAGAAAAGTAGCTTTACAAGAAGATTTCATCTTCAAAAACATATTTTCTCTTTTTCAACCCCAGTCTGAGGTTAGTGGGTCTGTTATGCTCAAACTAGTGCCTTGTATGAGAACAAATATTGGCCGCAAAACCAAGGTGAGAGAAAGCTATGTTTATTATGTGGGTTTTTCTTTTTTTTTTTTTTTCATCTTTTATTTGTTTGTATTTTTGTTTTTACAGAAGGTGTTCTTCTTTTCATAGAAAAAAAAAAATTTAAGATTTTAACATAAAGATAAAGAACTACTTTATATGTAGGAATAGGCCGATGGAACAAGTTTTAAACTTTGTGTTTCAACAGTGTTCAGATTTTTTAAAATCAAAACTTGGAAACTAAATGCAAATGCTGATCATCAGTGAAGAATTGCTCTTGTTCTCCTCTTCTCCCTTTTTTTTTGGCTTGATTTCTCCACCTCTTCCTTCTCCTCCATAATTCTCTACGTCTACCATTTCCCAGGCTCCTCTTCCTCCTTTCCTGATTTCCGTCCTTTACATTCACTTTGCATTTTCATCTTCTTCCTATTTTCTACTCCTCCCCTTTCATCTCTTCCTCCTGTTGTCTTATTTTTCTTCTCTTTAACTTTCCGTTTCGTCTGTATTCTCTCAGTAATATTTAAGTGTGGCCATTTTCAGTTAAAGGTGCGCTGCCTCTTCTCATTTGACCCTGGGACAGATGAACACATACCATGCAGAGAAGCAGGGCTCCCATTTAAGGCAAGTAGATAACTGTCAGACTAGGATTACACGTAGGAATCATTTGCAAACCTTTATCAGAGGAATTAGAATAGTGGTTTCGTATAACCTTTTATATTTGTTTGAGTTGAAGCTATGCATCTTGGTAAGCTGGAAAACAAGCCAAATTCATGCTTGATGAATAGTTAAGTTTTCTCTAGACAGATTTTAGCATTACATAATGTGATGTGATTTGCAATTCATCACAAATCATTTTCTTTATTTACTACTCTCTTTAACCAGATGGGAGATATCTTGGAGATCGTCAATGATGAGGATGCCACCTGGTGGCAAGCCTTGCGTGTGGAGGAGCCTGTTCCTACCAATACAGATGTCCCGGTACCAGTGCCGGTGCCACATTCCAGGAGCGCACCTGCCACAACTCCTGGTTCTGGTGGTACAGTTACTCCAGTCCCTGCTCGACTTGTCCCCAGCAAGCACTATCAAGAGAGGTTGGAGGGAAAGAAATGTAGATTAATAGAGACATACAGACAGACAGACAGACAGAGTGAGCGAAAGAGAGAGAGAGAGAGAGAGAGAGAGAGAGGGGGGGGGGGCTGGATATAAGGAGAGTGCTAAGGGGTTTAACGACCCTCTTCCCCTCCACCCCCCCCCCCTCCCTCAAGAAAATGCCCCATAAGGAAACAAAAATTGACAATGTATTTACACGCTTCTACTTGATTATAAAATAAAAAAAATTCATTCCTTTGAATACCTTCAAAACCCCTGCCAAATTCACCGATATGCACAGATTTAAGTCATTTTTTTTCCCAAATTGTCGCCCCCAAACATCGCTAGAGGAAGCTGGCTGTACTTGTGGCTTCACCACTTCGATGAATAGACCCTAGTTAAATTCTGAGTATCCCCCCTTCAGAACTCTTTGATCCAACCCAGAAAGAGAGAGAGATAGAGAGAAAGAGAGAGAGAGAGATAGAGAGAAAGAGAGAGAGAGATAGAGAGAAAGAGAGAGAGAGAGAGCAAGTATCGTTCAGCGAGAAAATTATTCTTTTCATGCTAAAACTTCTTTATTTAGTTTAAATCCATGAAATACATGTCATGTACCTACATCCAAACAATTCAATACTAACATTTTATGAAATGAGTAATGTCAAGAGCAAAGTTTGAATTTAAGAGCATTGGTCTCAAACTACACATTAATGTTTTTTTAATTGAGTTAGGGATTCGAAATGCTTCAACTTAGTCCAAATTCAACGAGCAGTATTAAAGCCAGACAGAAACTGTCAATGCAAAACTTATGTTTATCATGCTATTTTGCATGCACTGTCGCTATAGTGAAGAAAAATGATCAACGAATAATACCCTCTTCAAAGCAATCATTTTTTAGGATACTGGCATATTGGATTTGTCAAGTTCTGAAGTGGGAATTTAAAAACCAGGCACATTGCAATCTCATCAGATTCATTTATGCCCCACAGCAAGACTTCAATAATTTAGAGAGAAAGAAAAAACTTTGCAAACTAGGAAAATTTCTCTTGCAAATTTAAGTCTCTTTGGTTTTGTTTTGTTTTTTCATAATTAGACCCTCTATGTGCTAATTTGACCAAGCATTTATTTTTTCTCTTACATCATTCATTCCATCAGTCTAATTATCAAAATATCTACTAAAATATATCTATATTTTTATCCATATACCTATTTGCTTATCTATCTATTTGTGTAGAAATGCCACACAATGAAACTTTTCATGGCAAACAACTACTTGGGAAAATGCCATTTAAGTCAAGAAGGCTTGAAATCCTCACTATTTAAAGTACTTTCACTTTTGTAACAATTTGAAAGTTAGAAATCAGAGCAGTATAAAAAACTGAAATTTCAAGCTTTCTTTAGGAAAATTCCTCTACCGCAAAACATCTTATTTTGAGGTGTCACTACACATTTATCAACCAACCCAATAATACATTTGTCCATCCGTCTTTCTATTTAGCTTTATAAATTTTCTTTCTCATCTATCTGTCTTTTCTTTATCGTATATATATATTGGGTTTTCTGTCTATTTTATTAGCTACTTCCAACCTATATTTTGGTAAGTCGGTCTATGTCCTTTTCTATCTAGCTTCAGACATATCTCTCTATGCCTTTCTCTATCTTGTTTACATTACTTTTTATCTAGTTTTAGATTCTGATTATTTTTTTCCAGTGTGGAGGTTATGAGAAGAGTCAAGTTACGAGAGGCAAGAAATCCACCCAGTAAGTTTTTTTAAACACCTAAACTCTTTGAATCCGAGAGGCCACAGAGTACGGCCAATCTAATTTCAGTTTTGGACAAGTGGCCGCTAGATAGACTATTTATAGAGGCTTTTATTTTATCGCCAACTATACAAAGTGAAGTGAAAGCAGAATCAATTTTTTCTTTTCCATAAAACTTTTTCAATTACCTTCAATAGGATATGCTACACTATATAATATCTATTCATAATATTTACACTGTAAGGAAATAAAATTAAAAACTCCTGTACTGAAAAGCGCTTCCTTTTAAGGCCTCCGTTCAAATGTGAATTTGGGGCACGGACTCAAAGAGTTAAGTTTTGGATTTTTCATCAAATAGAGTGAATGAAAATAGTTCCAAAGAAATTTTGGTATGATATGTTATAATAGGGATTTGATATGTTAGTAAGAGATAAAAATTATTAAATTTTAGATATTGAAGTGTCAGGATGTTGAATATAGTGTAGACAGAATAATTATGCCTTTAGTTTTGCTCAAGATGGAATAAAAGATTTCAACAATTTAATCCACTTTAATGGCAGAGCTTTTGGAATTCTAAAATAGACCTACTTTGTGAGAACTTAACCTGAGTAGACTTACACATCAAACATAAAAGTAAATGAGTAGCTGATTTTTTAAAATCTGATTGTGGTAATATTGTCATTGTGTCATTGTTTAAGTTTAGAAATAGTAATGAATTTCTTTTTCTTGGAGATAGCCTTTTAGTTTGATAGAAACTCTTGCTCTTTTGGCAAGAGAGGTGTGAAAAGAAATATTTTACAAAGCTAAAAACAAATAGTAATAAGGATACTGACTAAGTATTCTTATAGGGCTTTACATAGTTGATCTTGTCTTTTAAAAATTTCAGTCCAAGTTATAGACTTAAGCATGGCAAAATGGCTCAGTGACTGTTTTGAAAGTCTTATGATAAACATTTTAGGAGTTGTAATCCCAACCATTTGTGTAAAAATTGTTAAACTCAATTTCAGCATTCAACATCTTGCCACCCATAAAGTCATAGAAGCATATTGTATAGCATTTCACAACTAAGTGCTTTATAATGCAGATTCACAACCAAAAGTATTAAATAAACTGCCCTGACGATCTTTCTGATTGGAATAGGAAGATTTGATTTGATGTTGAGTTATCTAACTGGTATTTTTTTTTTATTGGCAGGAGTATGAATTGTACAATTTAGATTTCTGATATGTGACATCAGTTGCCAGTGATATATGGCAGCTGCAGTTTACTTTGCAATAATAATGAATTCATTTTGGCCAGCTTTTAAGTGTTCTGACCTATAAAGAAAGATTTTAAATGCTACAGTAATCACATCTACGAAAACAATAAGAAATTGAATACATTTATTCAGGTATTGAATAATCTTTTTCTGTACTAGAGACATGAGGCTCTCTATGAAAAAAAAATCTTTGTTCCACAAATTCATTAAGTAAAATTTTTTAATTATTATTTTATTCTGTTTCTCAGGATCCATCAGCCCCTGCAGGTATAGCCCAAAGATTCCCAAACAGACACGACTGAGGAAGACGATGTACCATATTGTACAAAGTGGAGGTGGTTTGTATATTTCATGTGCAGTTTTGTCAATTACAAATATTTTTATTCCTTTAGAGAAAATTTTCATTCCAGTAGATTCAGGTACCCCATTCTATTTTTCAAGTTGTATATGAATTATGAAGTGAAGATGAGTTGCTGTTTTTTCTTGTGTGTGTGTTTTTTTATTATCAGAACACTCAATAAAAGTACAAAAACATAAAACTGTTATTCAAGAATTTCTGCTATAAAGAAAATTATGTTTAATGGGGTGAAGTTATCAATAGTTCAGAAAAATTTCACATGATGAGTAGTCAATTGGTATTAGAGTACATGTTGACTTACACATTTAGGAGCCAGTTGACATTGCAAGTTAAGACCCTAATACCTAAAAATAATGCCTTCACATATCAGTTTTTTCATCTATTGCAGAGCAATTCCATTATCTTTTAGATTTTTCTCTTCTGACCATCTGTCTTCCATTTTTTTATCTTCTCTTTTTACTTTCCTTTCTTTAATTTCTGCCTCTTGTAGAGTTTGTATTTTAAAAGTTGTATTATCATCTGTAATTTTGGACAGTGAAGACTACTTGAAAAAAAATGAACATTTTTTGAAACTGAAATTTTTAGTGCCTTGAAGTAATGATGTTTTTATTGATTTCTTTGTTGATGTATTTTTTCCTCATATGCTTTTATTTGTCAATTTTTTCATCAGTGTTTTCAGATTTTGACACGGATGAAATTCCAACCTATGAAGAAGTAGAACTTTATCGCCCAAAGCAGCCATTGAAAGTATTCCGGCCAATCATTTTCATAGGTGAAATATCTCTCTTCAAGATTTTTTATCCATCACAAATAATCAGCTGAAAGATATGAAAGTCAGATAAAGTTAAGTTAAAAGCCAAAAGTGTAAAAGGAAAGTAAGCCAATTCATCAGGTTAGAATTGTTATATTGGTTTTGATACATGCTTTAAATATATTATATGTTTCTCAAGTTATTTATAACCCTCCTTTTTTTATACCACATTTCCTTCAAGGTTAAAGACCTTTTTGCTGTAATTATCTTTAGATTGCAACTAATTCTATTTGATATTCAATTTTCAATCAACTGTGCAAAGTTAGAAATTGATTTGTATCCAGTAGCATTTGGGCAAATAAAAGAATTGTTGGTTAAATCAAATTCACAATTTTGCATCATTTTCATAGTCTTTTGGTAATGAAAATTTGATGCAAGAAACATTTTTTCAACAGCTTCTATCTGTAACAAAAGTTTCTGATAATTCCTAGGTCCACCTGGTATTGGTAGGAACGAGCTCAAGAGGAGACTGAAGGCAAGCAGCCCACAGCATTTTGAGGAAGTTGTTCCTTGTAAGTAAAAATCATTCCTGACGAATGATGAATTTGTTAAAGGGTTAAGTAGAAATTAATTAAATCAATAATTTTTTTAAAAACTTATTATTTAAAATTTATGAGACATTTGTCAAGTCTCATAGAGGAAACATTTTTTTTTCTAATACATTCAGATACAAGTCGTGAGAAACGTCCGCATGAAGAGGATGGAAAAGAATACAACTTCTTAACCCGAGAAGATATGGAAAGTCAAATCATTGCTCAAAAGTATGCTTTTAATACAGAATACTGATGACTATTTATCGTAAAGCCTAATTTTTATGTTAAATGTATTGGGAGAAACTCTTCAAAATATGTGTGCAATTTTTAAAACATTCTAAATGGGTTTTTTTCTGTGGAAGATAGATTCATGCAGATTTATCCTTGGGCAATTTTTAGTCTCTCTCTCTATCTATGGCGTTTTGCACCGTAGTGCTCTGACTTGGGCGCCTCAGCTACCTCCACTGTGTTTTAGTTGATTTATATATCTTATTATAATTTGATTCTTAAGAAACTTAAAAAATGCCTAAGCATTCTTAGTACTTCTGCTATTGAAAATTTCCTTTTCAATTTTTTAATGTTACCGTTTTTCTCCTCTTTTAACAGCCTCACTAAATCCTATATCAACTACTAGTTTTTTTTAGAGGAGCTAACTATTGACTCATGATTCTAGCAATTATGAAATGGGGCAGTTTCATTGAAGTTTATGGCAAAGTTGTGGGAATAGCTTGTGTGTTACTATTTCTTTGTAGATAACATGCTGCATTCTAACTTTATCTTTCCATTAATTCCTGAGATATCTGCTCATCCTTATCACTCTTGCACAGATTTGTGGAGTATGGAGAATACAAGGGAAATCTGTATGGAACCAGTCTGGAGTCAATAAAGTCTGTGATACAGAAGAGCAAAGTCTGTCTTCTGGCCCCACATACTCAGGTAAGGCTGTGATAGTGTATTTGTGGGTGTAGGGCTACTGCTAGGCATTGAGATTTTGATTCATACTGTAAAATTATTAACACTGGTGGCAGTGATTTTTATACTTGTCAAAACAATTTAGATAAGTGTGAAATAGTCAAATATTCAGATCCTGCATCGATATTTTTGTTCAGAGCATATATTTGCCTGTAATTTTGTTTCCACTGTTTAGAACTGGTTAGACTTTAGTCATTCTTTGGTATAACAGACAGACCAAAATCTGCCTAGATTCAGCATATAATTTTGCGAAGAGTAAAGGTTCACTATATATCAGTAGTTAAAAGTTATGAAGTTTCTCCGACAGTCAGAAGCACACAGAAGACATTTTTGATCTATATTGTTTTAGATTATACCATCTTATACTAATGCATTTGATGTAATAATTTCTTCTGACTTGAATTTGACACTTCTGAGCATACGTGATGAGTTTTATTTTCAAACAGGCACTCAAATTCATACGCACAGCAGAACTGAGGCCTTACATCATCTTCATCAAAGCCCCTGGAATGGAGAGAATGAAATATACGCGCCTGGAGCAACATGCACGTGCCACACATACTGAGACAACTCCTCCTTTTTCTGTAAGCATCCAACTTTTATTAGAAATGAAAATTTTTTAGAGTTAAATCACTTAAGTATGTGACATTTGTAAGAGGCCTTCCAACGAAAGTCCTTTTTCAAGTCACTGAAGAGCATGTTTTATAATATACAATGACAACATTGTTTACTGCGAAAGTTACACCTGAGTGCAGTGAGCAATTGGATGTCTTGCTCAAGGACTCTTTGCTGCTATTGTTCCAATCAAATTCTGGATATATCAGTATCTATCATAAGGCCTACCTTTGCAGAAACATTTTTATAGAAAATTTTGGAAAGAACATGTAAGTAAGTACATGTAAATTAAGAATGTTGAGTAAAGATAGCTATGGGAGCGCCTTCTTTGAACATTCGAATACATTTACATGGAGTATATGAGTATATTTAATGATGGGGAATATTGATATTAGGTAAGAATAATAATTGGCAGTTTTGGCCTCTCTCAGCAATCACCCATCAATACGCATGAACCACTTCTTTTCTTTTTGTCTTCCTCTCTAGGCTGAAGAGCTACGTGATATTACAGAAATGTCAGCCAAGATGGAGGAGCGCTACTCACACTTTTTTGATGCAGTTATTGTCAATGATGACCTGCATGAAGCAGCAGCTGCGTTAATCAAGCTAGCAGCCAAAATAGAGCGAGAGGATCAGTGGGTCCCAGTCGGATGGGCATACTGATCAATGGGAAAGGCATGGCAGAAGAATTTTACTTGGAGCAATAAAGTTCAAAGTTACCTGAACTAAATTGTTTAATAAACGCCATAAAAACCTCTAGAAAGTAGTAAATTATCACAATTTGTTATGGCGGCTTCTGATCTTCGAAAGGAATATAATGAAGCAAAGATGTCTGCTCAAGGAAACCAGTTTGAAATCAAAATAACCTAATAATTTTATCAAGCTTGAGATTTCTTGCAATGGGCTAGAAAGAGCCCTTAGACTAGTGTACCCACCACAGCTAAGAGCCAAAGGAAAAATAGTCTGTGTCATTCATAGATACTTTAATCAATGATGAATAAAAAAAGAAAGCCTTTAATTCATATCTACCAAGCCAAAAAGGCTTTCTCAATTGCAGATAGAATATTTGTCATTATATCAATTACAAAGCTGAATATGTACAGATTTCAACACCAATATAACTACTGTTTCTGAGCTATATGCTTGACTTTGGCTGTGCAAGCTGGCAACAATTTTAAATCAGAGTTTAAGATCCAGACATTTTTAAACAGTGGATGAAGTTTGAGCAGAGTTATAACTCAATTGAGCAGATAAAAGTGTGGCTATTCAATTGTGAAAAATATTTGAAGAATTCAAATTGACTGATTAAATTGCATTGACAAGGCTCCTGTGTATATACATGTATATTAGATTTTCACAAGCTCAAGCCAAAGATAAAATGGTCAAAATTAAAATTAAAGATATTTCGTGCAGCCATTTCATATCATATGACTAAATCAGCCTATCCAAATAAGCATAATACATTTTCTTCAACATTTAACTATTCCAAAAATATAAATGTGTTTTTTTAATTTGTTTCAAGTTTTTTAAATAAGGTGATTTAAATGGGGCGAAATGTTTATGTATATTTTTATATTTCAGGATCAGAGTTGTTCTGCATTCATGGAATGGTCTGTCTAAGTGTTTTTTTGTGTTAATGAAGATGCCCAGACTTCAACCCCTTGCTTGGGCTATATGTTGGGGGAGATGAGCTTCTATCTGACCAGTCCCATTAAAAACCTCTGTTTATGCATAAAATTATTCCATGAATATAACAAGCATAATTATGAATTATAAAAAAACTGCTGTGGCTGTAGCCATTGAAGTGAAAATGATTTTTTTTATATATTCGTCAGCTGAAACCCTTTGAGCAGTTCCAAATGTGAGCTGAACTGGGGTAGCCACACTGAGACATTCGACTCTGCCCTCATATCTTAAATCTGATCTCTCAGCCATTGGAATGTCAATGTAATAATTTGTTGTGAAATTATGTTCTGATTGTGCTGCACAGCATACTGTTATTGTACAAGGCCACATTTTTAGGCCATGATAAGCCTCCACATGAATATCTTTTGTCTTACTTTAAACTTTTTGTCCAGGGCAGCATGTTACCAATACTAGTGCTTGCTGTGATTCAGGAATTTACTGATGATATAGTTGTTTTTTTAATGTATTGGTGATCCATTCATAGCATAAATATTCTTTTCACATTATAAATTCAATAATGATCAACATTCATTGCCCTTTTGATAGTATCTTAAGCCCTATAAAACATGTTTGGGGTATGAGCACTGGACTTATACATGTTTATGCAGCAGATCTCAGTTATATTACTAATGCATGTATCCCTTTTTAGTTCTTTTTATCAGTTTGACTTCTCGTATAAATTTTAACATAGCATTCACGACTAGAAATACATTATTAAAAAAAAAAGACATTCGGTAAATGTATCCAAATACTTAACTTTTTTTTAAAATTCAGACATTGATTAATGGGTTTCGAGTATGCATAAAAATATAAACACCCTTTGGTTTATTAACAACTGAGATTATCAAAGTATAAAATTCTACCCATAAGAGAAAAGATGAAGATGCAGAAAAATATCTATTATCTTTTCAGGCTTAGCACAAGAAAAGATCAAACTCTAAAATTAATACCTATACACTGTAGTTACAGATACAACCATTTTAAATAGAGATCATTTTGCTGACTGACTTTATTAAAAAAAAAAAGCAATATTTTAAGGCGCAAACAGCTGTAAATTTATATTTCTTATGCAAGCATAATTTGTTCTGGTTTTTAAATATAAGTCTGTGTAATATTTTTGTTTTAGTTTCCTCTTCCTGTTAAGAGTACTTAGAGGGATAATATAAAACATGCTCAGTGGCAATATAATTGATTTGATTTTTAGATACCTGTTGCACCACGTAAAGATAAAATGATACATGCTCAAAGGCATCTTTAATTAAAGGCTTTGTTTGCATTTTGGCTGGTGTCTTAATTATGTGGAGAAAAATTCAAGCTGGAGGCTATAATGATCACTTTGTTTTTTAAATCATTTGACTATGACTATGACTAGCTTACCTCTTACCAGTAATTTCAAATATACATGTTGTGTAATGCAATTAAGAGGCAATAACAGCACTGCACCCTAAGTAAATTCAGACTCTAGATAAGAATGATTTAGTTATGTCATGGGAATTTTAGTGAAGAATTTCTCAGAATCATAGGTCCTGATTTAATCGTATTTATGTTTATTATTTAACATTAATAAGGCTTAGTAAATGAGTCTTCAGACAAGCTCAAGTAAGTAAGCCAATTCAGCAACGATGCATGTTTTAGATAGTCTGTCAAAAGTTTGACAACAACACCAGATCTAAAGCAAACTTGCAATTAAGATTATAGTGGACTTGGTGACTAATTCTACATGATAACCAATGCACATCTGAAGAAAAGTAAAGAATTTCTTATTACTTATTTATCATATAAAAGTACCCGGTAAAACATTCAATGCTGTAATTTTTTCTATTTTTGAGCTGATCACCCTTATATGTTTACTTTACATATCTGTGTAGCATCTAACGATACAGTTGCAATAAAATGGTGCAGCAGAGAGCAGTCATATCTAGTGTATCTACATTTTGTGATTCTCTGTAGCCTTCTATCCTTTTGTATTATATCAAATATTTTTAGCATTGACTAGTTTGTCTGAGACGTAAGACACATTAGTTAGCAAGAATTATTTTGCTAATATCTATGCTTTAATTCTACACCCATAAACATCTTGTAATTATTAGTCTTCACTTTAAAATTAACATATACAACACTTATTTAGAGATATGCAAATGATGATTCCCCGTGAATTGGATTTATTATTATTTGTTGTATTTTTTTGTAATGCTCAAGGCAGTTGATCAACTTATGAAGCTGTTCTCTATTGTGGTGTGACTGATTTATTTCCTTGACAAAGATACACAGTCAATTTTCATAATTATGAAAAGAACTAAAAGCGGCTTTTTTCAGTGACAGTTATTGTTTGCCAAAGTGGGTAAGGTTATATGTAGCAGTGCCCTTATTGTTTGACATTTAAATGACAAATGTCATTTGGTTGTTGTGAGGAAAGTATTGATTAATTTGATGTTCAACTCCGCTTCATTTTCCTAATGAAAATTTTTTCCTATGATTAATTATAATGATATATTTGAAAGGTGAGAAGAAAAAAATGAATAGATGAAGGACAAATGGAGAAAGTAGAAGTCTGATACATAAATCAGCAGATAGAAAGAGGTAGCTATATAGGTTGGAGGATATTAAAACACACATGAACACACACCTATACATCTACAGGATCCTTGCACATTCTTATGCATCTAAAGTCCATGGAGCTTGTTTTTCGTCAGTTTAAAGTTTGAGTAACAGTGCTTGCTGTGACTAGTAAGTCCGATTCTGTAATGACACTGACAGGCATCATTGTAGTTGCCTCTCTGTGCCATTTGTGCCATTTTCTTTCCTCCAGTTGATCATCTCTTCTCTTCTCTTCTTACTGGTCCAATTACCTTCCTCGGTAGTTTACTTCCAGTCTTTCATCAGTTAGATGCTGCATTCTCTATTCAGACATTATCCCTTTGCAAATGTAAATAAGGCAACTCTCGCTCTTTGGTTGAACAAAACAAGCATACTCGGCATATCTGCCTGGCTCTGAATGTAAAAAAAATTCTCGACAGCAATGCAAAGTTTAAGCTTTACTGCCCTGCTAAAATGTGATGAGTACACAAATCTTGCAAACTGGTACCTTGATGTTAGTGATCAGCATGGAGTTGGCTGAAGTACACTTTTCAGAGTCAATCTAGTAATGTTGCTGCCTTATGGATGTGCTTGTTTAGCTCGGCATCTAACACTAGGTGTTTTGGGATGAAGGGGGCCAAAACAAGAGCTAAACATGAAAGTTGAGAGAAATAAAGAAAAAAAAAAACATAAAGAAATTTATGAAGGTAAAATAACTGGAATAAATAGATACAAAAAAGAAGTAGACAGAGGGAGAGACAAATGGATAGGCAAAGTTATGGAAGTGATATAGGAGAAGTAGGTGAAAGAAATAGAGAGAGAGAAAAGAGAGAAGAAATATAGAGAGAAAGAGAGGGAGAGAGAGACAGAGAGACAGAGAGAGAGAGAAAGAGAGAGAGCAAGAGAGAGAGAGAGAGAGAGAGAGAGAGAGAGAGAGAGAGAGAGAGAGAGAGAGAGAGAGAGAGAGAGAGAGAGAGAGAGAGAGAGAGAGAGAGAGAGAGAGAGAGAGAGATGTTTGTAACAGAGTTTGAGAAGATACACAATAATATAATAATATAAATATTTTATTTTTTAAAGAAAAATGGCACATTACTTACTAAAGCAGTGAATATGCAATGAGATTTAAGTATGAATCTTGGGAATATATAATTATATCAAAAGGGTATTTTTGTAGAAATGTTTCCTTCTCAAATGTTTGTATAAATTATGGGCGTGAACTAAGTAATGTATATTGTTTTTGTTAAACATGTTTGCATATGTTCTAGGAAATACATTCATTTGTGTTTTAGGTGTTGTGTGTTTTTAATGCTTGCTTCATTTTTTTTACAAAACTATTCTGACATGCTACTTTCTCATTGAATTACAGCCTTTGTAGTGAGGGATAAGACAAAAAAAAAATATATTCAGCGTGCTTATTGTAAGAAAACTGGCGAATCTGGCTTTGAAAAAAGTATACCCAAAGGCATGTAATTTGATTTAAGGATAATGCAGATATAATCTTCCACTTTAAGGTGAAACCGGTGTCAAGTTTTGTACCTGCTACCTGCAGCACTGTACAAATGAAACCTCACGAGTACTGATACCGATAATTATGTTCAATCAGTTCCGTTTCCTCTTAAAGGGACGACTACTACTTTAGTTCATAGTTTTTTCCAAAATTTGTGACAAAACCCAAAGTCATCGTTAGGTAGATTTGTCAGTTCTAAGATTCTACAAGCCTTGAAATTGTTACTGTAACATTATATCCAATACTTATTCCTCTCATCAAGGCATTTGGTGATTATTTAATTTTTTTAATTATCTGCATTGTGCTGATTCATCCTACAAAAGCCTTTTAAGTTTTAGAATTATCATCTTCAAGGGTTTTTTTTAATTCAAACTTCAAGAAATGAAGCAGCAATAATATTAACCTTTATATTAATCTGCATTGTACTGATTCATACTACAAAAGCCTTTTAAATTTAAAATCATCATCTTCAAGGTTTTTTTTATTCAAACTTCAAGAAATGAAGCAGCAGTAGTATTAACCTTTATATTGTGCTCACATCAAGTGTGCTTAGTGTTAACAATTATTGAAGGACAATTTATTGATACTAAGGGCCTGAAAGCTTTAATTATCAAATGAGTGCATTTCTTCTTTGAATATATACTACAAACGAGTTTATTATGAAGCATGTTGCCTATTTAAACTCAAATATTTCATACCTAGACTACTACATTGCAGCGTATGTAATGAACTATGTAATAAAAGTATTGTTTGACATAAAACATGTGTCAAAGCTTTTTTTCCCTCGTTTCTTTTCCCTTTTCTTTGTTTATAATTTTGAAACAACGTTGAGATATTATCATGAAGTATTTCTTGAATTTGCAGATTTTTTCATTTTAACTGAAGGTAAAGAGGAAGAACATCTGAATGATTTATGAAACTCTTTCTTCTGGATAAATAGTTATGCAATGCCTTTTATAAATCTTTATATTTATAACATTTGAATACTGGTATACCTCCAGAGAGATTTGCTAAGGGATACAGTTGCTATTGAATAGCTAACCAAACCTCTCCTAAGTTTAGAAACGGAGGGGATAAAGTCAAACCTTTATTTATTTATTTTGTGGGAAAAGAAGAACGCTTAAAAAATGAACGCAGTAATCAATGGCTAACCTGGCAAACTATCAGAGTATACGTTAAAATACCCCCCCCCCCCCCTCCCCTCCCTCGACAACCATTTCCCTGCTTGTGTTATATATAACAACACTCATAAATGGATGCAGTTTTTAAAAAGGGTGAAAATCTGGCACGGCGATATAAAGCAAATTTCACATTTTTTAGTCTCATTAAATTTTAACTAAACTCCATAGGAAGACGATTTTCGCTTTAGATTTCTTTCCACTACCTGTTTTGCACCAAGATTGACAGAAGAGTTACAAGTGTTGAAAAATACTGGAACCTAAGTACTCTCTTTGAATCTTGTCACCTACAAAGGCCTTGTAAACTTCATGGTGTCAGGATTCTTTCGTCAGCGTTTCAGTTCAACATCTCAGATATTTTTGAGACTCTATTTTGCAATGATTTGTCAATTAATTTGGCATTAAGAAAATTCTTGGCTTCCGAAAAGAATTGTATATAAAATGTCATTTTTTAACAACATGGTTTTGAACTCTTTTAGAAATAAAGAAAAACAAAACATCTGTTTATACTGAACGAATAAATTGTGCTACATTTGTGGAGTGCAGGTGTCCGCTGGGTAACAGTAACGGCCACATATACGCGTCCGGAGCAGTGAAATCAAAACAATCCCTAATTAAAACAGTTGCCCCCCACATAGATCAAGATGTCTTTGAGCACGCTGCAACAAGGTGTGTGAGGCAGTTTTTCGAAGAATACAAATTGCATTCTTTCCAAAGGCGCCGAAGGCTGTTTTTTGTCTTCTGTTTTTTCACGTCGCGGTACCAAATCAGTGTTTCTTTTCAAACCAACAGTTTAATTCAAGCAATTCATCATGGACGTTGATGCGCTATCATCAGTGTACATAAGAACTCCTATTTAGGATAAACTAATCCACTTATTATCTCTCCGATTTTATGATTGATTGGTAAATACTTTAATAAATTTAAAGCACCAAGACACTACTACCATTTCTCACATCGGTATTTCCAGATTATCTGTTTGTTTATTTTTTCGTTTGTTTTCAAGTTTCTTTCTTGTTGCATGAATGACATATAAGCTTATTTTCTTTATCGAAACAACCTCATTTAGCTCTATCCATTTAAAGTAGCGAACACTTTACTTAAGTGTCTTTTAATGGGTGAGAAGTCTATCTGACCTTAATGTTATTACAAGTCGCTCGCTCCTCTGGAAGAATAGGCCGGTGTCAGTCGCACCAAGTCTTCATCAAGCGGTGCTCAACCTTGTTGAGTATGTAGCCCCTATCTAAATGTTTCCCCGGGCATCTTCATGTAGGCATAAAACATATCAGGGTAGGACTTGAGTTGTTTGAATACATGATGGTATTCACCAAGAGATGCCTGCTCCTTCTTATAGTTGTGAACTCCATATCTATGCCTTAGGAAACAGACTGTTCATTAAACAAAATTCTTCTTCAGATAACGAGTCCATTTTCAGACACTGTCGCGCTAGTAGGTTTCAAAGCCAAGTGTAATTAATCGTCTCATGTAAAAACAGCGTTATCTATATGGGGTCAAACTGGCACTTCCTAAAGCTTTAGGCTAGCGCATATCAGGGCAACTGGGAAAAGTGCGGCCTCGAGCGACTTTCTTTCTGTGTCGCTTGAGGCCATACATTTCGCAGCCCCACTGTCAGTGTCAGCTGCAACATCTTTGGAAGGTGCCTGTTGACTCCACATAGAGAGCGCTGATCATCGAGACTTTACGGTTGGCTCTGAAAGCTAATAGTCCTAGAGAATGTCTGAAACCGGATTCGTCATCTGAACAAGGTTTTTTTTTTTTTTGGTATGGACAGTCTGTTCCCTAAGCTAATTAGGCCAAGACGAGTTTACAAAATTAAAAACAAAATTAAAAAAAAGAATCAAAGAGCAAGCATCTCTTGATGAATACTACCATTTGTTCTGACAATTTAATGAAGTCCTACCCTGGCAGCTTTATATGCCTACATGAGAATGAGTGGAAACATAATTGGTCCCAGAACAAAACTTAAATACCGGTGCTTCTCTTCACCAGAAAGAAAAGACACAAAAAGGCGGAGACAGTTATTTCTTCGTTTGTTTGCAAGTTTCTTTGTTGTTGCTTGAATGCTACATAACCCTACTTTCTCTATTGAAACAACCTCATTTAGTGCTATCCATTTAACGTAACGAACACTTTGCCTAAGTGTCTTTTTATGGGTGTGCAGTCTATCTTATCACAAGTCGCTCGCTCCTCTGGAAGAACAGGCTGTATGTATTTTTTATTTATTTATTTATTTATTTTTTTTTTTTTTTTTGGGGGGGTAAAGATCCTGCGATCAGTTACATCTAAAGCTTTTAGAAATCAACAAACAATGTGTAGTTACGTTTAATCTGAAAATTTACGGAATTCAACCTCAACTCATTGACTTTGATAATAACAGTTCAACAAGAGTGAAGAGAGTGAAATTCTGAGTGATTATCATTTTACTAGATGGTTAGATTTTTGCTTCTATGCGAATACTTGATTAGCTCCTTTTATACTTCAGATAAGCTTGATATTTGTAGGAACGCTTGTGTCATCCTTCTTATGAACTACAGTTTTTTTTCTTTTCTTTTCTTTTCTTTTTTTTTTTTTTTGTCACAAGTCTGGAAAATAGCATTGAGGAATACATAATTTGTAAATATATGTAAATAAAGTGCAGTTGTGTAGCTCTGGGGGATAATAGTCTGTTATTTTTGTGTAGTTTATATATATATACCAACATGTTTTTTAATCACCTGTTATACTCCAATTTTTGTCTCTTCTTTATCATCCTAAATTTTTAGTAGTTGCCTTTGCTTAGTGTTTTGGATCTTTTTCAAAGATTTTGAATAATGCCTAGATCTAGGTGCAAGAAGAATAATTCTGCACGTGCAAATAATTTAGTAAAAGCCAAATCACAGTTAGTAAAGGCTCAATATTCGGATGAACCTGGATCTAGTGCTACACCTGACCATGCCATTTCAAATGGTGCCAACACAAGTACTGAATCCTGTACCCAGATCTAGATCTCCACCTGGTTCTAACCATAGTCCAGTGGGATCTATTGACGAGGTAAGTTGATAATTTGATTTCCATGAATCTTAATCCTAATGTTAGATCTAGAATACAATGAATATGTGTAGCCATGATAAAGGAATATTATGTACTAGCTTTTGTGAAGGGCATAATCTAGATCTAGATCTGAACTAGCACTAGATCTAGATACTTGAAATTTTGTGGTCTTGATTATTTACAAAATGCAGTTATAGATCTGGATCTATATGATTTTACTATCAGGCGTAATTTTATTTTATAAATGATTTTGTTTATATATAGGTCTAGTATAATAGTTTAGCAAGCTTGCCCTAAAAGAAAAAATAATTTCTGCACCATTTTTTGAGATTCATCACTGGACTGTGAGTTGTTAATGCACAACTAAACCATAGTAGTTTAGCAATATTGTAACTTGTTGGGCATCACAGATGTACAAAATGAAAAGTCATAAAATAATAATGCATATTGTAAACATAGATGTAATCTAGTTAATTTAAAAAAAATAATATTTTTTCTCAAACTTTTTTTTTCAAAGCAACCTCAGCCTTCAACATCTGCTGTAAGGGAAAGTCCCAGACGTTCGCCTTCTCCCATCGTCGAATATATACGCTCTCGCACAGGAACAAAAGTTTGAGCATGCCAAATGTGTATTTTCTCCAGTACCATTGACAGGTGTCCAGAGGACTATTGTTGGTCTAGAGCAGATACAATGCCTCACACAACAGGTTAGATACCCTTTATGCCATTTACTTGGCACTCTTCGACTGTGGCAGGCAAGTGTGAAATACAGAATTGTGATCGGCTTGTTTTTGTTCGATGAAAATTGTCAGCAGCCTGTAACGGATACAGTCTTTACATCATTGAAGATTCATCTGCTACAAACAAATCTGGGGAAAAGCCTTTCATGGTAAATAAAGCAGCTACCCTAGCATCCCTTCTAGTGGGCATGGGGCCATATAAATTTAATTCGTTTTGTCAACATCTTGATATGCCAGGCTTTGCTCTAAAAAGTTTCAACAAGCATGCTTCTTGCTTCTACAACAAAAATGAGGCTTTAGTAGATCATTTTAGTCACAGAGGAAGAATCAGCAGCCTACTCACCTGGAATGCACTGACAAAACCTGGAGTATTACTTTTCACAGTTCAGATGTCATCAAGAAGGAGATAAGTGGTTTTTTGTTGTTCTTTCCTTTTCTCATTTCTGATTCAATTTGTCTGGATCATGTTATTTATCTTATTCATATGATAAAACTACAATTGGCATTTGTTTGTAAGTGCATGAGTAACAATTTTGTATAGTAAAAATAAGAATAAATAAAAAAATAATGTTGAATTTCGGTTTCCTAATTTTCAAACGCGTTTTTCTCAAAACTACATTTTTTGGTGGTTTTTTCGAAACTCCTCCTCTATTTTTTATCCGATTGTCTTGAAACTTTCACACAATCTTTCATTTATCATCTGCTATAATTGCTATTGATTAGAATTCCCAAAATTTAGTAAGAATAAGAGTTATTTACCTTTTTTGATATTTTGGCAAGGGGAATAACTGGAACAAAAGAAAAATGGCTCTATTTTTTTTTCTAAGTTATTTATCAAAAATCTAATCAATACGATTTGTAGGGAAGATGTGTATCTCCCTTTTGGCCAAGTTAGAAAATAATTGACCCAAAGGCAAAAAAGTTTTAGCGCTTTCAAAATTAGCAATATTATTCAAGATGGCCGCCGTTGCCATGACAACCATGTGATATTTTAAAAATAAAAATATTTTTTAATACTGCAGATTTGAAGGCACTAAAATTCCATGAACAATATTATAGGGACCAAATTTAAACGAACAAAAAAGAGGGGACAAATTTGATGGACCAAAATTTAGGAGACACAAATGTGATGTACCACAAATTATTGGACCAATATTTTCGGTCTCAAAGTATAAAAGTTAGTATTAACATTGGAATAAAGCAAAATTTAAGGACACAACTGTCGGGGACGTAAAGAAATAACTTTTTAAAGACATTTTAACGTTTCGGTTTCTTATTTAAGAGAACATAATCGCGCAAAAGGAAATGGAATGGACTTTAAATTAGTGAGTGAACTTTAAGGGTTAAAATTTTAAAGGTAAATTGACCAAATTAAGTGAAAAGAAATATTCCGGAACCAACAATCGAAGAGAGAAATTTTTAATAGCGCAGAATTTATGGGAGTAAAATTTCCGTGTAAAATATTACAGGGATCAAAAATAAACTAACAAAAAAAAGGGGACAAATTTTATGGACCAAAATTTAGTAGACCAAAATGTAATGGACCAATCTTTTAGGTCTCAAACTTAAAAAGTATGAGATTTAGTATACCGATTGCAAAGCAGTAAAATTTTAGGACAAAACTTTCAGGGACGTAAAGAAACAAATTTTTTTAAGACTCAAATGGTTGGATTCCTTATATAAGGGACCATAATCGCGCGAAGAAAATTAAACGGACTTTAAAATAGGGTGTGATTTTTTAGGGGTTAAAATTTGAAGAGTGATATGACCAAATTAAAATGGAATAAATATTTCGCGACCACCAACCGAAGACAGAATATTTTAATAGAGCATACTTTAAGGGAGAAAAATTTCTGTGTAAAATATAACAGGGGGGCAAATTTAAACGAACAAAAAAAAAGAGGACAAATTTTGTGGACCAAAATTTAGTAGACACAAATGTGATGGACCAAAAATTAATGGACCAATATTTTAGGTCTCAACCTAAAAAGTATAAGATTTAGTATATCGATATCAAAGCAGTAAAATTAAAAGAAAATCTTTCAGGGACGTAAAGAAAGAAATTTTTTAAGTCTAAAATGGTTGGGTTTCTTATTTAAGAGACCATAATCGTGGGAAAGAAAATTGAACTGACTTTAAATTTGAAGGTTAACTTTCAAGGTTAGAATTTTAAGACTGAAATGATCAAATTTAAGTGAAACTAATCAAAGAGACAATTTTTTAATACTGCAGATTTGAAGGCACTAAAATTCCATGAACAATATTATAGGGACCAAATTTAAACGAACAAAAAAGAGGGGACAAATTTGATGGACCAAAATTTAGGAGACACAAATGTGATGTACCACAAATTATTGGACCAATATTTTCGGTCTCAAAGTATAAAAGTTAGTATTAACATTGGAATAAAGCAAAATTTAAGGACACAACTGTCGGGGACGTAAAGAAATAACTTTTTAAAGACATTTTAACGTTTCGGTTTCTTATTTAAGAGAACATAATCGCGCAAAAGGAAATGGAATGGACTTTAAATTAGTGAGTGAACTTTGAGGGTTAAAATTTTAAAGGTAAATTGACCAAATTAAGTGAAAAGAAATATTCCGGGACCAACAATCGAAGAGAGAAATTTTTAATA
>JAWDGP010000606.1:147500-162026 GCA_033675545.1 Elysia crispata | reverse complement strand
ATGTTTAGGACGTACAATATCTAACTTTGTTTCTTATCCGATATCTTATATTGCTAGATCGTGATGTTTAGGATGTACGACATCTACTTTTGCTAGATCTACATGTTTAGAATACACGACATCTGTTTTTGCTAGATCGGGATTATTAGGATATATATTTGCTAGAACAAGATGTTTTGGATATATCATTTTTCTGCATCGTGATATTAAGGATATAGGATATCTAATTTTGAATTGTGATGTTTAGGAAAAAAAGACATTACATTTTTTAAGATCGAGATGTTTGGGATAATTATACGATATTTTTTTTTGATGGATCGTGATAATTAGGATATACGACATCTAAGGTCGCTAGATCATGATGTTAAGCATTTGAAACATCTTATTTTGCTAGATCATGATGTTTAGCATTTGAAACATCTTATTTTGCTAGATCATGATGTTTAGCATTTGAAACATCTTATTTTGCTAGATCATGATGTTTATCATTTGAAACATCGTATTTTGCTAGATCATGATGTTTAAGTTGTTGATATCTGATTTTACTGAAAGATATGTCCAGGACATACGACATCTAATTTTTGTAAAAAGATATATTTCGGATGTACCACGTCTAATTCTACTGGATCGTGCTTTTTAGGATGTACGACATTTGACTTTGCTGGATCGTGATGTTAAGGATATACTACATCAACTATGTTAGATCGATATTTTTAGGATTACGTATTCTAAATTTGCTATAAAAGATAGGCCTTTACGACATCAAGTTTTGCTAGATCTAGATATTTAGGATGTGCAACAATTAATTATGCCAAATTGATATATTTAGGATGTACGATATTTTGATTTTATTGGATCGTGATGTATGAGAAAAATGTCATCTTATATCGCTACACCATGATGTTTAGGATATACAACATCTAATTTTGCTAGATCGTGTTGTCTAAGACATACGATATCTTCTTTTGTTACATCATGGTGGTTGGCATGTACACCATCGTGATATTTAAGATATAGGACATATAGTTTTTCTAGATCAAGATGTTTAAGATAGGCCTAAATGACATTTAATTTTACTAGATCGTGACGAATAAGGTATGCTTCATTTAAATTAGATGGGTACACGGCAACTAATTTTGATAGGTCATTATGTTAAAGATACAGGACATCTAAATTTACTAGATCGTGACGTTTAGGGTATACGACATCTAATTTTGCTAAGCAGTAACGTTTAGGATACACGTAATTGAGTTTTGCTAGATCGTAATGTTTGGGATGTACAACATATTATTTTCCTAGATCGAGATGTTTAAGATAGTCCTATAATAAAATCTAATTTTGCAAGAACGGGATACTTAGGATATACG
The DNA here is from genome assembly GCA_033675545.1 of Elysia crispata. NCBI lineage: Eukaryota > Metazoa > Mollusca > Gastropoda > Plakobranchidae > Elysia > Elysia crispata. The sequence continues at coordinate 160,659 of JAWDGP010000606.1, read as the reverse complement.
ACAACTAATTTTGTCATTCCATATGCTTAGGACATATGACATCTAATTTTGCAAGATCGTGATGTTAAGAAAGTACGAAATCTAATTTTAATTGGCCGATATACTTAGGGTGTGAAACATCTATTTCTGCTAGATCGAGGTGTTTGGGATATACGACATCTAACTTTGCTAGATCAAGATGTTTTTATCATCTGATTTTACTAGATCGATATGTTTAGGATAAATTATTAAGATGTATAGGATAGTCCAATACGATATTTTATATTGCTAGATCGTGATGTTTAGGATGTATGAAATCTACAGTTCTATGCCAGATCCTGATGCTTAGAATATACGAAATCGTATTTTGCTAATCGTGATATTTTGTGTATAGGATATCTAAGTTTGCAAAATCGTTATGTTAAGGACATATGACATCTATTTTTGCTAGATCAACATATTTAGGATAGGCCTTATGCGACATCTTATTTTTCTGGATCATGATATTTAAGGTATAGGATAATTAATTTTGCTAGGTCGTGATGTTTAGGATATACGACATCTATTTTTTCCTACATCGTGATGTTTAGGATGGAAAACATCTGAATTTCCTTGATCATGATATATAGGATAAGCGGTATCTAATTTTACTAGATCTATATGTTTAGGAATAATGAAATCAAATTTTACTATATCGATATGTGTAAGATGTAGAAGATCTAATTTTACTATATTGTGATGTTTATGATATACTGCATCGAATTTTGCTTGATGGATTTTACTAGTTCTTAATGTTTAGGATGTATGACATCTATTAACATATTTTGCTAGATTGCGATGTTTACCATATAGATCATATACTTTTGCTAGAACACGATATTTTATTTATACGACATCTATTTTTGATTAATCGTTATGTTTAGGATGTACAACATACAATTTTGCTACATCAAGATATTAAGGATCTAAAACATCTGCGATGTAGGTTTAAGATATAACACAACTACATATGCTAGTTCAATAGATTAAGGATATTCGACATCTAATTTTACTGAATCGTGATGTTTAGGATGTGTGAATTATAATTTTTAGATCGTTTTATGTTTAGGGTGTAAAACATCTACTTTTGCAAGATCGAGATGTTAAGTTGGCCTACACAACAGCTAATTTTGCTAGATCGATCTGTTCAAGATATGCCACATCTTTTTTGCTAGATCGATATGTTAAGGATTTATGCAATCTAATTTTGCTAGATCGAGATACTAAGACTAAGCCTACACGACATGTAATTTTGCAAGATCTTGATATTTATGATATAGGACAACTAGAGATGCTAGTTCAATAGATTTATGAGATACAACATCTAATTTTACTGGATCGTGATGTTTAGGATGTACGAAATCTAATTTTTCTAGGTCTTGTTGTTTAGGATATACATCTAATTTTGCTATGTCGATATGGTTGGGATACGAAACATCTGATTTTACTATATCTTGTTAGAATATAAAACATCTAATATTTTTTTAAGATAGTGATGTTTAATTTATACGATATCTATTTTTTCTAGATTGATATGTTTGAGATATATAACATCTAAATTTGCTAGATCCAGATGTTTAGAATAGGCCTCTACGACACGTAATTTTGCTAGATTTTGATATTCAAGATAAACGACAACTAGATATGCTAGTTCAATGCATTTAAGAGATACGACATCAAATCTCACTGGATCGTGATGTCTACGATATACGAAATATACTTTGGCTAGATCGTGATATTTAGGATATACGACATCTAATTTTAATAGATTGTGATTTTTTGGATTTACGTAATCTAATTTCCATAGATTGTGATGTTCAAGATATACATTAATTTTTGCTAGATCGTGATGTTTATCATGTACATCATCTACTTTTGCTAGATTTACGAAACCTTATTTTGCTAGATCGTTATGTTTAGGATGTGCAACAACTATTTTTTTACTGGATGCTGACGTTTAGGATGTACGACATAAATATTTTTTTAGATCGTGATATTAAGTTCTAATTTTGCTGAAATGAGATGTTTAAGATATATGACATCTATTTTTGCCAGATCGTAATGTTTAGGATTTGCGACATCGACTTTTGCAAGATCGAGATTTTTAGAAGGGCCTTTACGACATCTAATTTTGCTTGATTGTAATATTTAGGATATATACAGCTAATTTTGCTAGATCAATATGTTTAAGGTATACGACATCTTTTTTTTTAGCTAGATCGTGATGTTAAGGATGTAAAACATCTAATTTTGTTAGATCGTAATATGTACGATTTACGACGTCTCATTTTGCTAAATCGATATGTTTAGGATATTTGAAGTCTAATTTTGCTAGATCGAGATGTTTAAAATAGGGCTATACGACATGTGATTTTTCAGGATCTTAATAATTAGTATATAATACAATTAAATATGCTAGTTCAATAGATTTAGGATATATAATATTTAATTTTACTGGATCGTGATGTACCAAATCTTATTTTTCTAGGTCTTGATGTTTGGGATATTCATATAATTTTCCTATATCGATATGTTTAGGATATAAAACATCTAATTTTGCCAGATCGTGTTTTTTGCAATGAAAGATATCTAATGTTGTTAGATTAACATGTTAAACATGTACAACATCTACTTTTACTGTATCGCGATGTTTATAATGTACGACATCAAATTTTGCTAAATTGTCATCTTTAGGATAAACGACATCTTTTTTTTTTAAATCCACATGTTTGGGATTTACAACATCTAGTTTTGCTAGATCGGGATGTTTCGGATATACGACATCAAATTTTGCTATATAGAGATAGTTTAACATATTTAAGATAGTTCTTTAGGACATATGTTTTTGCTAGTTCTTCATATTTATCATATGCGAAAACTAATTTACTAGATCAGTATGTTTGGGATGTACGACATTAAATTGTGCTAGATCGTGAAGCTTAGGATATACGACATCTTCTTTCAATAGATCGTGATATTTAGGATATACGGCATGTAAACTTGCTAGATATTTAGGATAAGCCTATACGACATGTAATTTTGCTAGATCTTGATATTCTTGATCTCGATGTTTAGGATAAACGAAATCTAATTTTAATAGATTGTGATGTTTAGGATATATAATTGTGATCGTAACATTAATTAAGCCCTATGTTTGACCTAATCCTTGCCTGTTTCTTCTATCAGTCTAATTTTTGAAAATATACATAGGGCATGGTTATTCAAACTAAACAAAACAATGATCTTAGAAGTTGGCACCATGAATTCTCTGTACCTCTCTCTGTCCCTGTTCTCCTGCTTTTTTTCATCTTTATCTTATTTCTGCTTTCACAATCTACCTATCTTGTTTTATTTTCTTTTTCTCTGTCGTTCTTTTTCTCGCTTCTCTCACTTGTGGTATGTTTTGGATGTGAAACCCACTGGTTTTTTCCAATACCAGATATTCTGCCTCTTTTCATATAGGTTGATTGTTTCGCAAGAATATAAAACAAACTTACCTAAGATAAAGGATAGGTTTTACCTATGTATGCTTACTATTCCTTTTTAAACCACCGCAGACACGATGTTCCTGTATAGTATGAACTAACACATATCGTTTCAAAATTTCTTAATCTCTCTATCAACCAGTCCACAATTTTTTTTCAATAGATCAATGATGGCGATAAGCATTTCAACAAATCTTTTGGTAAAACGGTATAATATGGCAAGCATATAATGTAACAATGTACACACTGAGCATGCTAAAATAGATTCGATTCATTCCGTCTAATCAACATCTAGAGCCTCAACCACCCACCCTGTTGTTTGCGGTGGAAAAGAAGGGTTTTTACAAGGTCATATGTGGTGCGCACATCGGCAACGCCTCGGGTCTCACCTGGGTGCTCAAAACTGACACATTCACGGACGAGTGGGACATTCATTACAACCATGGGTTCGAGTCTTATCCGTTTTATATCAGTCGGGCATCTGCCACTAGTGAGTATGCGCGGCGCCTTTAACTTCCTAGAACAACACACTAACACCAACTACAACAATCGAAGAGTGAATTTTTCTTTAATGTTATTGCTGATTCTAAAAAGTAGAGAACAGGTATTGGGCTGTATCATCTCAAACCCGTCGCAAATGTTAACTCCGGTAATGAGTTTGACACACACACACACATACATCTCAAACCCGTCGCAAATGTTAACCCCGGTGATGAGTTTGACACACACACACACACAAAAACAACTACAAAGCTCAGCTAGTGAAAGATTTTTAGAATTTGTTGAATCTTGTGCCATGCCTCTAGGTCAACCTTGCTACTGACCGGCAATTAACTTTTTCTATATTTTTTGGACCAATATCTGGGCAGTGTGTTCCAGGAGAAGGAGCCCCGGGATCATTGCTCCCTATTGTCATGTGAAATAATAGTATTACAGCGTCTTTATAATAATCATCTACAGGAGCACAGTAAGGTTTTTATGGATGCGATTTTAGAAAATAAAAAGCAACCGAATCTAAAGAACTAAAAAAGTGCGTGTACGAGGGAAGTTGTTAATGGGAGAGGTAACTTTAGATTAAGCACAAGTTAGCATTACCTTAAGAAACGCCAGTTTCACAACTTGAGGACAAAACGTCCGTGTTTACTTGTGCAATACTTTATTCGAGTGTACCTGTATGCTAAATCATGATGAATAGCATCCAGATTTAAAAGCATGTCTTTATCTTCTCTACGATACACTGGAACACATTAAAATAAGAACAATTCATTTGATTCCTTCAACAAGCTGCCACAAAAAATAACCTTTCTTTCAAAACGGCAAGTGTTCTATTCCTTTCTTGATTTTGTTTCCTCGAACTTGTTTTATTTTTTCCTCATAGTCTACATTGCATAAAGATGTGAATAACATTTATTTTCAGAAATAAAAAAACTTTGTTTAGTACTGTTTCACATTGTTCGTATAACTTGTTAACTATAAATGCCGATATTTTTAACGTGTAAAAAATACATAGTGTGAAACTTTATTTATCCTTTGAAAATCACTTTCTAAGTAAGAAGAAAAGTTTTTTGCGATAGTACGAAATCGTATAAACATAATCTTTTAATATATTATTAATTATTCATCCGGACAAATTTTTAACGACTTATCAGCATAATTATTTCAACTCGTGTATATGGAATCCAAAGAAAATGCATGCAACTTCAACAGTGCGATTCATGGTTTTACAACCTTTTCAGTTATGTTGCTCATGCGATCATTCAAGAGCTTCTATGGTAGTTGTTAAACAATAAAGATCACCCAAGAGCTTCTCTCATAGTCGTTAAACAATAAAGATCACCCAAGATCTTCTATGGTAGTCATTAAACCATAGAGATCATCCAAGAGCTTCTATCGTAGTTTTTAAACAATAAAGATCATCCAAGAGCCTAAATGGTAGTCATTAAACATCATAGATCATATAAAAGCGTCCATGATCGTTGTTAAAGAATAATTAATGTATGCATTCTCTTTACTTACAATGATATTTCACCTTTGATTTCACAAAATTTCACGTCTATAAACATTATTTTGATGTCTACAAACTCGATTTATTTTACATCACAAGTGGTAACACGTTGCGCGCAGCTTGAAAACCGTTTTCTGCATCAGCAAGCCGAAAAAGTGAACATTGATTGCTCGTTTCGTTTGATAGTATAGCCTATAGACTTTTTTCTACTCCTTTCATCAATCCCAATTTTCAACATTTTTCAGTCTACACAAGCTACAGCCTAACTACCGGGGCTAAAGTAATTTCTACATTCAGCATTGAAGCAACCAAGGTAGAGGATGGCAGCAGGCATTACAGCCTAGAGTGCTGGTCTGCTAATGTGACCAATCTGAACGCCACGCTTGCCAAGCCCTTTGTCAATGAAAAGGAGCTTCCTATCAATGGTGAATAGTTATGGTTTGTTTTGGGTTTTTGTTGGGTTTTGTATTTGTCGTTGTTTTGTTTCTCAGGAGACTGATTGGTCTCATTTGTTTTTAACAGCACTGAGAATGGAGAGCACTTGGCTGAATTAGGCCTTCCTCTGAAAAAAAAATGTACGCAATGAAATAAGAGAACAACCTTGGGTTTAGGGTTTTTTTTTCCTTAGAGAACTGACTGGTTCAAAGTTTCTTTAACAACTGAGAATGCGGCCCGCTTCTGAAAAATTTACGCAATAAATTTAAAGGACAAGCTTGCCTTGTTTGATGTGTAAATAGCCTAAAGGAACTATTCGGACATTTTATTTTTAAAAAAGATTGGGAAAGTTGCGAATACCGGAAAAAGGGAAAATTCATTGATTCCCAATAGAGTAAATGCTCACTGTAAAGCTTTCTACAAAAAGAGCTCCAACGGAATTCCAGTTATTTGCGCTAACAAGATAGTAAACGTTATTTAGTTTGGTCCAGCAGTTTGACTCTTCAACTAACATCCCACTTGAATTCTATGGCTTTATTACCAGACCTGTGCATGTGATACAGCTCCATCACAGCAGATCGATATTGGCTCCGGTCTATAGAACGTTTCTATCGACATAACACATCCTTTACTCGGTTGAGTAACCAATAAATTATATGTAGGGGGGCTGGTATAGAACTTATATTTATTTGAGGCAGTAGCAGTAGGCCTTTAGAACAGATCTTATTGTGTTAATTATCAGCTTGTGGGTGGAGCCACGTGCGCTTCTAGCTTGTTGATATTAGTATACTTAGTTTAATGGCGGGAAACTAGTCTCCGCCCCTCTATCGGTGTACTCCTATTTCTTTAATAATTCGGAAGATTCTTTATTTCATGTAATGATTACATTGACTAGCCGATCTATTCTTTTATTCCTATCCAGCTGACCAGAGAAGATTTTCTTCGGTCGGCTTGGATGCACTTTGATTCGGGGAGCTTGGGGAATCTAGGGAGACTGCTGGTCGCATTAAGTTATGTGATGCTTTGGTCGGGGTATGCTGGAATCGTACGTAGATGTAACGATGGCTTCCGTAGATTCTATGATCTCGGTCGGGTGATGTTTTAGTTGGGGAAACGGGTTGTTCCGTTCAACGGAGTAAATTCTCCTCGGTCGGCATTGGCCTTTGTTCTAGGGACGAACTGGGAAACAAGGGAAGTCTTTGAGGGGGACTATGCTGACTGAGTTTATACTATAAATTGTAGAGCTCGGAAAGACTCCTTGTCACTATCTTTTTGGAGTATCTGGAGGCCACGTTGGATAGTACTAGTAGTATTGTTTAGAATTAAAGTGAGAAGTTGTTGTGACCATTCCTAGTGGATATTATTGAACTATTGTGAAAGCTACTTGTGTTGGATTATCATTTGTTTTAGTTCTAGTTGATTATCACCGTGACCCGGGCGTTGGCTGACTATTAGGCATTATTTGGCATTTTATTAGGTATTTTGATTCTGACCATTTTAACTAGATCTAGTATTAAGTATTTTTGCATTTTTACTAAGGCATTCTCATTAGGCATTTTGTTTGGATACTTTCTATTTTGACTAGTAGGCATTTTGACTAGATCTAGAATCTAGTATTAGACATTTTTATTGGGCATTTTGTTTAGTTCTTAGTATCTTCTGTTCTGACCATTTTGTTAGTATCTTCTACTTAGATCTAGTATTCTGGCCATTTTGTTTTAGTATCTGGTCTTAGTATAATATCTGCACTTTATCTTGAGTATGTTCTTGGCGCTTATTTTGACCATTTGTTAGTCTTTTATCACGTAATTGCTTGGGGATCATCTTTGTATTTTGTATTTTATCCTTTGAGAATTGCCTTAATTCATTAATAATTGAGTATTCGTGGAATAAACATATTATAGGTGATAGCTTTAACTTCTTCTCTTTTGTGTTCTTCCTTTTCTGGAGTGTAGCTATTCTGTTCTTTGTCAAGTCTCGACACCCACTCATATTAGTTAGGGAACAGTGGCCTTAGTACTCCACTGATACTCAAGGACCCAAGAGTGTGAACTCTTTAGTATTGCACGGCTGCTAAGCACGCTACCATAACCAGTTAGGGCCTGCAATTACTTAGAGTAGGAAGAAGCGCTGAGCTTCTATAGATAACTAGACTAGTCCTATTGTAGTAGTAACTAAGTAAGTTAAGGGAATATCCACCCAGCTAGGTCTAGTTACATATATCTACATCGCTATAAGTTAGGATTTGGAGCTTTATGAAAGTCTTAGCGATATTTTGGTTTGGGCCTGGTGTTAATTAGAGTTCATTCAAGGTTCAACTAGGTTTGAAATTATGGTTTCAGCCTTAACTTTTGTGAATTCCATTTAAGAAAACCATTCTTGATTTTGTAACATTATTGGAATTTGGCAATACGGCTTTTTCTAATGGGTATAAAATTTAATTTTATTGGCTCTATGTGAAACTGAGTTTTTGCGAGTATAGAAGTCTCGTTGCGTGACTTTAAGGAAATAACTCTGATTTATAATAGATGAAGTTATTATCTATAGAATTGTATTTTATATTCAGATAATAAAATGAGGTATTTGCGTGAAGGCGTGTGGAAGAGATAAAGATACAGAGACAGGGAGAGATAAAGAAAAAGGAGGGAGAGCAATTCGTACGAAACATTTATTGCATTAGAACCAAATCTCAAAGGTAAACGTGATTTAAGTTGTTTTTTTTATTTTGTTTTTTTTTTCTTTAGTGAAATGAACAACGAATTGCTCTCTTTTCTCCAAACATTTACTCAAATAATAAAAACTTTCTACAGAAAGTTTCTTACATAAAACTTTAGAAAAAGCATGCCAAATCATAAAGTAGAGAAGTAGGTATTTAATCCTAGTGTTTTTAAGCAGACTTAAATCTCTGTCTAAGATCTAGGCCCGGAGCTACACATAGATAATGAGATTTTCTTACTGGGAAAAACAGTAATGGGCCAACATTCAAGATAATGACCCCCTAAAAAGAATAAAATAAAATAAAAAGATAAAAAAATAAATAAATGAATAAATAAATAAATAAATAAATAAATAAATAGATGAATAAATAAATTAATAAATAAATTAATAAATAAAAAGGCCCCCTTGCGAATGGTGAGTATGCCAATCCTTTCAGAGCTAACGGGTCTCTAAATTTGCATTGACGGACTGAAGTGTAGAAATGTAAGAACTATTCCAAAAATCGTCTCGGTGCATCTTCAAGAGAGGGTGAAGTTGAAAGTGCAGTGCATCATAAAGTAGCCTTAATCTCCATAAAACGCAATTTCCATCTCAAATCGTCAAGCCGTTTATTCTTGAGGGAAGCGTCTGAATGCGTACTTTTTAGTAAAACTTTCGATTGCTTGACAAGCATTTAAAGATCTCCTATTGGCATTAATATCCTGAAAATCTCTAAACATAAAAAATGAATGAACAAGCCGACTTTATGGATCCCGAAGGGGAAAAAATGGAATCATCAAAATTAAGTTTACATTACTATTCTATTAACACCAGTGTATAGTATTTCTTATTTAAAAAAGAATTTCTACATGCAAGTGGAAATAAATATACGTGTTTTCTTTTTTGGCAGCGTTTCTTGGAATAAAAGTCCGTCCAAAAGCTGGTGAACCAGGTAAGCGAATTTCTCTTTTCGGTTTTGAAGAGGATATTAGATTTCTTGCAAACGCTAGCAAAATCAAAACCATGAATAATGCATGAAGAAAAGCTGAAAGTTGTAGCAGTAGTAGTAGCAGCAGTAGTAGCAGCAGTAGTAGCAGCAGTAGTACTATAAGCAGTAGTAGTAGTAGCAGTAGTAGTAGTAGTAGTAGTAGTAGTAGTAGTAGTAGTAGTAGTAGTAGTAGTAGTAGTAGTAGTAGTAGTAGTAGTAGTAGTAGTAGTAGTAGTAGTAGTAGTAGTAGTAGTAGTAGTAGTAGTAGTAGTAGTAGTAGTAGTAGTAGTAGTAGTAGTCGTAGTGGTAGTGGTAGTGGTAGTGGTAGTAGTAGTAGTAGTAGTAGTAGTAGTAGTAGTAGTAGTAGTAGTAGTAGTAGTAGTAGTAGTAGTAGTAGTAGTAGTAGTAGTAGTAGTAGTAGTAGTAGTAGTAGTAGTAGTAGTAGTAGTGGTATTATGCAGTTCAGTTGTGGTTTAGCCGCAAAACCGTAATTTTTAACCCTTTGTATCTTGTTTTGTGAAGATTATCACCTAAGAGAGACATTCATAGCAAAGAGAGAAAACGTCGAACTGAAAAATCGAGAAAATCGCGTTTTTCTATCACAATGTTCGGCCCCTCTACAAACATTGTAAAAAACGGATATTTTTAGATTGTTTTTCCAAGTTTCACTTTCAATTCGTTTCAATGTTAGCTTAGCCAGACGATGAATTTCCACTACTGCACTGTCACGTTTTACACATCTGAACATGCTTGGAGGAGCAATGCATAGAATATAAAGTCCTAGCATTAAAGTATTAGAAACTACAGGAAAGATAATAGATAACCGAAGCGAAGTACAAAGACTTATTTTCATAATTTTAGTGCCTTATCTTTAGGTCACTCCTTGCTTCGTCACAGAGAAATGAGAAGCCAAGACTAATAGGCATCGCACTTTGAGCGTATTAAAATGGTTATAGAAATAATTTGTTAACCGAATTGTATTCTCATTAATCACCAGTAAAAGCTGTGTGATTTTGTTGAACTTTCCTTGATAAATAATAAAAGTAAGATTTTAGATAGGCTCAAAATGTAACCATACTTAGTGACAGTGCGAGAGTAGCTGCCAAATTCTTTAACAACAAACTTCTTACCCTGATATCATCAGAAAGAATATATGAATAAATTAGATAAATAGTGTAGACCAAAGATCAAGCTCTAACGAGTTTTTAGTGTAAATTTGATAAATACATTTTGTTTCAAATATTGCCTGTCTTAAAATACTTAATTGGTTCGTTAGGCTCACATTATTTTTTTGTATATTTTTAACCATTAAATCTTATAAAGTCTTTCTTTTTTCAAAACCCACTATTGCTGTCCATCTACCTTATCTTAAAAAATTAATGATAAAAAATTGTTTGGAATAACTTTTAACTGAAAGCACAATTTACGAGATACATACATCAAGGCACAGGCCTCGGTTGTATCAGGTAGCGGCCAGGTAAAATGACCTTTCGTGACCCCTAATAAGATAAGGCACTCATGGCCACACTCAAAAGAATCTGAACTCGCCAAAAATCTTGCTTCGTATTCAGATACACTTGTGAAATCCACCCGTGTTATCTCAATATGTTTCTTTTATATCCACGAAGTTTATTTTTTAATTGGCCAGCTATACTCGAGTCTATCTAGCTTCATTTCTTTTCTATGTGCTATCAATATGTATAACTATCTTTTACAGGTCGAGAAAAAGAGAAAAATCATAAAAGAAGATAGAGAAAAAGAAAAAGAAAAAGGGGCAATGTTTTCTATCGTAGGATGGGTTAGAGAATAAAATTTAATAGTGTCGCGAGTATAGTGAAAAGACACTTATATTTTCTACGAACTTTTAAAAAGACGCTTATCAAAACAAAGTGTACCACTTTCTCTCTTTTATTTCAGGGACAAAGGAACAAATTTGTAAGAAGAATGAGTCTGTATTAAAATGTTTTCCGATAGGTGCTAGATTTAGACGTTGAGATGTAGGTTGTATTTTTTGTGCATGAAGATTTACGTTTTTATTTGGTTTCCGAATTATTCCTGTTCTGTTATTTGCAGCCCCAATTCTTTTTATTTTTATTTTAGTTTTTTTTTTTTAATTCTATATGCTACATGTTCCCCTCAAAAGAATGTAATATTAATTGATGACATGCTTATAGCTGTTCTTCGTGCATTTTTTGTTGTTTTTGTTGTTGCTCAGGAGTCAGGCTTCCTGATACAGATTTGTGACTCTTTTAATAATAATGATGAGCTTTTTTAACAATGGGCACAATATTTAGAGAGGCAAAGCACTTTGACCGGAATGAATTAGTTTACAAGACAAGTTTTTTCCAATTTTATATGGAGCTCAGGTTGTTATTGTAAAGCAAACACTCGAATATAATGGATCACGTGCCTCAACTCTAGGGTCATTTTTTATTATCTGATTTATTCTTTTCTGACTTTGCGGAAAATTAAAAAAAAATGATGGTGCTTACTTACATTGTGGACTATTTGGTTTAAAATAAGACCGCCTGGTGTAGAGCATTTCAGGTTATTTTTTTAGTTCCACATTTTATATGACGCGCGTTGTGATTTTTAACCCGTGTTGTGCATGCCATCGTTTCAGCACTAAAACCCGCCGTGCAGCCATTTAGGCTGGGTGAGTCTATATGAGCACAGCATCGACAATATTTACTTGAAAATAGATCTAGAGACCTCATTTATAACGCATTTCAGATAAAGAAGGATCAGAATAAACGTGAAAACTTGATGAATACCGTGAAACACAAATATCGAACAGAAACGGATAAGATCATGACTAAAATGGGATTTTGGCACAGCCAAATTTCCAGTCTTGTACCACTCTCAGGTATCTGCCCATGCTCTGGCTGTCGGCGAGTTCATTAATTGCCCCCTGACAGCTTTCTTGTTGGTTCTCATAGTCCCATGGAGAAGAGCGTGGACAGCCCAGGCAGATCAAACCATAACCGAAAGATACAGAATTCTAGGGATTTTCGTTGCGATGAATAAGTGATATTTTACATACGAAGCATTTTAAAAAATAAATCGAATATGTTGCTTTCTTTAAATTTCACTTAATGAGACACTGAAAGTAAGAGCAAACTGGATGGAAAGTTGTTGCGACGATATTAGTTCATTATTTATGTCCATATTCACGCAATTTGAGATGGAGGAATGTATCTCATTTATGTTAGTAAGCTTCAATAGAACCGTTCAGGAAAAAGGTTTGTAACAGTGCATGAAGAAAATAAATGTTTATAAAACTTACATATATGTAGGTGCTGGAACTCAACATATATTCAATCAATCTACTTATTAATGTATGAAATACTTTTTTTCTTTGGAATGTATTTACTGATGAAACCTTGTAAATAGTGTACCAGATGATCATATAAGTGAAGCTTTACTTGACTTCACATCTATTATAATAAGGCTGGTGTAAACCGCCGTTGTCTTAAAAATGTGTTTTGGTCAAATCTAGTCACGTATGTGCTGTCTGAACAGCTGAAACAA
>JAWDGP010000606.1:7500-135000 GCA_033675545.1 Elysia crispata | reverse complement strand
AAAAATACATTTTGGTATCTGATTCATCTTCTAAGTATGATTGGATCCTCCTTGCAAAAACTCAATAGCAAAAATCTAAAAAACATGTTCTATCTTTATCGAAAACGTTTGAGACCTGCGATGAATATTTCCTCCATCTGATCTCGGGTTGCCATCTTTAAAAAAAACGGGCTTTGAGGACGTGACGCTCTTCTATTTCTATCTTTAAACAAAGCTAGAATTCGTTGAACACGAGTCAAACGTTGAAATTTTAAATATTCTCTACATGCATCTTGATTGCAAGTCTTTTTATATTTTATTCAATTAAGAAACCAAACCATTGAAAATCGTTCGCAAAACGACTTTTTTTTTTTTTTTAGTAAAATAGAAGTAAATAAGACCCGAAAAAAATCTTAGTCGTATAATTTATGCGCTTACCTTGAATGCCTTAATCAAAATCATAAGAAAATTGACTTAGAATGACTATACTCGAGTAAAGTGTCAGAATAAAGTTATTCATTCTATGTGAAAATTGTGATTGACATGCCAATTTATTATAAAAATATAAACGTGGAGTGTGACGACGAATTTTAAATTCGAAAAAAAAATAAGATTAAAAAATTCATCCCTTGTCGAAACGCACGATGTTGAGGTGTGCATTTTGGTTTCAAATGACACCTCATGTCTATATTAAGCCAGTTTTGTACTTTTTACTGCTTTTCCAAACAATTATTTTATACACCATCTATCTCTTTCCCTATGTTTTTTTTTTTTTAACGGCGCTACTTCTCTCTCTACATCTCGTTTATTTCTATCTCATATGTTTGACTTCCGTCCAACATCTTTCCCAATCATTGTTTGTTTTTCCCATAATTTTATCTCCCTCTGTAAGTCTGAGGATATGTAGGGACTCTAAAACATACACAAAAAAAGTTTTACTGTAGACTGATTTGATATTTTTGTGACTTGCGTTAACTTTATCGACACTCACTACAACTCCTTTAAGACTGGCTACCATGTACTCTTATATCTTCTTTAATATGTTAGAGAATGACTGGTTAACTTAGGTCCCCTAGTTACTCGACGCAGTTGGCTACTGTCCACCAAGTCCAGGTGAGCATTTCGGGGAGTCTTTGTAACAACATTTATCCTAGATAACTTTATTTGATAATATGAATATAAAAAAAACAGAGAGATTGATGCGAAGCAAACGAATTAAAAACTAAAAAAAAATGTATCATTGAACAAGTTTAAATAAGGTGAAATCAAAGTTAAGCAGTCGGTGGCTTGTGCATCATTATACTGAATAATTTATTTTTAGAAAAATGTTTTTCCCCACTAAAATTATTGAAGTTGATAAAACTTTCTTTAATTGTGTTGGGTCTAGTTTTATTTTATTTTTTTTATTTTTTTTTTTTTGGATCAAAGATTTATTTTGCAAACTGTTTCTTTTTCGAGATAAAATTAAGAAATTATCATTTAGAAGTTAGAGCTTTGTTTTTCTTTACTAAAGAACATATTAGCTTTTTCTAAAATATAGAACTGACAAAAAATAGTGATAGATTTTTTTTTACTAGATTGCTGGATCAGGTACGGTTTATAAGCCACTAAAACAAAGCAATGTTGTCTATTTGAGCTTGTTCAGATCAGCTGTGATTTGAGAGCTCCGGGCAGGAGGAGCCAACTCAAACTCAATCGTTGATGCCGTCTTCTTTACTGGTACGTTCAATTAAACCAGGGATTTTCCTTTTTATAGACTAAGATTGTTTCATTATAGTATGATCGCTTTGAGGTCAGACGATTTTTTTTTCTGGATAACATTATAGTTAGACGAAGAGTTTCTTACGGAGGTTAACCAAGGATGTAGCAGATTGAATGAGAGCCAATTATAACATCTCGTGTCCCAGATAATCAAAACCAGGATCATCAGCCAGACAGTTTAATAATAAAATAATAATAATGAAGTTATTTCCTAGCGCCTCTTCCTACTTGTAGGCTCGAAGCTCTTTACAATAGTCTATTTACAAACATAGTTTAACATAGTGACACTAGTCTATAGTCTAAAACCTAGTCCATTAACAATTCAAACAAACAGAAGAGGAAAAAAAAAATAAGTTACATGTACAAAGAAAATAAGAGAAGACATTGACAATAAGACAAATTTCTCAGACTAATTAAGGTCTTCATGTGCAGTAAACAAATGGGTTTTCAATAGGGTCTTAAACTGACTTATAGAACTCGCCTCCCTGATGGAAAGGGGAAGGGCATTCCAGATAACTGGTGCACATTGTACAAATGCTCTATGGCCGTCTTTTCTTGATGGTTTGCATGGAACTGACAGCAAAGCTTTGTTACCTGATCGTAAGCTACGAGTGGGGACGTACATACCGACAAGATCTACAAGATAATTAGGGGCATAGCCGTGAACACATTTGAAGCATAAGACAGCAATCTTATATTTTATCCTAGTTTGTACAGGAAGCCAGTGTAAATGCCTAAACATGGGTGTTAAGTGATCTCTTTTACGTTTTTTCAAAATGAGACGAGCAGCGTTGTTCTGAATCAATTGAAGCCTCTTTAGTGTGTCCATGGGTAAGCCATATAGTAAGGAATTACAGTAGTCTAGTCTTGATAGAATGAAAGAGGACACAAGTTTAACCTTTGAGTTACCAGCCAACCCTATGGAACGAAATCTAGAATTTCATCTGTTAAAGCTCATTATCCTTAATGTTAAACTTAGTTTCTAAAAGAGGATGCAGGCTATTAATGCTTTTCCTTGATATGGCAGGTGTAGCTGCTTTAATAACGCGTCAGTCCTAAGATCTCCAGGAACTTATGTTGATTCTTTCCTTCCCGGTGTCTGTCTTCTATTGAAGTTTGTCCTCAATGGAAAATATAATCCATTGTACGTTGGATTCATAGGTTAAGCGCTTCCCGTGAGTTTGATAACATATATTGTGAAATACAAGGCTAGCTCAAACTAGTGATAGCCAGATCTTTTTGCCGTAGCCTATTTCAAACATTCAGTCAGTAAACCCATTGATCGTGAATGATTTTTATGATAATTTTTTATGTGGGCTACTTCCAATGGATATAAAAGGTAGGTCCAGCTCTATTAATATTACCTCCTAAGAATTATTAAGATGCGTTTGGTTTCTTACAATTACAGTTTAGATCTATTTCTGTGGTAAGGGCAAAATTATTGGAACAAAATATTGTGCAACATGTTGTCCACTGTGTTTCTCTAGAGCCTTGCTTCGAGTTAGCTTTGACTGGTTTATAAGATTATTAGTAAATAAATTTTTACCTATAGATATATATATATATATATATATATATATATATATATATATATATATAAACAATATTACTTTCAACGGGCATCTTAGAGCCATTTAAGAGCCAGCAAACTTAGCTACTACCGCACACTGTCGGACGCAAGGGCCAAAGTCATGAAACAGTACAGTCTCTCTCCAGATTGCATCTGTGACGTAATTTTCACATATCATTGACAATGACACAAGAGAGGCCAAACGTCAAAACACAGAGTAAGCACCGTCATAGAGGTTAACACTGGCCTGATCCTTGATTATGAAGTCCTTAGCTCTCACTATCATTTGTGTGCAAAAAGAAAGTCTCAATGTTACTGAATTCAACGAATGGTTTTCGCCTTACTGACAGCAGTGCAGCAAGAATCATGATGGCACCTTCAGTATGATGGAAGTGGAAGCCGCAAAGAAGATGTGGGCTCCTCGGTCAGAGGCAATAGGTTTGCGGTACACTACCCTTGTCAGCGACGGTAACTGCAAACTATTCAATGAGCCACGACCATCGAGAAGGAGTAATGTCCAAACCATGTGTCTAATCGACTGGAAACTGCGTTGCGGAATTTGTTGTCGTCGGAGTCGGAGTGGCATTTACACCAGGTGGGAGAAGGTCTGGGATGTGCAGCTTGATTATAAGTAAGCCGTCACCAGCAAAAACCGAACAACGGATGAAATGCGAAAACAGATCATGCTCAGTTTTTTTTCTCGCATTCTCAACCGCAGCGGCATCTATGTCCCTCAGGCCTGTTCCGGTGTTGTTGTTGTTTTTTTACAACAGAGCTGTTGCCCGTGGTCAAGTCTCTCCAAGCCACAGCGGCAACTCGTCTTGTTTATTGTCTCCACGGGTTGCTGTTCATGTCAGGAAAGTTGACCACCGCCATACTGGTGAAAACTTGCTGCAGTGCTCCATGAGAGGCATGACTCAAAACGCTGAGAAGTCTTTTCATGCTATTATCTGGCAACGCTGCCCCAAGCATATTTTCCTCGGAGTCAATCGCTTCAAGGTAGCGACAGCTCTTGCTGTTGCCACCATCAACAAGGGCTCACGTGCTCTCAGAGAGCTCCTGTTTGCTTGTGGCTGCAGCATGTGACAGCTCTTGCTGTTGCCACCATCAACAAGGGCCCACGTGCTCTCAGAGAGCTCCTGTTTGCTTGTGGCTGCAGCATGTGACAGCTCTTGCTGTTGCCACCATCAACAAGGGCCCACGTGCTCTGAGAGAGCTCCTGTTTGCTTGTGGCTGCAGCATGTGACAGCTCTTGCTGTTGCCACCATCAACAAGGGCCCACGTGCTCTCAGAGAGCTCCTGTTTGCTTGTGGCTGCAGCATGTGACAGCTCTTGCTGTTGCCACCATCAACAAGGGCCCACGTGCTCTCAGAGAGCTCCTGTTTGCTTGTGGCTGCAGCATGTGACAGCTCTTGCTGTTGCCACCATCAACAAGGGCCCACGTGCTCTGAGAGAGCTCCTGTTTGCTTGTGGCTGCAGCATAAGTGAAGCTATGGTGAAGCTGGGCAAGAAGAGAGATGCAAGCAGAGTCGACTGAGCAGAGAGCAAGCACGAGGAAGAGATGAAAAGGAGGCGTGTCACCATGGCGACTGCCCAGCTGCGAGCACTAGAGGAGCAACTTCGTCGAGAAGGTGGTCCCTCTTAAAAGCCGGGCAGTTTTGATTGATGCCCTTTGGATTACCCACTAGAGCATTTGCAAAGACTGCTCTGTGGATTACTACACAGCCATCAGAACACGCCAGAGTTTTTTTTTCTTTTTACCATACACTAATTTTGGTATAGATGATGGGTTTTTTACAACCTAACATGATATATTCAGCGAGTCAAAATTAACTGCTCCTTGTTGTTCAATATATAAAGAAAAATATGCAATCAATGAGTAAAATAATTTCCCTCTTCTCCTTTTTAACCTTTAAAAATCAGTTTTCTAAAGTTCATTATTTGAATTTTTAAATTACATTTTTATGCTTTTTAGCATTCTGTATTTTTGCCTATTTCGCTTTTTCAACATTTCTTTTTAATTTTCAGATTTTCCGCTTCTCTCCTTCGTATTTCCACCAGAAGCAACTTGAGCGCATATAATTATCTCTGACCAAACTGTCATATACTGGACCATCACAGAGCACTTCGGCTGTCTAAACAGGGCCTGAGGACGCAGTCAGGACATTCCTAGTTGTTATAATATGATAGATGGTTCGACAGTAGTAAGTTCAAACTGATTGTTCTCCCTCGTATTCTCTCTCTATCCCTCTGTCAGTCTGTCTGTCTGTCTGTCTCTCTCTCTCTCTCTCTCTCTCTCTCTCTCTCTCTCTCTCTCTCTCTCTCTCTCTCTCTCTCTCTCTCTCTCTCTCTCTCCCTCCCCGCCTCTCGCTCTCTCACGTTCTCTCTCTCTATCTATCCAGATGTTCCTATTTATCTTAACTTTTTTTTGTTCTTTACCTCAGGCGATTCTGTGCTGACTCTGTCATGTTTTCACTACACACCCCAAAAACCACCAATCAATCTGCAAGAAGGAATATCTGAGATATTGTGGAACCAATTGACCATGACAAGCTGGCTCTTTACAGAGATTTGTTTGTAAAAATTTTGTATCTTTTCAACTTACTTGTTTAGCTAGGGGAAGTTGTAGGTTCCATGGAAGGTAAATCTGAACCTTTAGCACAGTATGAATGTACATTCCTCCTGAAGGTTTATTTGATTTTAGCAATTTACTTTGAGCCTGAAGCAAGCGAGGTCGACTTTAAGATTCAATATCAAATTTGCCCCCGTCAGGCATGAAATACCTGCTGAGGGAAACTCAAATATTATTGCGTGGGCAAAATTTGATATTGACTTTGAAAAAAAATGGACAGTTTCAAAATCTGTTTTCGTTGTGCTATTTTAGGACTACATGATGGGAGCAATAACAAAAAAAACTTTACATTAATATGTTCTTTTGCTTGAATAGAGTTTGTTGGAGAGTTTAGCACTGTTTAGAGAACTTGCTTAGCAGTTGTGCACGCATTGTTATATGTTTCGACACTAGGCTGATCCTCGAAAAGCCTAGTTAATTTAAACCTACTCGTGTAAGCTAAGATGCCCAGCCCTTTTTTGACCTAAAAATGTTAATATGCGTAGTTTTCACTGATGGAGGCTCAAACGGTAATAAATAATTTTACTGTGAATGTGCTATTTTTAATATGGAATCTATCTAACACCCATTCTTGCCAAGTGTGCATAATCGCCAACTTAGCTCTATAGTAAAACCTGCAGTAATACTGCAACTGTCCAGTGCCTTATATGGTGCGATCTGCTGTTGAGTTTTGAGATTTCACTTTAACCTGACATTTTATCTAACGAGCGGTTTTCATTCGTGATCATATCGGTGAGAATATGCTACAAAATTTGCTGCTTGTGATAGCCTTATAAATGATGTGTCATTGGTGGATCTCTTTTTTCTCATATCAGGCAAGGGGTTAATTTAATGTGGTACCATAATGAAAATCACTTCCTGATCGACATTCTTATTTTAGGCGCTATATTCCTCGGTTACACGTTCAAACGAATTAAATCGATCTAACGATAAGCAAAATCATTGCTAAGTCGCTCCGTTCCGTTGTGACCACTTCTGTGTTTATACGTGACGATCTTGTTTCGATTTGAAGTTTGATAATAGTTTTAAAAAAGTGACAAAAAAAAATTGCTGTCGCTGTGTGTGTGTGTGTTGGGGGAGGGCAAAAAAAATAAGGTCAGACGCTATCGCGCTCCTTCACGTATATCATACATCTAGCATAATGTGGGAAAATTAAATTAAAGCTAAAAATTTCCCCGTGAATAAATTGTTTGGGTCACGCCATACAGTCTTTAATTCATTATACTTTATCGTTATCTTCATTCCTTCCTGTCTTTTTCATCTAATGTCTATCTTTGCCTTTTGTTTTTCTTCTGCCTTTCTTAACTATATTTTTTTACTCTCTCCGTCACTCCTTCTTCGCATTAAAAAATTAGCATTCTCACTCTTTGGCGATGGTCAGATTGAAAGGGACGGAAAGAGGATAGGAGAGGGAGAGAGACAGAGACAGAGAGAGACAGACAGACCGACAGACAGACAGACAGACGAAAAACAGACAGAGAAAAGGAAGAGGGGAAAACGAGAAATGGAGAGAAATGCATAGAGAAAGGGAGATGGGTTAGAGGTATAATTAGGGGATGAGAAACATTCAAAGAGGTGAAGAGACACTGAATGATGGATGGAAAGAGAGAGAGAGAGAGAGAGAGAGTGAGTGTGTGTGTATGAGAGGGATGCATAGAGAAGGGTAAAGAAAAGAAAAAAAATGCAGGAGAGTTGTAGACAGGAAGATAAAGAGGAATAAAAATGAACAAAGTAATGCAGGAAGAAAGAAATACTTCGGGACAGATGGACAAAGATCATTTGTTCAAACTGTCCTTCCTTCACTTCCCCTCCCTCTCTTTATCTCTTCATTCTTAACACATACTCGTTTTTGTTTTTCTCTGTTCTATCTTTAATTACTTATCACAAAGATATCTTTCTTTTGACAGCGGCCTAGTGTACTATCAGACATGACATGATAACAGAAAGTAAGGCCAGTGTCAATGTCAGGTCACTGTAAAGCGATCTTAATAATGCTATAACTTCGTATTTTTTTCGAAATACAATACTGCGACCTTTGTATGCAAGAGTTATTTTTGAAATGGTTTCTGAATAAATAAAAGATTGCATGAACAATATAGGATCGCTTTTGGCAACTTGCAAAATTTTTGCATAATTTGCAATTTCATTTGCGTAATTTCCAAAATTTGAATAATTTGCATTTTTTTCTTTAATTTTTGCATAATTCTGTGGGGCCAGGTTAAAAGATGAATTGATATTTGAAATTGCATCTCACAGCCGCAGTAATGTAAACCTACTAATATGTAAATAATTGTGCGATGAAGCGGAGTCAATGTCCTGTAAGAGAAGGAACTTAAAAAGCACAGTCGGTGAAATCCTTTGGTTCAGTATAACTCTTATAAATGTAAAATTAAGCTGATAATCATTGGAGTCAAGTGGCATAACTGTTAAGATAATATCGTTCGTTTGTGAGGCAATGCTGTGAAGGAGAACTATAGAGAAAGAAAATTGTCGCCTTGGTAAAATTAAATTTACCAGTTGAAGTACCATTCAGATTTGTCATGTCGACGCCTAAGTTATTATTTGTTCTATGTCCACATGACGTATTTTGAGAAAATGGCTTTTAAACTTCCATTCACTTTATACTCATATGTTGGACATAAAACAAATGTCAAAGAACTTGACCCATTTTGCTTGGCTGTTGGTTCTATAATTAACAGGGCATATAGGTAATGTTTTTAGGTGATGGAAATCGACACTAGCTTTAACTTTAATAAAACTTGACATAGAAGAAATGAAAACTGAGGCGTCGACGTTTTATCTTTCTCTATAACTGCGTCACTGGGGTCTCTCGGATAGGCTGCAAAAACTACCTTAAAGCTCCGCAATTTTCACATTGTAAATCTAGTTAGAATAAAACTATAGTGTATATATATCAAGAAAAGTTAGATTTATCTACTTTACGTTCAATCTTCGTGACAGAAATCTAAAGTAAAACTTGTGGCTATCAGAAGAATTGTGATATATTTATTCTTGTCCTGTGAATAACCAGGTGTCTTAGGTGTAACTATTACACTACGTATGTCTTTCCTCGTAAATGTTGTTACAATAAATCGCTTAAAACAAGTGGAAAGGTATGTCACCTCTTTCTTGACATAAGTTTTGATGTATCGTTGAAAAAATTTTTTTTAGTTAGTAAGGGCGAGGCTGCAATGAATTTTTCTGAAACAAACCTTAATTTTCTGCAGACAAATCTTTGTTTTTTCTGTAACACTGTTCAGCCTTAAAATTATGAATCAAAACTAGTTATTTGTGCTGCACAGTTTAAAAAATTCATGGATTGGTACACTGATGTGGAGGAAATGAGATTTTTGTGTTAGCAAAAATTGTTTTGGATGGTGCAATAGTTTTACACTCTCTATTGCCGAACGTCAATCAATTATGAGCTCGATTTACATACACTATCACAACCTACAGCTGTAACCATGCTTAAGTCTGGACCCACGTCTACAATGTTTAAAAATTATGCAGGAAACGTTTTATCATCTCTGTTCTTGCTTTACTTTCAACGCGTTTTCTGTTTTCCTCTCGAGCCGCCCTGCAAGTTCCTATCTGCATATCTGTCTCTTTCTGTACGTCAATTTATAATACCTATCGTTGCATCTGCCTCTCTCTCTCTCTCTCTCTCTCTCTCTCTCTCTCTCTCTCTCTCTCTCTCTCTCTCTCTCTCTCTCTCTCTCTCTCTCTATCTATCTATCTCTCTCTTTCTTTCTTTCGCTCACGGCCTTAGACTCTGTCTTTGTCTCTGTCTGTCTGTCTGTTTTCCTTTCCTCCTTTCTCTTTCTCTCTGTGTCTCTTTCTCCCTCTCTCTCTCTCTCTCTCTCTCTCTCTCTCTCTCTCTCTCTCTCTCTCTCTCTCTCTCTCTCTCACTCTCTTTCTCTCTCTCTCTTTTATTTCACTGTGTTTTAGCCATATATCGTGAAAGCAAAGAGCTCTTCTCTTAATTCACAAAAAAACAAACTTGTTTGTCTTATGGTAAGCAATATTGAGAAAAAAAATTTTTGTCTCCGTTTCTATTTTGTGTAAGATTTCAAGAGCAGCTGGTTTAAAGTGAACTGCCAGTGGTTAAAGTAATCAAAGGTTATATTCAAAATATATTAAATTGAGTCTTAATTAGTACTAATGCAAACCATATTGTCTCCTGAAAGATCTTGTGAACTAGACTTTCACCCTTAGCTCTGATCATTACCCAGATAAGTCTTTTTTTTCCACATTAGAGTATTTGGAACCTAAATCTTAAATGAACAAGTTTTAAAGTTCTTTACAGACATTCAAACAAATATTATATATCCACTGTAACTTGAAAAGTTTCAGATGACCTTCGTTTAGAATACCTTTAAGGTCTGGAAGGCTTTTGTGCAAAAATGAAAATTATTGGTCTATAAAGACTTTTTTTCCAACTCAACCGGTAACTTTTATTTGAGAAGACTGAAATATACATTTTGTCCTCGATATATTAAGCGTATCTGTAAGTTTCACTGATGTATTCGTATTATACCCTTTCCCACATTGCATGCTGTTTTTTCCTCTGCATCCTAATTGCATGTTAGGGTGTGCTAACCTGCACTCAATTAACTAGCACTTAACCTCATGCTGGAACAATAGTTATTCAAAATAGATGTGCTCGGTAAAATATTTTTTTGAAACAAATAAAACAATAGAGTTGAACAATTGATTTTTTTTCAGTTTAATTTTTAGGCTTAGATAGGTGTAGGGAACCTAATCAATATCATACCTGTCTAACCCCCATCAGTTTGCCAGTTTCTGGGGATTTTGTCGAGGATTCGACTAGATATGTGGTTGAATTCTCCGCTCTTCAGGTCCGTTCTGACACTGTTGAGTGTTGTCCTCGTTTGTGGACGGCTTTACCATCCTGTGCGTGGGCTGCTGCTGCATAGTCATCTGGCACAAGCGCTTTGTTTTGTCAGTTGCAGCTGCCAGTTATTGAATCAGACTTCATATTTTCTGTGGTGCGAAAATGCAGTTTTCCAGTTTACTTTTGTTTCTAAAATTACATCTCTCAGTTGAGCAAGTAGTGGATGTGGCTTAACATTGAGAGCCAAAAAAAATAAAAAAAAAAGATTTTACATATTATATTTGCTTGATCAGCGCTAAGTTCGTTTTTTTTTAAGAATCATGTTGGTTCTTCTGCACTAAGCTGTCATGGCTTCATGTGCCAGTTTTCCATACGCTTCATCGAAGTAATCTTAAGCCTTCCTTTGGTCGTCCGGGGTTTTTTGGTGCGGGTTGGAAGAGATCCAGAAAGGTGAATTCATAAATATTTTTTTCGTCCTCTGGTTTCTAGCTGTGCAATAAAGATCATTTGAAGCAAATACTATTGAAACCTTTTTCGCTCTATTATTCTTGATTTTTCATTCTTCTGTAAATATATAAGCAAATCAAAATATGTGTTATGATTGAGATCGATTTTTTTGTTTCAAATGCGTTTGTCTTATATCTCTCCTATGGATTCTTGTCGTGATAGACTTGTAACATGACATTGTTTAGCTCACTTAGCTCACTTTAGCTCTCTAAGAAAATGAAAAAAATAAAACGCTTCTGTTAATTCCAATTCACATTGGGAGTTCGGGGTTTTTTTTTTTCTATGGTTTCCAAGTGATTAAACACAGGATCGCTTCATCAGTTCAGGTCTCATGTTATTAGTTGCTCTTCCATGCATAAAAACCATAGACCTGTGCTGCTTAAGGGTTTTAGGAAGTTGTATAAAAATATTGAAAAGGGAAATGAACTGCGAGATAATCTCTTCTTTTTTTAGAGTATGAATGTTTCCTTTTCTGTTTTACTTTTATTTTTTTATTTTTTTTTTAAATTCCAATTGTTTTTACTGCATAAACATGACGTGATGTCTGTCAAATTCTATTTTACAATGGGGAGGACGGGGGAAAAGTGCGATGATTTATTTTTCCGAGCACCTCAGATACTAAATGTAAGCATGATTTGGGTGGGTCAAATACTTCACCCGGTAAAGCAATGAACTGACAATATGGAAGTTCCGGGTTTGAATCCTGTTAAACTTAGCTGATTTGGGGATCGGGTCGCATCCACCCAGTCTCATCTCAAGGCTTGACGAGATTATAACAGCCATTTACCTAGACGTTGCGTTTGGGACTCTCCTGAAGATCTTTTTCATTCTGGGTCGAAACTAATCCTTTAGGCATTGAAAGGTAAACTGTCAAAGCTAGATGGAGAAGAATAAAAGATA
This sequence comes from Elysia crispata, assembly GCA_033675545.1. Taxonomy (NCBI): domain Eukaryota; kingdom Metazoa; phylum Mollusca; class Gastropoda; family Plakobranchidae; genus Elysia; species Elysia crispata. The sequence continues at coordinate 122,796 of JAWDGP010000606.1, read as the reverse complement.
AAACCATGACGGCATAGTTTGCTTGAAAGTAATCGGATTTTCTTGTCATCTGTAAGTGCTAATGAAAGTTGTTGTTTTTTTTGTCTTTTTTTTTTAAAACACTGAGCTTAACGGGGGCCTGGAGGCTCTGACATTTGTTCAACAATTTATGAATCGAAAAAAGTCATGAAGTAGGTGGCTTTAGGGTAAGAACGTCAACCTTAACTCCACAAGGACCTCTTCACTAATTCAAGTCTTTTAACGTCCATAGATGAGTAAGGTCTCACGTGTTCAATTCCATATTGCCCCATGGGGGCGAGAGTTTTAATATGCTAAAAGGCTTGAGACCACCTTTAAATATAGGCTATATATAAACTAAAATACCAGACAAGTAACGCAATGCTTAAGAAAACGATTTATTGTGGACTGGGCTTGTATAGCTATTCAGTCGATCAATCAATCACGTAGAACCAGCCCGAAAACGCATTGATATTTTTTTTTTGTCTCTCCCATGATGCCCTTTCCCTGTTCATCCATTGTGGTTGCGATTGCTCAAGCTAATATACTAGTCTTGGCTTGCAAATAGCTTCATTCTGAGAATAAGGCGTGTACTGATGCACATTCTCGACTTTTAAATGCGTTATTTTTATCCAAAGCACAGTAAAGCTAAACCTGCTCTGGACAATGTTTAGTGGTGAAATAGGCGAATACACTTGGGCGGTGCGAAGACACCGCCTGGGGTCAGGGTGTGTTAGGAGAGCATCAATCCGGGATTTGCTATGGGATAAAGGAGCATGTTTGGTCTTATTTCTATTGTACTTTAATCATTTTTGTGTGGAATGAACGCAATATGTTTGTAATTCCTCACGTTCATTTTTTTTATTATTAAGGAATTCATCAAAGTTTTGTAGCCGTGGGTTTACTCTAAGAGTTGCGAGTTTGTAATATGAATTGGACAGCCGTCTTTTAGCCTCATTTGCATGCAAGTGAAAAAGTTACTGATATAATCAAGACTTATTACTTGAACCCCCCCCCCCCCCCAAATTTCCTACCAGTATACCAGTATCTCTCCCTGCCTGTTTGTCCTCTCTCTCTCTCTCTCTCTCTCTCTCTCTCTCTCTCTCTCTCTCTCTCTCTCTCTCTCTCTCTCTCTCTCTCTCTCTCTCTCTCTCTCTCTCTCTCTCTCTCTCTGTGATTTCTCGCCAGCCGCCGATAAAAGTAATTAAAGACAATTGATTAATTCTGCAATTTTCCAGTCTGTTTTTATACACTCATTAGAAAGCTGTGAATTTTGGCATTAACTAGTTAAAAGTGCACTGCCTTGCGGGAATTCTTAGCTGCTCAGTTACTCAAATCCCATTGATAATGAGTATTTTTAAAAAATCTGTTAAACAGGTTTAGAAGTTACAAAAATTAGTTAATTATTCTAATTGAAAGATTACGGTTCGCTAAAAGCTCTTTCTCCTAGCTATCGCTGGAAACAGTTTATGGAGCAGTTGTAAATTACCTGATGCGGCAAAGATGCCATTACTTCGTGTTTTGGAAATTTACTCTGCGGGTTCGAGTCCCGAGTAAGGACTATATCAAACAATGGAGCGGGTTCGAGTCCCGAGTAAGGACTATATCAAACAATGGAGCGGGTTCGAGTCCCGAGTAAGGACTATATCAAACAATGGAGCGGGTTCGAGTCCCGAGTAAGGACTATATCAAACAATGGAGCGGGTTCGAGTCCCGAGTAAGGACTATATCAAACAATGGAGCGGGTTCGAGTCCCGAGTAAGGACTATATCAAACAATGGAGCGGGTTCGAGTCCCGAGTAAGGACTATATCAAACAATGGAGCGGGTTCGAGTCCCGAGTAAGGACTATATCAAACAATGGAGCGGGTTCGAGTCCCGAGTAAGGACTATATCAAACAATGAAGAAACGAATAAACCTTATGATGGCGTTTTATTGACTCTTAATGAATAGCCTTTAGTTTGGGAAGTGGAAAGTACACCGAGGAAGGAAAATGCAGCACAGGAATGAAACTGCAGCAACTAAAGCGTTCTACTATTATTAAATTCAGCTGAATTGGTCCAAAATAATATTATCTGCAGTCGTAAACTGGTCACTCCATTTCTACATAACGGATTAAATCATTTCTTAATATAATCCTTGATATAAAGTCAATTTTTTTCATGTCATAGATCATTGTTAGAAAGGCTAGCTATTTAAAGATAGTGCAGCTTTAGAAACAAGACCAAAACCAAAAATTAAAAGATATAGGACTCAATCTGTGAAGAGCAGAGTGAAAAAATCCTTTGAATTGAAGTACCTGGTTAATACTGGCGAAGATGTAAAGCGCAATTGTTAATTTTCTTAGATTTAGTTCGCAGCTTTTGCCTCAGACATCAAATTCTGTAATTTTGGTCAGTAAATATTGAAATGCTTCAATAGTAAAGCCTCTAATGCAATTAGTAGAACTTATTTATAAGACATAGGTCTAATGAATAGCAGTTTTTTATAATATAAACCAAAACACAGAGCATATGGATTAAGATACTGCTGAACACCCAAAAGAAAGTGTGTATGCCCACAGATCATTCCACAACATGACATCTATCACACATCGGAGATTTCACGAGAAAGATTGAGAGAAATCATAGATAGAGAATAATTATTGTGTAATGAACATTTTGCGAAGAAATACGTAAAAAAGAGAAGTTAAAAATTGTACAGGAAAACGAGAGAGAGAGAGAGAGAGAGAGAGAGAGAGAGAGAGAGAGAGACAGACAGACAGACAGACAGACAGACAGACAGACAGACAGACAGACAGACAGACAGACAGACAGACAGACAGACAGACAGACAGACAGACAGACAGACAGACAGAAAGAGAGATTGATTTTTGGATGCATTAAAAACCGAACAACTTCAGTGCTAAATCACCACAACTTAAACTTGTTTAGAATTAATAATTCTACCACATTCACAGTGGAGCTCTATAAAGTATTTTTATTAATTGTCATTTAGTTTTGTCTATATCTATATAAATAAATCAGAGCATCATATTTGTATGATATCAGTGCATAACAAATGATATTTGAACAATGAATAATTCTTATCAATTATTGTGTCTGCTACTAATCCACTGATTGTTAACCAATAGGCTTGATCTGGCGCACAAAACAATTATCTACCATGTAAAGTAAGATTTTGGTTGGACTTATAAAGCCTTTAACTTTATTCGCCTCGTTACGGCAGTCCTGATGGAAAAGTAGCCCTTAAAAAGGCTTTCGGCTTTTGATAAAGAAGCCTGAAACAGATTATTTGGCCTCAACTGCAGTGTTGATGGTGGTCAAAGAATGTCCCTTTTATGGTCTGGCACAAAGGGGATGATGCTGTGAAACAGGGAAGCATTTTCGAGGGAGTAGAAAGTAATTGGGCATAGGTTGTAATAGGCGGAGTGGCTAATGCATTAATAACTTTGCTGGTCAAAGTCAAAACTGCAGCGCATTGATACATCTTTTGAATTTGCTTGGGAAGGCAAGAGCTCAGTTGCACTTAAGCCTGTTGCTGTAACACGTGCTGGCTCCACACACTGATCTTTCTCTTGTGTCAGCAGCCTAATACCCATTAATACTTTTTATCACATCACTGAGGACCACTGACCCCTGACGTCGACTACACTCCTTCCTTGTGGTTTGCTTGTGTAGATCAGTGATGGTCCGTGCCACAAGAATGATCCCAACGTTGCTTGGCGGAACAATTTTGGCAACATTCTTGTGGCACGACGAACCTTGACTATAAGCAGATTGATCCAATAACTCTTTGGCCTACAAAAGATATGAACGATGGATGTAAAATATAATTGGAAATCATGAACATGAAAACTACCATGACAAAATATTCCATGATTACTCAGAGGCAAGAGCCATATTGAAGACTCATTAATATCAGATCAAAAGTATTACAATGTTCTTTAAAATCAATAAAAATTAGTTTTAATCACTTCATTAGAAGTATTTTTTTAATTCGACCTCTCGCATGAAAACTTACACAAGACAGGATGAAATTGAAACTAAACGCAATATTCTCTTCTTGATTATGATATAAAGCGGAGGAAGAATGTACAAGACAAGGCAACATTTTAAAACCTAAGTTCCACTCACAGGAAGGATTCCAAGTCTAGTTTGCACAGCCTGATTTTGTAAAAGATCAATTTAAGTTTATAACTAAACAAAAAAGAATTAACAGTTCCTTTGCAGCAGCAGCAATAGCAACAGCATGTTCGTTATAACAGGCTGCTTTTTGTGTGCACAAGGCTGGAGCAACGTCTCATCGTTTTTTTAAGCTCATGATAAGGTCTACTTCAAATTCATACAGTGAATCTCGCTGAGCTACACTAGAATTCTGAATAGCTTTTATGGAGATTATTGTATCGGCATTTAAGTCTCAGGTTTTATCTTAAGCAAGACCATAGAATTCCATTTTTTGGCTTGACGTAAACCTGCCATCTTGGTGTAAGACTTTTCGGGAAACTTTTCACACGGAAAACTAAGTAAACAATAAAAACAGGCATAGTTCATCTCGTGGAGAAAAAACAAACAAATAGCATACAAAACCCTCTAGGAATTTTTGTCAATTTATCTACAGCACATAGTATTTTACTTTATTTTTCTTTTTAATTTGATTACCGTTGGTCTTTAGAACAGTGTGTACTCATTTTTTTTAATTGCACGAAGATATGTAATGTCACTACTTGATCAATCTATGATGTTTACTTCTTGTTTTCATTTTAAATCAGTTACATGCTTTTATGGATTATCTCGTAAGTTCAAATTAATTGTGATCACGCCTATGTTTGTATCATTTGAGAACCATCTCATTTGTAACTAATGTGAAATAGAATTGTTGGTTTCAATGATTTTTCTCTCTATTCAAAGTCACTATGGCGGGTAATAGTCTCGCTCTGTCGGAAGGTGTGTTTTTATGGTCTCATCTTTTCAGAAGAATATATTTGCTTCATGTAAAAATCTTGACAAGTTCGAATTTGTTTTTGAGCAAATGCATGTGAATATCAACGCGCTGTCAAGTTCATGTTAATTTTTTCTTACTGAAACAGATGGTTACATTTTTATTAAATTTAATTATCCAAATTATTTTACTTGCACTATCGTGACATCTTGAATGACTGTGTTTGTCTGATATCTTTCTGAGAGCAATGTTTGTTATTGCAACGGTAATTAAAAAACTTGCTAAGTTATTCCGGGTTTTTTTAGTCTCCTGGTGGTTATTTCAAGTATTAGGTAAGAGCAACTTAAAGCACATAATTATGTTGTTATTTTCAAAGGGTTAATGTACAACAAAAATTGTGTACTATATCACAATTGTTCTGACTGTTAAACAAACTTCTTGGCTTTAAACTAGATTGAATAACTCTTTGTAATCTTTGCTTCAAATATCAATAATAGTTATTTTTTTATGAGAGTATAGTTCAAGAATAACTAGCAGACAACTGTTTCTTCCTTATCTTAATCTATTCATAAACCTTAATAAAAACTCTTCATGATAGGGAAAAAAACAACTGGACGCCTGCAAATTCCCTTCAGGCAGCGTAGAGAAGATTCTCGCTTAGTTTTAGAATCTCTTTTGTGTTCTTAATTTTCTTTTCTTTCATTATTTATTTTTTGAGCCATGAAAACATCTGTAATTTTCCCTGATTTCTGACCACCATTAATCTATATCTTTATATATGTGTGTACGTTTTTATGTTTGTATTTCTGTTTGTACGCATATAAACATATGTGTCTGTGTTTGAGAATGAACCTAAAACATAAGACGGATAATTTGGAGATGTGAGGTTAGTGTAGAAAAACAATTTTTTAATTCTTATAGATAGAACAAGTAAAGGAGAAAGACGTACAGGGTGAGAGACACAGAGACAGACACAGAGAGACACAGAGACAGACACAGAGAGACACAGAGACAGACACAGAGACAGACACAGAGAGACACAGAGACAGACACAGAGAGACACAGAGAGACACAGAGACAGACACAGAGACACACAGAGACAGACACAGAGAGACACAGAGACAGACACAGAGACAGACACAGAGACAGACACAGAGACAGACACAGAGAGACACAGAGAGACACAGAGACAGACACAGAGAGAGACACAGAGACAGACACAGAGAGACACAGAGACAGACACAGAGAGAGACACAGAGACAGACACAGAGACAGACACAGAGAGACACAGAGACAGACACAGAGAGACACAGAGACAGACACAGAGACAGACACAGAGACAGACACAGAGACAGACACAGAGAGACACAGAGAGACACAGAGACAGACACAGAGACAGACACAGAGACAGACACAGAAACAGACACAGAGACAGACACAGAGACAGAGAGACAGACACAGAGAGACACAGAGACAGACACAGAGAGACACAGAGAGACACAGAGACAGACACAGAGAGACACAGAGACAGACACAGAGACAGACACAGAGACAGACACAGAGACAGACACAGAGACAGACACAGAGAGACACAGAGACAGACACAGAGAGACACAGAGACAGACACAGAGACAGACACAGAGAGACACAGAGACAGACACAGAGAGACACAGAGACAGACACAGAGACAGACAGAGACAGACACAGAGACAGACACAGAGAGACACAGAGACAGACACATAGACAGACACAGACACAGAGACAGACACAGAGACAGACACAGAGAGACACAGAGACAGACACAGAGAGACACAGAGACAGACACAGAGACAGACACAGAGAGACACAGAGACAGACACAGAGACAGACACAGAGAGACACAGAGAGACACAGAGACAGACACAGAGACAGACACAGAGACAGACACAGAGACAGACACAGAGACAGACACAGAGAGACACAGAGACAGACACAGAGAGACACAGCGCGAGCCAAAGGGCTATTGAGAATAATAGGGATGGAAAAACAAGCAGACTGAGTGAGGGGAGACAGACAGACAAAGAGAGAAAAAGAGAGCAGCAATAGAGAAAAATCCAGAGATAGAAAAAAAGCAGACTAAGAGAGAAAGGATGAGAGATGCAGAGAGAGACACATAACAAAAATAATAAAAACAAATAGACAGAAAGACATAGGAAGGAGTTACTTTCCCTGGATAACGATTAGTATCTAAGTTGTGAGGCAGACTTGGCCGAAAATATTTGGGTTTTTTGTTGGGTTTTTTTTTACTTTCTCTTCTTTGATTGTTGACCACTTAGTTTTTATTGCATCTTAAAAATAGTGAATTCGACTCTATAATTTTTAGATCAGGCCCGCAAAGAGAGGCTCCTCAACTTTCTCCCCTCCTACGTGTTTCAAACCATCGACGTGCGAAAACGACGCACAAGCGCGATGGTAAGCGGTGAATTATTCAAGCATGTTTGACGTCACATTGAACGCTGCGGTCCGTTAAAGCTGGTTTTTATTTTCACTGTGAATAATATTGTTAGAAACGTTCGCGCGATGTGAACCTTACGTTATAAAAATAAGTAAAGGGAGTTTGTACACAGCTCTTTCCTTCGAAAATGAGCAAGCCATTCTACAAAGGTTCTCAAACAAATTAATAGCATTCGACCCATCTCGCTGGCCTGCAGCTCTCGGAAACAGAACAATTTGTTCAGTTTAGAGATAAGATCTTTCTTTGCCTGAAGACAGATACAACTTTTCCAATTGATTGGGATATGAAGATTTTATGTATATAAAAAAACAAAAACATTTGCCTATGAATTGAATCATGTCTCACCGCCAGAGCAAGATTCAAAGCTATAGCTTCCCTGGTATTAGAACTATGATTATGAAACCACCACGACATACAAGTTATCGAAAAAAAACAAAACAAAAAAAAAGTAAAAAATTCTGGCTAATGGATCCATTGAAGCGTGATATGCAGAAATATGTTTGATGTTAGAAGTAGAAAAAAAAAATGTCAGGTGTGACAGAGCTTACAAAGTGAGACCCACAGCTTATTCCCCTGCTGTTGTGTAGCTCTAGTTTTCAATAGTCTCTATGGGTGGTATAGATTGGCACGCTTTCAAACCACTAACGTGGTTTTGTGTCTATATTTAGAGACAAAGTTTCGTAGGTGGACGAAAAAAGAAGACTAAAGATTAGTGCAGTGACATAAAAATTTCAAAAAGTTTTGGGTATAACAGTTTAATAAAAAGAAGACCTACTGGTAGCTAAAAAATGCCTTATATTATAAGTTATAAGATATTTGAACGTTTTGAAGCTGCCGTAAAAATTCATAAAAATTACCGGTTGCCTCTATTCCTTTATTTTTGCCAAGTTTCTTGAGACATTGAAGAAGAGACCCTATTGAAAATTAAACTAGCTTGTTGACTTTTTATTTGCAAAGACAATAGATCTGTCTTAGAAGAGACGTAGACTGTTTTACTCGCTGACTTAGTGATAGATCTTCAAAATATGTATATTTTTCAAGGGTTTTTTATACTCTCCTTAACACACTCTGTCTCTCTCTATCTCTTTGCCTCTCTCTCTCTCTCATTCTCTATCTCTGTCGCTCCCTCAATCTCTCTCCCTCTCCCTCTTCATCTCCCTTCCTCTTCCTCTCAATCTCTCAACCTCTCTCTCCCTCTCTCTACCTCTTCCTCTCTCTCTCTCTCTCTTTCTCTCTCTTTCTCTCTTTCTCTCTCTATCACCCCTTTTTACAGCCATTCCACAATTCTAGTGCGAGCGCACTGTTTAGATCTTGTCTTTAGAGAGACTTTGTCTCTTGCATAGAACAACAAAACTATAGCTTCAGCGTAGAGCGTGGGTAGAAAAAAATAAAAGATTAATCTATGTCAACATAGAAGAAAAAAAAAAAGAACTGAGATATCATCAAATGTTCTAAAATCTGCGCTTCAATTCATTATACAACCCCATGCAGATGATCCCAACTTTACTAGGGTTTTCTAGTTACTAATCACTAAGGTATTATATCGCCATGTCTTTCCCTAATTCCAAATGATGCTGGAGACTAAATGTTACAATATACAGGATGATTATCATCTTATTTCCATACATTAGGTCTGGTCAGCTGGTTTGGTGTTCAGGTGATTTCCAGCCATCACCAGCTGAATACCGCAGGATGGATCTGGAAAAAATGGCTCAACTGGATCTTACGATAATATAAATATTAATTTACAGCGCAGGTAGAAATACTTAATGAGATGCCTAGTTTGCAGATTTAAGTATTCGCAACGTAATAAAAAAATGGTTTATCAGAGTCTACAATATTATATATTGTAAATCATTATACATCTAGGTGCTCAATTATATACCAGAGAGTAACTAAAATTTGCAAGCAAAAAAATTATGAAGAAGGCTATTGAGAGCCAATACTTTATATTGTATAATAGGACGCAGTTTTTTTTTTTTAATAAGAGAAATTTCAGTTATCTGCATAACAGATAAGCTTAGTAGAAACTTACCGATCAGTCTTCGTGAATCCACGTCACGTCGACCCGATGGTCTGCGCATGATCAGTGGCATGAAGTCTTGAATCGTGTGAAGGTGGTAATAAAAATACAAGTTTGAGATCAAGTGATAAAAGTCTAATGAAATGGCACTTTAAAACGATATTTAATTGCTGCAGATACTTGTTTGTTAGACTGTATATCTAGTTTATGTTCTACTCAAAGAGATATGGATTTTATTAAAAAGGTTGTGCCATCAAACAGACGACCAGTTTACGCGTTTGAAACATGAACAGTTGATAAATGATGCAAAGGCCGGACGAGAGGAAAAAACAAAACCCTGGAAATTTTCATTAAAGAGGCAATCTTTTTTCGGAGACCTCTGACTTGTTGTTAATAAGACCAGAACATTTATTTCGGTCTAGAATGTCAAGAAACTCGTTATTTACGTAAAAAGTGCCTCCTGAAGTGAGTGGAAGAAAACGAAAGAGTTAAATATATCAATATTTTTTTCACGTTCTGCTGACACTGCATGTTCAGAATGAAACGTTAAAATGTAGCGACCAGAATATTATCGAGTTTTTTTTTGTTTTCTTTTTTTTTACTCGAATGTGTTCAAATCGATAACTATTTGACAGCAAACGAATAATATATCGGTTATGCACTTATAGCTAAGCTAACTGTTCAGATGATTTTGGGACTTGACAATTTTAACAGGGCTAGAAGTATCTTTAAATGCTAGTGTGATACATTATACAGGATGTTAAAAAAATAATCGAGTTGATCTACTTTGGTAAAAAAATTTAGATCTTCACAATCAAGATTGCAAGTCACTCAAGGAGGCTTCACTATGAAACTCTCTTTTCAGAGAGCGTAGTGGCGTATTAATGTAAGCTATGTTCTTTTTGAGTGGCAAGGCGATGGGTGCCGAAGCATCTATAAATCAATCGTTCTAATTTCACTATGGCAAGCATTTTTCGGTAATATCCACTTAAATCCTTATCTTAAGTACTATTGAACTCTACCTAAAACTTTAGCTCTCATAACTCTTTTTAGTAACAAATGACAGCTAAAGAGAAAGACAAGCTTAACTACCTTTGCTGTTCTTATCAAAGTGTTTAACTCCCTGAAAGACTGTTTACAATGAAGGGGATTACCTGAACTGCTCTGCTCAGGAGACTGCATTGGCTGCGCTCTGTGCTGTCTCCACCACGGGCCAATGTACAAACAGCTTATTCAACAGAGCCTGACTAACATGTTAAGCTTCATTCTCTCGACACGCTCATCAAAACAGTTACGAGCATTACAACGATATTATTTTTTCATAAGCCCTAATAAATTATGCAGTGTTCAGACTGATATGTCTTTTACAGTACTATCAGCATTTTGCACATGCATGCATCTTTGAATATTAGTAAAACTTTCTAGCAATTAAAAAGTAAAGTGCGGAGTGTTATGTACGCACGTAAACGAAAAATTTAAACATAATGTTATATTAGAAGAGTACACAAATTTTGTTATTTAATGTGAAAAAGTGCATATTGTTATATTGTACTTTAAATGAAATGTGAATTAGTTCAAACTAGATGTTATTGGTATATATGGAAGCGAATCATGGGTCAGAAGGAAGGAAGCAAAAAACATGGTTTAGACCAATTTATTTCCAACTCATATGAAACACTGTTTATCATTTTAATTATCTAGAGAATTTTCAACATCTTAAAATGTTTTTGGGTTAAAAAAAAATTAAAGTATGCTCAATTTTTTTAATTTACTTTAGGAATCTATTTTCAGCTTGTTGGTTTGTAGTTTTATTTCAAATAATGAAGACCTGTACGTCTCTGAACACAATGAATATTGAATAGTCAAACAAGAAGATCAAAATAGAGAAAAATATCTAATCAAACAATGCTCAAAAATCTTTGGACAAGTACGGTAGCAAAATTTTCCCCGACATCACCGATATATGTCTTTCAGAGGCTCATACAAATGAACAATCATACAAGGAGTGCAGCTATAACAGTGAATCTACTATCCTAGAGATCAGTTTCGAGGTTGAAGCGTCTGTCGCACTGAAGTGCTATAGTTGCCTCAACAGTCTAAAAATTATAATAAAAATGCCTCAGCTCGGATATAGTTAGGAGGAATATTTAACGGATGAAAGGACGTGAAGATCCACACCAAGTTACAGGAGAACATTAAGAAGCTAGACCAGTAACGGTACAAACCCACTAAATAAAGCCATGGACCTGATCTGAAAACAGTTCGGCATGCTTTCCATCCTCTAGATGTATGCATCAATCCCCACTGCAGTCATTAGCCTTCTACTTATTAACTCGTGTTGAATATTCTAGATAAATAAAACTATCTCGTCGTCCTCTGATCAATAGGGCGATGGATCATAAAAGTCATAAATAGCTGATTTAGCATTTCATCATTAATAGAATCTTTGAAATACTGACATCAAACGCCAGGCTGTAATGAGGAGGGGGTGCGTTCATGGATGCCTTTTCACGCCTGTGTTTTTTAAAATATTCTGTATTTTACAACTATTTTTTTTCTCTTAATTAATAGTCGAGTATTATTCATAAATATATACTTGTGATGCCCGATACTTCGACACAAAACGATTATAATAATAATACTGATGTGAATTAATAATTGTTATTTACCGAACCGGGCTGATCCAGTTTGTTCTTGTTGGTTCTGGGGCTGGGTGGACTGAACGAGACAGAGAATACGGCCAGGTGAAGCATCCTGGTGTGGGTGTGGATTATCTTACTATGCGTAAGTGAAAGACAGAAAGATACAAATAAGAAGATAGAGACCGGGCCAGAAATCGAGGCAAATAGAGAGAAAATCGACAGAGAGAGAGAGAGAGAGAGAGAGAGAGAGAGAGAGAGAGAGAGAGAGAAGCGGATGGAGAAAAAGAGATAATAGAGACAAAGCCAGTGACAAAGAGTGAAACAGACACATCGAGACAGAGGAAGAAACAGAAAGATATGATACCAAGATATATAAATAGGAATAGAGAGAGGATGAGAAGGGGAGACAAACAGAAACCCGACCGTACAGGGAAAATAAACATTTCATATACAGCTACAACAGTTAGATACCATTCTGCGGAAACAAATTGAAGCACATCGTACTTGTAAAGATGCGATGAGGGTATTGACTCTTCAATTAATCGCTCGACTGAAAATTCGCTAGAGAGCGCTGAGAACTTTCCTCAATATGAATAGACAGCTAGATTCGTAAAGCTCCAGTCTATATATAGATCTTTCTAAATGTTGCTTGGCATGTCAGTACAAATAAATGAGGAAACAAGTATTTCAGCAATTCCACGAACACTCATAGTAAATTTTGTTTTTATCTCAATCAATCAACCAACCAATCAGGTGTGGTGTTCTTTAGCGTAGGCGATCATGACCTGCCACGCATCTCTACCCCTCGTCGCTTTCAGTTCTTCTGTCACTCTTCCTACTTTGAGCCACTTTGTTAGTCCATCCAGCAATCTTTACACGCTGTTTTCCCTTGCTGTGTTTACCTTCGATCATTCCAGTTGTCACACGATGTTTTAGTTTCTCTGTTTTTGACCACAAAGTATCAAAATAAACTTTTAGAGCGACCTTTCGATTGTTTTCCTGTATTCACAATCCAAACTGGATGGATCTAGATCATTTCCCGTTTAGTAAAATAATTTGTTATTCATTTAAACGGATGAAAGTGTCCTCTTAGAAAATATTTATTCAACTGTATCTTTAACTAAAACTTGTAAAGACATTCGAATTAGCAAACATCTATTCAAAGTTGACCGAAATTGGATAGCAACATATTTCACACTAAAACATACAGACAAATCTAAATGCTAACAAAGTCAATAATAAAGATACTGTTCGCTTTTTTATTATCATTTCTCATCTGTTATTTTAGCCATCGCTAGCAAGGTCAGATCACTTTGACAGGATAAACAACCTACGCTCTGCTATTTTGATCAAAACAAGATTGATCGAGATTTTTGGTTAATTATGCGCATACAGTTTTAAAGTATGTCTCTCTGTGTCTCTCTCTGTCTCTCTTAATCATATTATAAAGCCTGAAGACCACTCTTTCTACCACCACCACCCCACCCACTTTTCTCTGTTTCGGATAAGTGAAGATCAACCAAAAAAAATCTCTATAACATTGTTAGATTTAGTAGCGCGATCAACTTTAAGACCTGTCATTCAACAGTTGTTTAATAAGTTAAACTAGAAAAAGAACATGAAAATCTCCAATCAATGAAAACGTTTTCTCTATTCTCTCTCTCTGTCTGTCTGTCTGTCTGTCTGTCTGTCTGTCTGTCTGTCTGTCTCTCTTTCTCTTTCTCTTTCTCTCTCTCTCTCTCTCTCTCTCTCTCTCTCTCTCTCTCTCTCTCTCTCTCTCTCTCTCTCTCTCTCTTTTTTTTTCTCTCTCTTTCTATCACTTTCTTACTCCTTTTTTCCTTCACGATTTGGTTTTTACTCACTTGCCCTGTCTCCTCTTCCTCTTTCTCTCTCTTTCTCTCTCTCACCTCTCTCGTTCTTACTCTTTCTTTCTCTGATCTGCTTTCGTCTTTCGGCCTTTCTCATCCACTCTCTCTGTCTTTCTGTCTCTATGTCTCTCCTTCTCTATCTCTGTCTGTATGTGTCTGTCTCTCTGTCTCTGTCTCTCTTTCTCTCTCTCTCTCTCTCTCTCTCTCTCTCTCTCTCTCTCTCTCTCTCTCTCTCTCTCTCTCTCTCTCTCTCTCTCTCTCTTTCCGTCTCTTTCTTCCTCTCGCTCTGTTTTCTTTTCTTTTAATTTTTTTTCTCTTTTACTTTATCACGTTCAAAATAGGAGGATAAATTTAACATACTACAGTATCTCTTTACAGACGCAACACGGCTCATTTGGAAGGTAAAAACGCACTTAAAACAAATGGGCTGCAACGTCCCTTGTCACTCACCATTGCGAAAGAGTTTCACTCACGGGAGAGATGATGAGTTATTTCCCTTGCATGCATATATATTCATAATTTTGGAATTGTAATGCACCATCAGAGCATGAGGCGGCCGCCTCTACCTGCTATAAGAGAACTCTGGACAGGCGTTTTCTTGACTTTCTACCCCACTGGGTCGCGCGCAGAACGCAAAATCTCTCAGGTAAGACATTTATCTTGTGAAAACTCTTGTCTTTAGGCGCTCTAAATTCGGACCACTGGCTCACTAGCTTCACTTCCTTTACAAATTGATCATCTTCTATGTGCAGAGTGATCACTTGTGTGTAAAACCTGATTAAATAGCTAAAGCAAGTTACAGTTTCTCGAGTGGATACAGATCTATAATTAGCCTTGTGTCGGATATTATGTAGAGAAACAGGCTGATCTATGGCTCTCAGTATTTTTCTGTTAAAGATTTCATACTAAATTGTTACACCATTCACATCATTTTGATTAATGTAGACTTCTTTACAAATCTCGTGTTGTGCTCTAGTCCAAAGAAAGTCATTCAGCTCTCGGACCAGGAGCTCTGGGGTTCGAATCCTGGTGGCAGAGTAAAATTTCAAGTGAAGAGTCTTAGTCAAGGAACAAAAAATATTGCACGTGCAGGATTTGAACCTCAGGCTTCTTGAGCCGAAAGCTGAATGTGTTTCTTTGGACCAGAGCACAACACGAGATTTAGTAAGAGATCTTGAAAATTTTTAGATATTTTAAATTGAATAAAAAATCTGTCAAAACCTAAGTGCCGTTAGTCGAGGTAATTTTTTTTTTTAATTTTCCGCTGGTAAAGCGTATTGATCATCCTTGAGGAACGTGATTTAGAAAAGCTCATTTGTTTCATTTGATCCATTTTATTTTAGTGGAGGTGAAACTATAAGAGAAAGATTTACTTTTCAATTTCTTTTAATTTTAATTTCTAATTGTTTTATCGTGTCGGAAATAGTATGGTTATAATTATATGAAGATGATGCGATTTATTCGAAGAAAAAATTCTAAGGCATGGGTAACTCTACAAAATCAACCGTTGTAAACAAGGTTAGTATAATAAAGTTTTCTCGCAGCCGCATTGAATGTTGGCTAGAATAACACTGGGAACGCTAATGTCTGATCAGCTTCTCTAGACAGTTTTACTGCTCCGATATTATTAATTATTAGTTGGTGGAAATTGAACAACGGGAGTCACTAAGAAATCTCTGAGATAATTATTTCATTCATGATTACTGCTGCGTAGGGGTGTCATGAAACTAATTTGTTCACTTCGTTAATTCTCATGGTGATATCAGAGGTGTTTAAATCTGGACAGGAGAAAGAAACCTTTAATGGGCAGTGACTGTTCACTTTTTGTTCACATCATTAATTCGCATGGTGATATCAGAAGTTGTAAAATCTGGACAGGAGAAAGAAACCTTTAAAGGGGTGTGAATGTTCACTTTTTGTTCACTTCATTAATTCGCATGGTGATATCAGAGGTGTTTAAATCTGGACAGGAGAAAGAAACCTTTAAAGGGCTGTGACTGTTACTAATAAGAGCTAAAGAAGAAAAAAATGTAACGCCCGAGTAGCAAAGTGTGAGAGACGCCGGATTTCTAAACAATAGCTTACTGTATCATCGATGATAATTAGGAAGCGAAAGGCATGTTTTGTTTTTGTTGTTGTTTCTTTTTTTAATTTTGTTTCCACGTAAAATTCTGAGAAAAAGCACTTAGCGGACGTTAAAAAGTTTCGACTTACTATATGGACGCGGGTGGTATTGATTACTGCCGTAAGTGACATTTTGCAAATTTTACAGGAGGACCAAAAAACTTCCCCATTTCGTTAATTTTTCACCGATTTTAATGCTAATTGGAAACAAAGCTGTCTTTCTCATTACGGATTATTGTATGTGTTCATTTTTCTGTTACCGTATTGGCTTTTTGAGATAGTGGACATACAACACTTGCAATGTTTAAAATAGTTTTTGATTACTACTGTAAGTGCACTTACGGTGGGAGTAAGTAAAAGTATCGTCATTGATTACAGCCGTAAGAGCACATACGGTTGTATTAAATCAGCCTGAGCTATACTTTCGACGACTTTTGTACTAAGTTGTTAAACACTTACGGTTGTATGCAATCAGTTTGGGTTTTAGTTTTCAGTTGACTGTTGGTTTTTGCTTTATTCTCATTGTCGCCTTATTTGTTCTGATGCTATACATTTTATTGCGATATAAAATTAATGCTCTTAAAAAGATCCTAAATAATACTGAATATATCTTTCTTGTATAACTGAAGTTTGCGGAGTGCACAGATATAATCAGTTCATCAATCAAATTAACAGATCTTTCAAACTATAATAACTTAAATTATTGCATGTGAAAATGAAGCATCTGAAATGCTTAAAAGCCAGCTAAATACCAACCATTTAAAGACACTCTCACGTGTAAAGAGGGAAACACTCCTAGAAGAAAAACTTCAACTGTAGCAAATAAATAACTTTTATAAAAATAACGAAATAGTACTTTGCATCAACATAACAAATTTCAGTATATGAAAAAAGGACTCTCTCTCTCTCTCTCTCTCTCTCTCTCTCTCTCTCTCTCTCTCTCTCTCTCTCTCTCTCTCTCTCTCTCTCTCTCTCTCTCTCTCTCTCTCTCAATCTCTCTCTCTCTATCTATCTATCTATCTATCTATCTATCTATCTATCAATCTATCTATCTATCTATCTGTCTCTCTCTCTTACTCCCCCCACTCCCCTTGTTAACGCTCAGAACATTACAAATTAAATAAAATGCAATTTTATAATCTTGATATTACAACAAAGAACACACTCATTGAAGTTGTACTGCTTCATCAACTATTTTTCCTCGAGCCATGAGAATATTAAACATTTACACAAGAAAACAAAATGCACACACTTTCCATCGTTTGATAATAAAATTCACTTCATTTCACTGTCACACACACTGTCTTTTCAGAGGCATGGCAAATGTAGATATGATACTTAATGCAGTACTTTAAAGAACGCATGGTGCACATGAGGTACAAGATTTTTATTACACCGATCATCAAGATCCGCTTTTGCTCATCAAGTTATATGTATTCATATACATACTGGCTTTAAATCAATTGCTCTAGCATAGGATACTACCAGGTTCTTTCTTCCTTTCCGCCAAAGTCTAATTTAAACCAGCTGTCTTCAGACTCACCATAGTCATGTGACATGTTGATCACATTAGGGCTTTCAATCCTTATTCGGATCTTTTGAGCTTATGGTAATGAATTCTCTATCAGAGCTAATATTTGTATGACATTTAAATCTGCAAACTTCCCCGCACCCTGGTTTTATGGCTCTTGCTCTAACTGGAGGTTTACCTTTCTTGGTTTTATACAACTCACTAAGATTCCATTTGTGTTTAACAACATTGAACCCCAATAAGTTGTCAGTCTGCCTCTGTTGTCTCCAGTCACGTGGTTGTGTCACAAGGGGCAGAGGTCTGGACATGGGATGGTGATTCCACAATAGAGCCTGCAGCCTACAAAGGACTTGGTGTAATGAGAGAACTGTCCCCAATGTAACTGTCGCCGAAAGATATCGTGGTGCTATTTGCAGCATCTCTAGGTCCTAGCTGCAGAATTAGTATTGGCCTGGGGACTGTGGGGAGGGTGGTGAGGTGAATTGCTCAAAGCCGAAACGCTTTGTCTTCTTCACTTTTGGGGGAGCATGAATACGTCTCATCAGCATCGCCATCTGAGTCTGAAATGTGGCCGTATCTGTCCTCATCGGAAAACACAGCCACGAAAAGTTCTCTCAAAAACGTTTGGGCTTCCCTCTTTATGAGCCTCTGTCTTAGATCTTACACTACACTGTTGGTTGACCAAATCGGCGAAATGTTTACTAATTGCAAGTGGAATTTCAGAGGATGAGTCTGAATCGATGTTATCCAACTTTTGACACAACAGCAGGGATTCTACGGGATCTCTAGGTGGGACTATAGATGTAGATTCTGGTATGCTTGTTATACTGAGTGGAGTGAGTTCATACTGATCAGCTATTGCAAGAGAGCTTGTTAGATTTTTGAGGAAGATTGGAACCATATGTCAAGTGCGATATCAAAGTTGCTTTATTATCCCCACACTCAATCCCATCCATGTTTCTAGAATGTGAATCAAAAATAAAGACTGCACCTCTACAGGTATGGGGGAGTGGAAGATCCCAATGTCAGAATGGAGTATTTGTCAACTTTTTTCAAGGCTTCTTCAAAGAGCATAAAAGGCCTTCTATGTCTTTGAACAAAACAGACAAAAGTGGTAACATTGAAACATGACAATAAAAATTGATCTTAACGAGATAAGATTACGATCGTGACCGCAAAACATGGTGCTAGGTCTTCTATTTAAGCTACTGGCTTTCAAAATATAAAACATATATTATTTTCCCCATTCTATTGGCTTTTAAATTTTAAAATAGAACAACGACCACGAGAGAGTCTATCCTGGTATAAGGAAGTATCAGATTATGGTAGCACTAGTTCCGCATACAAAAGACTGACCTGGTGATCTAGTTGAACCTGACAATGGATACACTCGTGATCTATAACACAGTGACACAATTCATGAGATAAATGAAACATAAACAATAAATTTTAAGTTATTGCTGTTGTAAAAGAAACCGAGGCCGTAAGTGTTATTTATCGACTGTAACCAATGTTCTATCTGTGGTACATTGTTATTGTGTACAACCGTAAGTGCGCACTTACAGCAGTTTTCGCCTATTGTCTCCAGATGCTGAAAAGGAAACGCAGTTGTATACAGCCGTAAGTGCCCTTACAGTTGTAATCAAAAGACACTTTTTGAACAATGTACATACGGTTAATTTTTAAACTTGAATTAGGGCGCCAATTTTAAAGCTAGAGGTTCAGAACCCAGATAGAAAAACGCGCCATGGCCTGGTGCATATAACTATGCAATAAAACGCATTTCGCAAAAAATGTCACTTACGGCAGTAATCAATACTACCCGCGTGGATATCCTTGCGCAAAAGCCTTGATATTGACGCTGATTATAATGACAAAAATGAAAAGATATTTATGTGTCTAGACAGAAAAATAGAGAAATTAATAAATCAATAAAAGTGAACCAATAGGTTAACGTCTACAAATACAGACATGCATGAAAGAAAATAATAAAAACAAAACAATTAATTTCTGTTCCTTGTTCTCTTTGTCTCTCTCTCTCTCTCTCTCTCTCTCTCTCTCTCTCTCTCTCTCTCTCTCTCTCTCTCTCTCTCTCTCTCTCTCTCTCTCTATCTATCTATCTATCTATCTCTCTCTCTGTCTCTCTTGCTGTCTCTATATTTTTATTTCTCTATATATCTAGCTACCTCTCTCTTTTCCCTTATCTTTTTCAATGTCTCACCCCTCAGTTAAGTACTTATAACCATGTCAGTGAATTATATTTTTTAATCCTCTATACCTTCTCGTATCTTTTTTCCCCTTTGCCATCAGCAGGGCCATCACAGCTTTTCTCGGGCTCTCTTGTACGATTGTCAGCCGCCACTGTTTTCCACCAGTACTGAACCAAGATCTGTTGACAAGATTATCTGAAATACCAGCAGGTGTCCTGGAACTGAACCAAGATCTCTTGACAAGATTTTTAAAATACCAGCAGATATCCGGGAATTGAACCAAGATCTGTTGACAAGATTATCTGAAATACCAGCAGATGTCCCGGAACTGAACCAAGATCTGTTGACAAGATTATCTGAAATACCAGCAGATGTCCGGGAATTGAACCAAGATCTGTTGACAAGATTATCTGAAATACCAGCAGATGTCCTGGAACTGAACCAAGATCTGTTGATAAGATTATCTGAAATACCAGCAGATGTCCCGGAACTGAACCAAGATCTGTTGACAAGATTATCTGAAATACCAGCAGATGTCCTGGAACTGAACCAAGATCTGTTGATAAGATTATCTGAAATACCAGCAGATGTCCCGGAACTGAACCAAGATCTGTTGACAAGATTATCTGAAATACCAGCAGATGTCCTGGAACTGAACTAAGATCTGTTGACAAGATTATCTGAAATACCAGCAGATGTCCCGGACCGGACGACCACCGAATCCTTGTTACGTGCTGCGAGCTTGACATGTATAGGCCGGTTACATGAACGTTACATTAAGACGTCAGTTACTGAAGGTTGCTGTGTAATGCTTTATTAATCTGCGTAGACACATCTGATTTGTATCAGCATTGAAAGTGAACGGTTGGGATCCAAAGACATAACTTCGAAGTCAGCCCTGGGAGAGAGAAGCTTTGGAGTTCTCAACTCATCTCCATCTAGATACCAGGAAAGAGAAATCCTTCAACTTGTCGATCTCTTCAGACAGTCAGGGCCTGGGAGAGAGAAGCTTTGGAGTTCTCAACTCATCTCCATCTAGATACCAGGAAAGAGAAATCCTTCAACTTGTCGATCTCTTCAGACAGTCAGGGCCTGGGAGAGAGAAGCTTTGGAGTTCTCAACTCATCTCCATCTAGATACCAGGAAAGAGAAATCCTTCAACTCGTCGATCTCTTCCGACAGTCAGCGGGCTGCGTCCAGAGCCATGGTGCCTTGGGGAGACAGGTGGAGAGAGCTAGGGAAGGCAGTACAGGTATGCATAGCTTCTTTCTTTCACTTCACCTACCGTTAATTTTACGAAGAATCTTATATAAGGAAAAGCCGTTCCATTTTTGGAAATTTCATGAAGGTAAAAAAGTACATGAAGATAGTCCAAAAATGACAAAATTGGCTTTGCAAAACAGTTTGATTAACCCTGATATAAAGATAATGCCCCATATGAATGATATTATCCTAGATGCAATTCCATAGTTCACGTGCCGTAGCTTAATATAAGCAGTTAAAGAGAAACAAAACGAAACTAAAAGTTAAAACCTCAGACTTTCACAAAAGGAGCTGTTTGTTTTGTTGCTTCCATCAGTAAATTATCTCTCTCGACAGCAATGTTGGGCTTGAGAAGTTTGATAAGAAAAAACAATTGTGATAATAAAAGGAATTTTTTTATCGTTGCATAAAAAAGCAGCTAAGATCTAATCCTACTTATTGCTATCATAAAAGTTTGTATCCTGCCATCGATATTTTAGCGTCTTCCCATTTCGATATGAGCATAGCACAAACACGAATAATGCTGGCATGGAGTGGTGCAGTCAAAAGTTAGTGCTACATTTGGTGGTTCTAATAAAGATCAAGCGCATCAACAAGTTCAGCATCGGTTTAGACTGGAAAAAAAAAACACACAATGGATGTTAGAAAAGCGTCCAAGAGAAGAAGAAGAAGAAGAAGAAGAACAAGAACAAGAACAAGAACAAGAACAAGAACAAGAACAAGAACAAGAACAAGAACAAGAACAAGAACAAGAACAAGAAGAAGAACAAGAAGAAGAACAAGAACAAGAAGAAGAAGAAGAAGAAGAAGAAGAAGAAGAAGAAGAAGAAGAAGAAGAAGAAGAAGAAGAAGAAGAAGAAGAAGAAGAAGAAGAAAGGCGCCAAAACCATGTACAAAATGCTTTAGTATCTTGTCAGTCTTACCCCTCGGTCTAACTGTTCATGGCAGGAGTCAAGACGTATGTGTCAATCTCAATATCTTATTATGTGGTATGATAAATCTTTCACCTTTAGAATCTAACCTGGGGATTGGAAGCAGTATATACATTTAAAAATGTAAATACGACAAATGATAAAAAAAAATCGCAAAAAAAATAAAATTAAAAGAAAAAAAAACTGAATGTTTTGGCAAAGAATAAATTTATGAGTTATTTATGCCAAAACAATACTTGCCACCTGCTGTTTGCATCATCTGCGAATAAATTGGATTTGAAAAAAGCCATTAATTTTATTTTCATGGTTGAAACATGATGTTTATCAAAGACAATAATTATATGCAGGTGTTAACCGCCCATCTGCGTCAGTTATGTCTATGACGTGCTCTGGATCTACTCTTCTGGCCCCCAAGAAAACATCGACAAATTTTCCCTCATGAACAAAATGAAAAATGGACTCTACCACCACAGCGTAGGACCTCTTAGCAAGCGCCACATTGTAATTGTTAGAATGCAGCCAATTGACAAAACAAAAAACGTTGAAAGAAGCTATAGTTTTCAAAACTTATGGTTAGGTCATTTTTGAAGTTTTGGACAATTCTCAATTCTTTAGACGCAATAAGCTATTTATTTTGTAATGTATGCAGGCGGCCTGATCTCCTCCACTCCCCGCTTCCCGTGCCGGTAAAACACAGGCATCATCCCTCGGAGCAGAGCATCGAAAACAGGAAACTGTGTAGCTGTCACAGGCTGAACGTGACGCAGATGATGAAGCTTGTGTCGCACCTCAACCGCCATAGTTTATCGACTTTAATGCTTAACTCAGCAATGAACGGGTTGTGAGATACATGTCAGGCGAGGGGTCGACAGAGCCTAGCAAAAACTGTCTTGTTTCTACAGAAAACGCAGTCCTGTTTATCCAAGGGTGACTGCATTGCATGCTATGCTTAAAAGCTGTTTTTACCAGAAAAGTACGCGCCTCATAAGAGAGAGTCGTAACGGGTTATAAACATGCTGCAGAGTCTAAAACTATTGCTATAGACATAGTCTAATGGATGGTCAGCATAAAGAAGAATAAAATGATGCATTTAAATGATGGATTCTATTAAAGATGTATTTAGAATGCCATGAAAATCCACAAGAGCTAACAAAGAATAGTGCGAGAGCACGACAAAGAATTTAATTAGACAAAATGAGTAACAATGAAAGCGCATGGAATTAGACTATATTAAAACTTTGTAAAGGTGTA
This sequence comes from Elysia crispata, assembly GCA_033675545.1. Lineage (NCBI taxonomy): Eukaryota > Metazoa > Mollusca > Gastropoda > Plakobranchidae > Elysia > Elysia crispata. The sequence goes on along the minus strand of JAWDGP010000606.1, from coordinate 99,520 downwards.
CAAATAGTGTGCAAAATATTCCCTTATCATATTCTACTTCCTTTTTCACAAATTTTTTTTTCAGTTCACTTACACTTAATCTATTCTTCCGATAGCCATGGATAATTCTAATAATACACTGATAAGCAGGAGAGCAACCACTCTTGCACGCCGCTGCCCTTCTTTCCACTTCGCCCGCTTTCTGCGATGTGGAATCAGCGCCGCGGCTGTATTTTAATAGAGCGAACAGAATGTGCGAAATGACAGTAAGCTCTCTAGTCTTTATACTACTCTTTTCTCATACCTCACTACAACTGTCTTTCATCATGTAAGAGTGAGCATACAGTTGATACACTACAGCGTGCTGGCAGCGGGCTAGATTAGTACTCAGTAGCTTAGGAGGATCGCTAGCTGTCATCATGTAACCCTTTCATCACTGTTACGCCCTCGATGAAAGGACTAGCATGTTTGAGAAAAGCGGTTTGGTACGTACCGCTAGGCCTAGGTAGGAGGAGTTTGTGCAAGTGATGTCGGTCAGTCTAGCTAAGGGCCCGTTAGCCTCGTCTGCGAAACCTCGGAAATGCTAACAAAAACAGATTTGAATCTGATTTCTGAAACAGCATAGAAAAAAAAATCTTCCATCAAGCGTTCTGGAGGAATAATAAAACAGCCTGATGTTATCTGTAGCTATCTCTGGTCCAAATACCAACACATCCCAGTAAATGTTATTCAATAACAAACCACGAGCCCAAGAGATTCTGCTGAATATCAATAAAAGCTTTCATCCAGATAAGTTCGTGAAATAAACAAACACATGCACACTCTCTTTTTTACTGATTGTAGATGCTGGTCTTAATATTCAAATAAAAGCATAGCCAATCATTAATGGTAAAGGGTTAAAATATAATAATCTAAAATACATTTACTTCGCATACCAACAAGAAGGGCTAAACCAAAATTAAACTTAGCTTCAAAATTTGATCGCACACCTACAGATTCATAATTATAAAGATTCAAAACAATATTCGTATTGCTGGCTGCTGAAAAATGACAAAACAAATACGAAAATGCGTCTCACGACCTCGTTCTGGCTCAAAAGGCAGGAAAGTTATCAGACTGACCTGAAACCATGACATTGCTTCTATTTTTACTTTAAAGCACTTTTTATGCGCAAATAACGTTGAGTTGTTTTTAGAGCGTATGTGCGTTACACCTATCAAGTGTAAATGTGTTTTGAAAAAATCTGGAGAAGTACAGTAATATGCTGTAAAAAGTAAAACAGAAATATACTTTATGTCAAGTATAATTGTTCAGATCTCATCAATTGGGAACAATTTAGCAGTTTTACGTTAAAATTAGTTTCATTCTTGAACGGAATCTGATACATCGCATTAGTTTCATTCACAATTCCTTCAGCAGATGGCAAAAAGTGACTTACTAAAGATTAATCTCAATTATTTACTAAAACAACAAGAACATTGCAATGCTCTCCATATATAATGATAAATACCCTAGCTTTAAATCAAGAATGTTCTCCAGTCCTAAAATTTAATGGTCCCAGAGAGATTGAAGAAACTAAAAATCTTTGGCCAATTAAGAAATAACTAGATAAGTTATATTTTATCCTTTTTATTTTTTCCTTTGAATGTCAAAATAAATCTGATGTTTTATCTTCATCATTATAGAATTCGGAAAAAAAAGTAAATTGAGATGAAAGTAAGACTCAGAGAAAATGATATGAAGAAGCAAGTTGTTAACAGATTCAGAGTCATTTTTTTTTTGTTAATGTACCTGAAAAATACTGTTTATTGTTATATTTGGCTTATGAGAATAATATTTACAAAAAAACAACAACCCTGTATCTGTTTTATTACAATATTTGTATCAGATGAATGACGTGTTGACGGTGTGAAACATAGTTTGAAGTTTAGGTGTACGAATAAAAAGTGGGTAAAATTAATTAGTGAATATTATCTCATTATTCATGCCATAAAATAGAGCTCATCAAAATGTTTCTTGTCTAAAAGGCTTACATAATGTTGCGAGGCCTACACTTGTAACTTATTTGTCCCGTTTAAAAGATAGTAATTCTAAACACACATTTAGTGTAAATTATTTACTTTCCAAAAGGGAAAATAAAATAAAATAAAATAAAAACAATATTATAGCAGACGATTACTTATTCCATAAATTTACTGAATGTAAGCACGTTTTTGTGATGCCAATGCTATAGCGGTAGACATAAACTGTATACATTAATAACACATGTTTTATGGCGTCAATGCTTTTGCTGGGTATTTATAATCATATACAACAAAAGATTATGCTTTTGCAAGACAGTTGTATTTGTGGGATATAACTAAATCATACATTTATACAATAAGATTTCATTTTTTTAACGGGCCTATGCTATTGTAGGATATTAAAGTTTATGTACATTAGGGGATTATGCTTTTCTGAGGCAAATGCTATTGTGTGATATGCATAATTATATACAGTATATACATCAATATCTCAGACAATCGACCTTAAACAGGTCTTAGAAAGAAATTCCAACAACTGATGCAAAATCTATGTTTGTCTTTATATATATATATATATATATATATATATATATATATATATATATATATAGATAGATAGATAGATAGATAGATAGATTGATAGATAGATAGATACAGAAGATCTTAACTGAAATTCTCTTCATACGACACTGGTGTAAGATCTTCTATATCTATGAAAAGCTCCCACAGTTGAGCACTCTTATCAGTTAAATTATTTCAGCTTATCTTCAAACTTTATTTTGTTCCAGCAGTGAGATATTCTATATCTATGACAGCTCCCACAGTTGAGCACTCTTATCAATTATTCCAACTTATCTTCAAACTATACATGCATGGTTTCGACGTTTTTTCAACGTGTATACGGGAAGATTTATTTGTGAAAATGCGCAGACGCAATTTCTCGCCTTATAAATTTTTCCAACATTGCTTTATTTATTCCCTTACCCTATGGGTGCAGAGCACCCTACATACTAAAATAATATTATATTTATACAAGCATTAGAAAGATGGGCTCCAGACAATTAAATTCTATAAGAGTTTCTACTAACAGTTTGTTTTTTACTATGCATGTGGTTTATGTGTATATATATATATATATATATATATATATATATATATATATATATATATATATATATATATAAACATTCTCTTATAAATTATACAACCTCTACGTGTAATGTTATTTTTTTCCATCAAGTTATTTAATCTATGTCACCAATTTTATATCAATACATATTATATTCCCATTCGCCAAACACTTTATTTAACAGGTAAGACGGAAACTTGACAACCCACTATTAACTGACAACCAGTCGTGGTTGCATAGGACCAAGCTTGGGGTGGAAGGGATCAAAGAGTACTTGAAGCAAGACAGAAAGGATGACGCGAATCAAAACCAGAAAGAGGAAGAGGAGGATGCGGGAGCTGTCAGCATGTGTGATAGACTGATGTTGGTTTCTTCACTTTTTAGTATTGAGACATGCATGTCCTTTCAACAGCTCTACCAGATTCTATTGTGAGTACAAAATGCAATGGCTGTGTAGTTGGTTTTTTTTTTAGTTTTTTACAGTCTATCAGCGTTAAATCATACATAGGAAACAGTTATACTCATAATGATCTTTGCAACAATGACGATGGTGTTGATAACTCTGATAGTGATGCTGATGGTGGTTGCAGCTTTAATGGTGATAATCGTGATAATATTGCTCATGAGGGTGATGGTACTGATAATGATGAAATGTTGAAGATGATTGATAATGATAATGATAGTGATAATGTTTGAAGTTGAGATCTTGATTAAGATGATAACGATGGTGATGAGGGTGGGCATGATGTTAATCACGATAATGGTGATAATGTTGATTGTGATGATGATGTTGATGATGATGATGATGATGATGATAATGATTATTGTGATAATGATGATTGTGATGATGATGTTGATGATGATGATGATGAGGAGGAGGAGGAGGAGGAGGAGGATGATGATGATGATGATGATGATGGTATTAACAACTTTCACTAAGCTTATGACTAGATTTTGATAATAATGATGGAGATGATCGTAATAGTGGCTTCTCTTAATCCAGAGCTAGCATATCGAAGGAGTTCATTATAATTTGGTCTCTTCATACTCCAGGTTTTTCACCGAGTTAAGAAGAGATACGGGTCGGTAGAAAGAAGGTTTTCACTTCTCAGGGAAGGGGACATATTTATTTATCCTAAAGATATCGAGAAATCTGAATGAACTTATTAGTTGATATCCTGTGAAAGCCAGGAATATTTTTTATGGGTTTCGCTGTTGCAGTTTTCCATGTTCCAACCATTATTTGTATCTGTATCTGTACCAGCCTCCAGTTTCTTGGCGTCCCTCTCGCCCTGGTCTCTGTGGACGGCATCCTGGCGGGGTTTGCTGGCATGGTCATCCTGCCTCTTATTGGGTCTTGGGCCGACGGGGGAGACAATTCCAAAGTAAGAAACTTTCACAATGTTGACAACTGGGAAGAAGTGAGATCTTCTCGAGTTATTTCAAGTTTTATTTACGTTTTTTTTTAGTTAATATGTACAGGTGTATATATTTCATTGGTTGATGTTGTTGCAGTTGGCATTTTATGAAGCAGATATGTAACTTTAATGTCATTTTTAGTAAGTATTTTTCATGTATTTTTGCTTTCCATAATCATACTATCCGCCACATAGGCATGCCATTTTGCACATGAAAAGGGTTTAGGGCAAAACACAACAAGCACCATTGGTGAAAAAAATGCCCTAAATCTTTTCTTTAACATTTTACGTATGAATTCTGGCATGAAAGAAGTGTTTCAATTCAAACATGAAACATGATATTTATAAGGAAACTCTAGGGAATTCGAGCTGCGTAAAGATTTCTTATTAGAAGGGTTTCAGTTTTGTCAAACATCAATGCAATGAAATAATCATTTCTCTTTTTATCCTGAAACTTTCATATCATTTAACGAAAAGAGACAGTTGTTTATTAAATTTTTATTATCACATGACACTATCGTCGTGTTTGCATGTACTTGTACTTGAAGCTCAGATTTCTCATAAAAATACTAAAACAATATTTTCTGTTTTCAAGAAAATTACAGATCATGTCAATCACTCATTCTTTCATTCATTCATTTATTCATGCAGTTAATTGTATGATCACTTTCTTACTTCTTCATTTATCTTTTTAGATTTTAGATCTGATCTTTACATCGTGTTTCAGAGGCGGAAAATGATCGCGATGTTTGGTAGCCTGGTTGTTTTTGTAAGCGGTTTAGTTCTGCTGATCACAGCCAGCTGTGTGAAGATACAGAGGCTGGGCAGCGTGCTGGTTGATATCCGCACACACCCCAGAAACTTCTCCTTTCTGCTTACAAATGACACAGTTGATGGTCCCCACGGAAAGATCTTCTCTTACTATGGCTGGAACAACCAAACATCAATTCCACAGACACACGACGTAAAAACTATTGCTTCTGAGAGATCGGGTCAAGAGGATAACGGCTGTGTTGGAATTATTATCCTCTCCATCCTCGGCTTCATGTGCATCGACATGGGTTTTGACCTGACCATCGCCATCTCCAGGGCGTCCATCCTTGACGTGGTACCAAAGTTTCAGCACAAGCAGGTGCTAGTTCTGGCCACGATCGTGCAGTCAGTGGCTGGTTTTATCTGTGCCACAGTTGGCTGCTTTGATTTGCCTCGTGTTTTGGGGTCTGTTTTCAACACGGATGGTACTGCCGCCACCCTGATCTTCTTCTGCTGCGTCCTGATGACAACATCGCTTGTAAGTTTTTCTCTCATGGGCTTGGCTAACTACCGGCTCAGCAGGAGCAAGAAAAGCTCGCGGTGTCGCTCAGATTCTGCATCGAATTCTTCCGAGTCAACAGAAACGACTAGAAGAGAAAGTATTGTTCAAGCAGCCTTTGATCAGTTAGAAGAGAGAGGTTCCCTTTCTATCCACGGATCTGCGACCCGATTTAAGCACTTGGAAGACAACCAAGTGTTTGCTACAAGCACCATTCCCACTGGCGCCGCAGATGCTTATACTAGACCGTTACTGTTAGATAGCTTGAAAACTAACTACTTGACCATAAATACAGACGGGTCGTTTCCCTCTTGTCTTTGCGATGTTGATCCTTTGCATCAAAGTTCATTAACCAACAGCATTGACGTAAAGCATCCAGAGGTCAAGATTACTCCTGAAAAGTACGAAGACGGTGTCTCTACTTCCACTAGTGATGCTACAGTGAACGGTGCTTCTGTTTCCCATTTTGCAAAGGTTGAAGAAGAGGAAACAGCGGATGACGAGGGTGTTTCAACAGTTTTGGAGGCAATCAACCAACCTTACTCCATGGCCATGACACCACTGGAGGCATTGAACGTATTGGAAATAGAGCATATTAGAGAGGATGAGGACTTCATTAAACCGGAGTCTGGAGAGTGGCAGGAAAGATACAGAAAGATGAAGAAGAAGCTGCTCATTCTGTGTGTGTCTTGTTTCTTCACGTTAGGAGCGTCCATGTCGTTCTCCATCTACGCGTTCAACTCTTTCAACCGCGGCATCATGCACGGGGACCCCAGCGCCTTGCCAATGTCGGAAGGTCGTCAGAGATATGAGGATGGTCTGAGGTTGGGATCTTTCGGCAACATGGTCTTCTACTCGGCCTTCCTGTTGATCAGCTTGACCAATACTAACATCATCCGGATGATAGGTGAGGCCTTTGGATTTTTTGTCTCATTTCCCCTTATTACCCCATTGAAATTCAAATAGATCTCGACATCGATTCAAGGATCTTTCAACAACTTTGAAGCAGTTACTTCGAAGGTCTTTCCTTTCTATTTTTTTTTCAATTTATCTTTAAGATTTCTGATGTTAACGCAATAAAACTGATATTTGTAATAAATTATTACGACGACCTATCTTGGCGTCTTGCGCTAGTCCACTTGAACCCGTTCTCTCTATACAATGAACTGAGTGGGCTACAAATTCGTTCATTTCTTAGTAAAGGAACCCCTCAGTTGTGTTCAAGATGCTAACGTTGTTTAGTGCTTATTTTCGATAAATTCGATTCCACTTCTAAAAAAATACTAACAAGCTTTTCTCCTGATTATCTTTAGAAATGAAAGTGTGCTCTGATTAAATTAGTTTTATAAACATTCATGGAAATCTCATGAGCCTCAATTGCCTGTCTAGGAATTTACATAGGCTTATTGTCTTATTACCCTTTATGTTTAATCAAATTTTCGGATTTTCTATAATAAATATTTCAGTTTTATGACGCCATAGTGCGGGGTTTTCTTTTCCAGAAATTTCGGTTAAATCACATAGTGTCTTGTTTTTTGTTGTTGTTTTTTTTCCTTCTTAAGGGTAATGACATTTGACGAAATAAACTGATCGAGGTTTTTAATAATCTTCGAACTAGATATTTTTTCATACTTAGAGAGCTAATGTTAAATGACAACTACTACCGGTAACAAAGCTTTCAAATGACTTAAGAAAAGCCTTTTCCTTCTGGAATCTCCAGGTGAGAAGGGCCAGTTTATCATGAACCACGTGATCCTGGTAGTGGGTCTGCTGGCAGTGCTGACCACAAAACGCCAGTGGGTGTTCATGATGTTCATGGGATGTTGCGGCCTTTTCAGACCGTGCATGCTCACCCTGCCCTTCGTCATGGCACACCAGTTTGCACAGGAAGGGGTGAGTTACACAAATGGCTGACGTGACGTGTATGAACGAGTGTGAAGGAAAACAGAGGTACAACCATAGGACTCATAAACTAAAGTCAGTGTCGTATTATGTAATCAAACTCTCTAGAAAATGTTCCTTTTGACCAGAGAGCGCGACAGAGAGACAGAGACAGAGAGAGAGAGAGGGAGAGAGAGAGAGACAATCAGAGAGAGAGAGAGAGAGAGAGAGAGAGAGAGAGACAGAGAGAGAGAGAGAGAGAGAGAGAGAGAGAGACAGGCAGACAGACAGATAGAGAGAGAGACAGAGAGAGGGAGAGAGAGGGAGAGACAGGCAGACAGACAGATAGAGAGAGAGAGACAGGCAGAGAGAGAGAGAGTGGTCATGCCCCCCCTTCTTCTTTCTCACCAGTGAACTAGAGGTCAGTTTAACCATGTTCGTTACTTCACTTTAAAACGAGTCACGAGAAGTCGTGCCTAACGTAACTCTAAAGCCCCTGGACCTAATTACATGTGATACCGATATTAAGATAGAATAAAGCTTGAACGCAAGATTGAGTTACAAAAAATATAAATTGCCTGAGATCTGTATCTGAGAGAGATTTCGGTGTTGATAAATAGCCTTGATAATCCTCTTACATGTGTGAAAAGGGAGATAATGTTGAGAGATCAAGAAATCAGATAAAGTAACGGTCAAATCTACTTTTGTGTCGTCAGATGCGAACAGAAGATGAAGAGTCTGGCCAGAAGAAAAGCCACACCGGACGGGTGATGACCTTGATTGGTTTGCTGGTTCCTGCACACTTCTGCATCCTGTCCATTATGATGGGGCCGCTGATGGAAGCTACGGGCAACCCCTGGGTACCGCTCTTCTACTGCCTGGGGACAAGTTCAGTTTCCCTTTGTGTATTTTCTCTTCTTTTCTTTGTCTAGAGAGGAAAGATGCTTGGTTATTGGTGAGGAAAATAGCAGTTCAACGTGGACAGTTATATAATTTGACTTGCGAATTTTGAAAGAAAGAAAATTTTATGACAGCATTAAAATGACACTGTTGTTTTATTTTTTATATATTGTTTTGGTTTGGTTTGGATTGTTTAAAATCAAAGAATACCTATTTCTCAGATTGTTTAATTCACTAAATGCACTTAATATGAATGTTGAAATGCACAAATCACAGTCAGAATACTTCTTCCATAATGTTCTGTAATTACATTTCTCATGTCAAAATGCTTTTGTTCATTGTTATGCCCATATTGACCTGTATTGTTTTAAATAAAATCATGTGAAACATCTTGCGGGTCTGTTAATACGTGTCTGTTCCCTGCAAGCAATCTCCACAACAAACCAAATAGTATCATTTCATACTAAATGATGGGAGTTGGTTATTTTAATGGTTGTTATTTCACAGAGTTTATTTTTGTAATCATAGGCTATCACTGTCCTCGGGGAAAGATTTGGTTTTTGTATGTCCATATTATACTTTTATGCAACAAACTAAAACAAATTCTGCTTAATAATGTTTAAACTACTAAAGTGTACTTATTTATGTAGATACCTTATTTATTTGCATATGTACAGTATTGGCATCAAAAAGAGAAAGAATAAAGAATAAAGAATTGTTGAAGTACAGAGGTTTGAAGCCAAGACTCATTTTCATTCCTTTTTTTTTTTTTTTTTTTTTCCTTCATTGCTGGGTACTTAATTTCGAGTGAGCCTTAATATAAATTTATACTACCTGTTTACATGTATTTCTTTCTGGGTTTTTTTCTGTTTGTTTTGTTGTTTTTTTTGTTGTTTTTAAGGTTGAAGAAACAATTTACGCAGTAAAAATATATTACTGTTTGTTTGTTTATTTGTTTTTAAGGTTAAAGAAACAATTTACGCGGTAAAAATTTATATTACTGTTTGTTTTTTGTTTCATTGAGCAAGTCAACATTGAACTTATTGGAACCCTTTTGAAGCCCTTCTTTCTGTGGTTACTCTGACTGGATTCAACCATTATAAATGCAGGCTTATTTTTTACAACGTATAGTTCACTTACTTCCCATATTTTTATAAACTTTTTGAAAATCGTATTCGAAAGGACATGCAAAAAAAAAAAAAAAACTAAATGGATTTGTGTAAAGCTACCGATTCCGTCCTCAGTGTGACAAGATAAACAGCAGCTCCCGGGTCCCCATAACACAGGGTGGGGGGGGGGGGGGGGAACATTTACGCTTTTAGGGATCACATAGCAAAAAGTATTGGAAATCAGAGATTTAAAATGATACATATTGTAGAATAAATATTTTTTTTTAATTTATTGCAGATATTTTTCAACACTTTAGCATGATAAAGATTTCCTGATAAGGCTAAGATTGGCCATAAATATAGAAAAAAAAAATTCCACTCAAGACAAGGAGGTCGAGGGTAGCATGAAGAAAGGTAATCTTTACCCGGTTCCAAGCTATTTACAAACACAATGCTTAGCAGTGTATTTAGGTAACTATGTAGGTTAAATTTAATTCGTCCGCTACCTGTTATAAACCCGTTTTATTAAAAGTTCAGTTGTAGCAAAAACTTATCATCTTTGATTAATAAGTGTTATTTACTCATTAAAATACGAGAGAGAGGAGGAGGAGAGAGAGACAGAGAGAGAGAGAGAGAGAGAGAGAGAGAGAGAGAGAGAGAGAGAGACAGAGAGAAAAAGAGAGAAAGAGAGAGAGTGTCAAAGTGAAAGAAAAAGAGAAAAAGAGAGAAAGAGAGAAATTGTCAAAGTGAAAGAAAAAGAGAGAGAGAGTCAATGTGAAAGAAAAAGAGACAGACTGAGGTAGATAGGCAGAGAAGATGAGGAGGTAAAAAGCAGAGGGGTAGGAAAGGGTGGATTTCAATTTCCACATGTTTCAGAAAAGGCCCTTTTAAATTCAAAATCAAATACTAACTTGATATGTCAATCATGCTCAAGTCATTGTTAATGCTTTATAATTATAAGTGATAGAAATATAACAGTGAATGAAATTAATTTCTCTGTACCATCAGCGTAATTGATATAAAGTTTGCAAAGATATTTGACTTTCATCTCTGAATACACTGCAAGAATATTAGATGGCCCATTTCTCTTTCTTTATATTTCCATGCATCAGAACAATACAACTAATCTTTATCTATATTTTACAAATATCTTTCTCTTGTATAGCTACATACAAATAATCAAAATCATCTTGGTACCACTTTCAGCTCAGTAAGTTCCTGTTTTTTTACTTCTGCAGTGCATGTGATAGCTGCTGCATTTTGCCATAACAATTTCTAGGGGCATTAACTTTTCTGTTGCTCTTTTTCTGAAAAATATGGGTAATAGAACGAAAATAAACATGGCTATTTTGATATGTGACTTTTGGCACTAAAAAGATTCCTGTCCAAATTCAGATTTTGTCCGCAGGTGTGTTTCAAATTTTATTTTCCTTACATGTCATTTATGTGAAAAGTTAAAGGGACAATAATGTAAAAATCAGGGATTTGAAAACTATTGCTCTCTGCAAGTGAGTATGAGGTTTATATCTTTAGTTCTTTTGTGCTTGGATTCAGGAAGGAAAGAGGGCTTATGTGTTGTATGTATTATAAATCCTGTAATACCCTGTCTATGAAAAGATGTGGTCCATTGAAATATATTGCGGATTTATGTCTACTGAGTACATATATCTCTTATCTAAGCTCTGTAAATTCTGTGATGTTCTACGTGTCAGAGTCTGCTTTGTGGTGGAAGAGTTTTTGCTTTTTAATCTTTTTCCCTATGTAAGACAGTGTTGATGTTTACCTCAAGCTTATGAGTTCAAAAAAATTAAAACTGCAGCCAAGCAAAACTTACCAGAAAAGTAAAGGAAAAATTGTGATTGAATTCCTGGCTATTTTCACAACCCACCATACTGAATGAGTATTTAAGGCTAAAATGGCCAGACATTCTTGAAAAATTGTAATAATTGCAAAAACATCACAATTGGCAATTGGCAATTAAAATTTGCCTTTGAGAACATTTTTACCTTTGTCCCTTTGTGAAAAGGGCAATAATGCAAAGCAAAAAAAAAAGAAAACAAAGCGAAAAACTTCCGATGTAGAGCTGTCAGTTTATTCATAAAAAAAAAACCATGCAATTAGAAGCACCAAAACAAAACAAAAGGTGATCCTCAAATTGCTGAGGTAAGTCAATATACATCAACTGTGATGAGTATGTTTTTTCTCCTCCAAAGCCTACAACTTGTGATTGATCACCTGAAGTTTGAAGTGTGAGTGAAGCTCTACAAACCTGACCCGCTCAAGCTAACAAAGCTTAGATGTCCCGCCCCTCTGCCAATTGAGCTCTGGTGACTTGTATGGATTTTAGTATGGAGCATACTCTATACATCAACTAACTTACAGAAATGCTTGAACTATAGGGTATTGATTTATCAAGAAAGACATTGGTGTGCCCAAGCTAGTTCAGTCTGCATTAAGCTGACCACCTTAAGACTGGCTAAACCCTAAGCAGAGACTTCTCTAACAAACCCTTTTGCAAAACTTAATCAACCGACCACCATCGGCTTTTACACGATTCATGGTCCAATGTCATTTTCCACGATGGACAAAAAACCATTGTGAACTCTACCAATCTTGTCTGGTTCTCAATCGACTGCGATGGATGAAGTTAATAAACGTCAACATCTGTTCACAGCTCATAAAGTGTTTAGCTGATTTGAATCATTTCTTCCTAAACATTATCAGCAATAGAGCTAAATCTAGATGCATATCATCTTAACCATTAAATGAACAACTTCTCATAATTTCCCTTCATAAAATTACTGAGGGCCCTGGGACAACTTAGTGGTTACCTTGAAATGTGTGTCTCACACTAGAAAAAAAAGCTAATAAATAATAACAAAGTCCACATATAAGATCATTAAATCAAATAATATTCCTCATTGTTTCAGTAACTTTTTAGAGATTCCAAAAGCATTTAGCAGCTGAAAGTCTCACACCTCTCACAGTGTTTGCGATGTTTTATAAAACTAAAACAGCAGGTGTCAGGATATCTTCTGACCAGATGCCAGCTTGAATTGGAGGGATGAAACCAAGGCGAAGGCTAGAGACTCCACTGCAGAAAAATTCAAATAGAATATCTTGAATATGAGTAAAATGTAAAACAATGCATATACCCTGCAAAAAAAGCAATAAAAAATTAATAAAGAAAAATTTTCAAATTAAAAAAAAAAATAGCATGACATTTCAAACTTCTTTAGTGGCAACGTCAATATTTTCTCTTAGTCTTTCATATATGGGTAACGGCTAAATTAAAGTATGTTTCTCTAAGAGCCAAATCCAACCAATGTTTTCTAGTACACTTGACTAGGTTAACATTAATCTGTTTTCTATTTGAGCATGACAGTTCCATGCCTTTTTAATTCTAGTTGGAAGAGTTTCTTGCTGCCACAAGAATATCTTGATTTCAATTCACCCAAAAATTGCAATGAGGAATACGTTGATCAAGGCATATCATAAATACATATGTTTCACCTTCTCATATTTTTTAATGGAAACCTCATTAAAGACTTATTTTTTCAGATACAGACCCTGAATGTCAACCAGAAAAAAAAGAAAACAAGAAAACATAACAAAACAAAACATAAAAAGCAAAATGCACATAAGAAACAGCTCACTATATATTGATCTGGGTTTCCATCTAATGCTATATGTGTAAAGGTAGCCAAGCTTACTGTCAAAGGCATTATTATTTGATGCCAAAGCAGTCCAAAAAAAGAAAGCTATATGAATGGTCTAGGTAAAGAGTAGACAATTTTGAAACAATAGTGAATACAGCTGGTGCTGATTTAATACTTAGCTTAAGCAAAGTTTAATCTGATAGTCACAAACCAGTGTTGAAATTCGAAAGAGGACAGTGTGTAAAGCAGGACAAATTGATTTAGGTAAAAGGAAATTAAATTTTTGGAGACATTAAATATTTTACACTGTTCCTTCCCATCATCACTATTATATATATATGATTTTTTATACAAAAGTAGAACAAGGGTGAGACCGAAAGACACTTTAATGGCACAGATTCCTCAAACCATCAAGAGCAAAGGAAACTTTTAAGTCACTACAACTTACAGAGACATACTCTTTTCAACTTGCAGATGTTTTCACATGAGAGAGATAGAGAAAAAAGTACATTCATCTTCATAAAACAAAACATTACTTTAAAAAGGCATCCATTAGAAACATATTTACACATCATGAAAGAAATTAACACAACTTGAGATACCGGGGAACACCTCAAAATGCACTTACAGTGAGGATAAGAGCCTCTCTTGACCACATTCTGCAAGAAAGAAGACAGGAAGTAGATGCATCGCGTCAGCTCAGAATCAATCTCTTGGATAGCCTCACCGCTGAGGATGATAGGAAAAGTTCAATATATCTTCCAGATAATTCATTCACTTTGAATTTTATTCCTAGAACACCTTGAGAAAACTGATAAATATTTTCATTTGAGACTTAAACTCAATTGAAAATATTTAGACACACATACAGTGAGACAGACAAACTATCATAAATTCAAAGATTAGGATTCAGAGAGAAATGTGGCAACATTAACAATTTCTTACACCTCACCTGGCAAAGTCAACCCCTTGACGCCAGTGGGTGCCGAATGTAAGGGTGAGGTTAAGTATTCTCAGCACAGCTTCTCGTAGCACAGTGAGGCGCGGATGGAGCAAACATCTCTCATGGACAGCATCCACATACTGGTTATGGATATGGATAATCTGGTCCAGGTCCATCGCTGCATCAAGCTGACAACCAAATTCGAGTTCTGTGCTATGAAGGATCTGAAAGGTGAAAGATGAAGGATCATAAGTCACAAATCAAACCAAGTTGTGCTTTGTATTTTGAATCAGTTAAAGAAACCTGTAATACAAATCCTAAAAAAATAGGTCACTTTGATGTTGTCCTCCATTAACCAAAAAGAAAAATGTGGAAAAAAAATTTCCAGCTATCAGACAGTTATACTTTGCTTGTAACATTTTTGTTCTAACATTGATATATTTTGTCCATGTCTCTAATAGCTAACATTTTTTAAGAACTGATCATTCCTAAACTTTGAGGAAGCATTAATAATTCATTTAGGGGTAAGGTTTCATCTGCATCAAGGGAGGAAACAAAAAAAATTGACTTAAAATGATCTGCACATGGACTAGTAGTCAGAAACTTGAGATCCACTTATGACGCTGTATTAATCGCATAAGTAAAGAAGATTTGCAACAATTGTTGGACATTCTTAAAAGAAAAAAGCAGAAAAAGGGTTGGAATCTAACAGCAAAATGGTTGTGAGTCAAAACAATGAGTGTCAACAAATCAACATCTTTATCAACAGGAATAAACTCAAGCAAAGGAATCAATTCAAATACTTGAGCACTTTAATATCAAGAAATGGATGTAATAACACTAAAATCGCATCAAGAATAGTGCAAAAAAAAGAGTTTCCAGAAAATGAAAACAATGCTAACAAATAAATACATCTCTATCCTCCCAACAAGAGCCCTGGAGTGCTTTTTTAACCCATCCTAATGTATGGATGTGAGGCCTGGACAATTTCAAGACAGCTATTAAAGAAACTGGAGGTCACAAAAATGTGTGGTTCCTAAGGAGAATGCTACAAATCTAATGGACTGCAAAGTAATGCAATGTAACAGTGTTACGAGAAGCTGGCACAACAAAACCACCCATTAATAGAATACATAAGCCCCAAACAACCTTTTTCGGCCATGTAATGAGAAGAGAGAAATTAGAACATCTTGTAACAAATAGAATGGACAAGTGACAGATGCATTAAAAGAGACGAGGGATAGAAATGCATGGAAGTTCATGATACCCCGCTAAAGAGCACAGCATCTGACTGATGGGATACACCCAGGCTAGAGCACAGCATCTGACTGATGGGATACACCCAGGCTAGAGCACAGCATCTGACTGATGGGATACACCCAGGCTAGAGCACAGCATCTGACTGATGGGATACACCCAGGCTAGAGCACAGCATCTGACTGATGGGATACACCCAGGCTAGAGCACAGCATCTGACTGATGGGATACACCCAGGTTAGAGCACAGCATCTGACTGATGGGATACACCCAGGCTAGAGCACAGCATCTGACTGATGGGATACACCCAGGCTAGAGCACAGCATCTGACTGATGGGATACACCCAGGCTAGAGCACAGCATCTGACTGATGGGATACACCCAGGCTAGAGAACAGCATCTGATTGATGGGATACACCCAGGCTAGAGAACAGCATCTGATTGATGGGATACACCCAGGCTAGAGCACAGCATCTGACTGTGGGATACACCCAGGCTAGAGCACAGCATCTGACTGTGGGATACACCCAGGCTAGAGCACAGCATCTGACTGATGGGATACACCCAGGCTAGAGCACAGCATCTGACTGATGGGATACACCCAGGCTAGAGCACAGCATCTGACTGATGGGATACACCCAGGCTAGAGCACAGCATCTGACTGATGGGATACACCCAGGCTAGAGCACAGCATCTGACTGATGGGATACACCCAGGCTAGAGCACAGCATCTGACTGATGGGATACACCCAGGCTAGAGAACAGCATCTGATTGATGGGATACACCCAGGCTAGAGAACAGCATCTGATTGATGGGATACACCCAGGCTAGAGAACAGCATCTGATTGATGGGATACACCCAGGCTAGAGAACTCTTAATCATCTTTCAGCATTCTCTTTATTCAAACCACCATGAAAGTGCATTGCTCAAACACTGTAACAAGTTTAAACACTATATGGGACGAAAAGATAATTTGAATCCTATCGGGCCTAATCAGGCCAAGTCTAACATTGATAGCATAATAGATTAAAATCAAGTTGGAAAGTCTGAGCAAGTGGCAAAGCCTTTTGATGAAGTATTTAGGAAAATTCAGGTGTAAATTCCTCACATCTACTGGAGCTAGAGCCTTGAAAGGATCAAAATGTTATTTGATTCATCTTTTTCAAACGCCCTTTAAATTAACATGCCTATGCCCCTGGAATATAATGGCTTAAAAGTTGTTTTTTTTTCTATTTTTTTAAAGAGCAGAAATATTAGCTGCTGTACAGTTGCAAGGGCTCTTGTATCCAAATTTTAATTTGTGCCTGATTCACCCTAGAATATTTTTCTTACTCAGAGCATATTTGAAATTTGTATTCCTACAAAAAAGGCTTTAAAAAGCTTGTTTTTCTTTTTGTTATCAACTTTGAACATACATTCATTAGGACAGGGTGTTGGGAATGTCTCACTTGCCCAAGGCACATACCCGAGTCATGATGTAATTGTGGACACTGTTGACAAAGTAGAGGAGCCGAAACCGCAGCAGGTGAAACTGGTGAATACAGGATGCCCTTGAAGTTGTTTCCCTTCCTGCTGAGAAGAGTTCCCTGGCTGAGCTTGGAACTGCTTGCTCGCGGGACAGATCTGAGGCACGGATCAGAGTATTCAAATAACTAAACAATTTATTGATGGAAATTGCCAATATTGTTCATATAAGTCTTCATTATAATAGGAAAATTAGTGATAGTTTGATAATACTGAGCAGCACTTATAGTGCAATCCTATCAGTTTGATTCACAACATTTATTTGTACTTAATAATGCAGCCTTGTATTTCAGAACATTGAAAAATTCCTGCTAAATTTTCATCACAAAAGATTTATATCTAATTGAAAAATAAATTACAATGTACTTTGAATCTTGAGGTCAACCTCAATTTTCTTTTGAGCAAGAGGAAAATGTAGTGTGCTAAACTTATCCATGCAAGTTATATCAGAATTTGCTTTGCTCATCTCATACAAACCCTGACAGGCAGGTCACAGTTGAAAAGGTGAATATCATGGTCAGAAATCATGATATAAAGTTGCTGCAGATCTAGAAGTATTTGCTCTGAACCATGACTATCAGAACCTCAGGCCAATGTGAGCATCAAGTAAAAAAAAATGAGATCTGTTGATGTATGATTATGAGCTTCAACTTGTAGAAAGACCTACAATACAGAGTTGCTACCTTTGATATGCGAATAAATTCTCATTTTGAAAATCATCAAAGAAAAAGAAATACAAACCATCAAACCTTAGCTGGTCTAAAGTGAATTTTGCTCTTTTTATCTGAAACAGATAAAAACAGAAAAGAAAATAACTAAAAAAGGAGGATTTTCTTGTCCATATTTTGAAATTGCATTGAACTCTTTCTAAGGCTTATAATTTGACAAAAAGTAACTATCTTATAGCATGATAATAGATTAGAATTCAGAAATTAGAAAGCTTTTTCTTTTTACTCAACTACAAAATAAGTTTTCTTTGAAAATCAAACTTTTAACTGTTTAATTAAAGACATGCTGTCTACACTGAGTCCAATGGATAACATTATTCGAAGAAATTTTTTAAATCAATGATATTTTTAATAAACATTTACGTTGATAATCTGCAGCTGTTAACTCAGATCAAGAACTAATTCTTATATAACTTTTTGCATTGGCTAATGCATACAGAGCATTATGAAATTTAGGGCTTGCACAAAAGATTTAAAATCTAAAATATAGCTAAAAACAAATTATCGATCTAATGAGTTGATAGAAAAATCTGAGTTAGATACTGGAGTTAACCATACCCAATGCAAAGTCAATTTTACTGGCAATCATGACAACAAAATTCTTTCTCCCACATCTTTATCTTTCGAACAGTGATTGCTGTCTCCTAGTACTTACTAATGCAGAATCTCTATGCCTCTCTCTAGCAGCTTTCATCGTTAAATGGCAGAGAATTAGTTACTTTTATTTCGGCTAAGGACAATTCCAATAATTTTATTATTCTGTGCTGAATACCTGGAGAATGAAAGTAAAGACATCATTGTAGAGTTTCTGGCATCTGCCCGATATGACTACATCCACAGGCCAGGGAACCTGCAAATACAAAACAAGAAAACAGTTTGTTTTCAGATTGTGCTTTTATTCATTCACCACTAAACCTTTTTCAAATGACTTTGCTGATCAAATGAGCTTTTTTATTATTTTTTTTTAAATAATACTTTAAATTTTATCTAAAATTTTATCCTCGAAGTTAATGTTTCATTTTTTCAAGAACCAACAAAAAATATATTCTTTTATAAATTATGAGAAATTTTTCATTGAAACAGTTAGATGAATAAGAATAAAAAAAAATATGTATTTCTTGCAGCTATACTTGGAGGGTCAATAAAAGAAAATAGGACTAGGAATGAAAGTGAGGGAAAATTCTTTTTAATCTTTATGCTACTACCTCAATGCAAATACAAAGAGCAAGTTTTAAAATTAATATCTCTTATGTATATTGTAATATTTTCATCCAATTAGTTTCCATTGTTCGGCAAAAAAAAAATGTTTTCAACATACACTCATTTTAACACAGGCCTTGAACATTTGTAAATCCTAGGAAACACCTAAATTTTCAAATTCACGAATTCATCCTAAGTTTGGTTTTTATTATATATTTTTATAATATTTAGTTTGGTTTTTTTATTTAATTTTGAGCATCTCTACTTTTTAGTGGGAAATAGTGCTTAAATATTGTACTGTATATCAATTGCAAGTAAACTGTTGTGAACCTTATAATTGTGGTGAACAGTTTGCAGTCTCTAGATTGCAGTAATGCTATCTGCATAAAAGTCCAGTCTAGCTCAGACATACATTATATTTGAGATGGATGCAATCTGTTGCCCCAATGGCTGATTTCTGCTGTGACTTGTTTCCGCCAGCAATCTCCACTGATAGTCTGGAAAGGGAATAACAATTTCATTAAGTGACTGGTTGAATGACTCTGATATCAAGTGACTCAGGCATTCATGACAAGTTTCATATATTTATGGCAAAAATGTGTAATCTGCCTGCTTCACCAACATTGATTTTAGGTGTACCTATTTCCCATTCTCTGTAAGGTACATCCCATGCAATTGTAAACAAAATTATTGTCTTTATATTCCATTTTGACACTGCTTGATTGACTCATTGGATGTAGAACTAAATGTGAAAGTGAGGCAATCAAAGTGATTAAGGCAAAAAACATCTATACTTGATAAGACAAAAATCTTCTTTATTATGTTTTTTATTCTCTTAATTTGCTAAAAAATAAAATATATTTGGAATTACTAGATCCCAAAAGCTATAGCTGTACTTTTTTGCTTTTCTAAAAGGGCAGAAAATACCAATAGACGACAGTAAAATCTAAACAAGACAAAATCTTGACTTGTGCCTCATTTATCATATACTGCACGTAAACCTTTAAAAATTCTCTACTGTGTTCTAAATTGGGAAACGGTGTAATCAGAGTTAAATGCTGCCATAATGAAACCTAAAGAACAATTAAAAAGATCAACTTATAAAAATTAAGTTATGACATTCTTCGTTTTCTTACTATCTTCACATCTTGGGATGAAGTTTAAAGTGTGTTAAATTTAACCAGGTCTAGGAATTTTATATGCATTATTACTGAATCAACTGTCATACCTAGCAACATCCTGTGGGAAAACTGGCTCGACAGCATCATGAAGAAACATCTCAAGCATGGAACAATCCCGCCATAGCTCTCGACTTGCAATCTGAAAAGTTTCATTTGATTTTGCAAAATCTTCATAGACCAGCCTTCGCAATTTTTTTGAATCTAATGCAGGAAAGTAATAAATGGTACTTAACAGACAAAAGTCAACTAAAAATAAATGATGAAGAGGAGGAGCTGGTAGCTATAATCGATATTTTTATCAGTGATTTTCTGTTTAATTAATTCTGAAGTTATGTGTAATACCAAATATAAATTTGATTAAATTTTATCTTATAAAGTTTTTTAGATTTCAATTTAAATTGATAAGTTATAAGCTTCATCACCCATATTATATCAAGGAAAATTTTTAAAACTTTTGTTCCTAAGTTCTTGAGAAACAAGCCATAACTGAACAACTTTAATTAAGGGCTACATCAAAAGAAGGTTATACCTTGCTGAAAACAGGTATGTAAAAGTCATACATCACTTCACCTGAGGACATCAAGTAGTAACGCTGTGGGATTAAAAAAATGTAGGGATAATCACATGTAAATGTGATCATAGTTCATGATAAGCCAGAAGCATATAGAATAACTTTAGGTATGATACAAGAATTGCAACACACAAAGAAGGCAAAGAAAAAAAATAGAATTAAAAAAAAAAAACAGCCATCTTTTTTTTTCTGTAGTGGATTTTAAAGTCTTCAAATTGTGAATATCACTTGAAAACTTGTAGATAAGCAATGGAAAAATGCAGCAAATCTAAATTACAGCCTATAAAGGAGTGTTTAACATTAAAAAATATTTTTATTGGGCACAACTGAAGTAAAATAAATCTACAGTCATAAAGTTGTTCCTTTTTCTTTACTATTTGAAAAGAGTTCAAAATTTAATAACTCCTCTGAATATTTTGACTTCATTCAATTTTTGACATTGGAGAACTAAAGAAACTATCAATTCTAAATACCAAAAATTTTAGAGGTGGTATCTCATGTGACCTATCTGCATTAAATTCTACACAAAACGATCTACTCTAAAATGCAGCATGCCTTGCTCTAGTCTAGGGACAATATAAAACTAACTCTTCTCGGTACGTTGGTCATGCTAATGAAAACCTCTTAATTTATGAAGTGGAAAGGCGTAATTGCAAGAAACTGAATCAATGGGTCTCAGACCTGCATGGCATGGATGCAGCCCATGAGATTGTATTCTTCCTTGAGAATGTTGACCAGTTTGCTGCACACCGTTCTGTAGCGAGAGCTCACATGAGGGTACAGGCTACTGCCGCAGAGGCGCATCAAAGGCTGGAGGTCGCAGTCTGCACTGCTAGGGCATCTGATTACAGAGAGGAAAGAGACAGACAGCAATGCTTTACATGAAATATAGAGAAGTATGTAGCATGCAATAGAGCAATATCTAATTTTTTTTTTTTTTAAATAATGAGGCAGGACTGTTATGACAAAATAAAATGTATATTCTACATATGCTAAAATTATAATCCTTGTAATATGAAGCTAATGTTTTTATTTAGACTATCTCATAAGTTAATCATATTTAAAATACTGCAATTTCATAAAGATTCAAAATCATGTCTGGAGGTTCAGCAAAGAATTTATCATGCATTTAATGATTATATATTTCCAGTTTTTACAGTAAATTTATATACATTAAGTAGGGACTTGAGAATTTGTATCTTTTTGAAAGGGTGGAGAAAACAAACCATGTAATGTGGTCGAGTAGTCTGTGTTTATAACACATTTAAAAAAAAAATAAACAAAAAAAAAACCTTACAAAGATATAGAGCTGGAGGGTGAGATTATATAGGCGCTTTTTATATAAAAGCAAATGTTTGACAAAACCTACTTGGGCTGTGTTCTTCTGCTGCCTGTGGTTGATTGCGGATTGTTGAAGAGAGCTTTAAAGTTGACGTCTAACAATGTATCCTTCAGGCCCGGCAGATTCAGTTGTTTATCTATCGTTTGATCCTTATGAAATTTTGTAATCTGCGAAATGAACCACTTGTGTTAGCTAGGATAATACACAGTGTTGCACTGCACAAGCCCCTTCATAGATCCTAACTCTTGCCTCCAGGTTAATTTAAAGACTGGGAAGGTTTTTCCACATAAATCAATAGTCAAAACAGATCTCTTCTTGGGAAACTCATTTTTTTTTTCATAAAATATGTAAACAAGCATTGTTTATAAAGCTTGCATGTGTCCATTTTTCATGAATTCAGTCCTTCATTAACAGGTTTGACTCAGTTTAAGTCTAATTTAAGGCTCATGTGTGTTTATTTACGTAAGAGAAATGACAGCCAAAGATTATGCTGATTGGATCAACCAGGTAGTTTAGACTGCACAATTATATAATTTCATCCTTAAAAAGAACTTTTGTTCACTGGCAGCAGCTCACGATATTTAATTATTTCCGTGACTTCATAGTGCGATGGGTCAGTATTAGGTCAGAGACACTTGCTGAGTGCCTGAAAACACCTAAGTAAGAATATTTAATGTCATTATAAAGTACTCAATATTTATGACTCAAGTTCAATGCTGTAACTTAATTTTTGTATGATCAAAGTAAAAAAAAAGCTTTTTGCTTCAACTTAATGAAGCTGTGCAAACTTTTACACTGCTATAAATATCCTCATATTAAGCCTTACTTTTCCATTGTTGTTGAAATCATCACTTTGCCTTTGCACTTTTTGGATCTCTTTAATGGATTGCTCAGCGGATGAATCTTTTGGCTGTGAATCATCTGGCTGCTTAGAGAATAGGCCCAGGGTCTGCCTCAGATCTTCAACAAAAAGCTCATACAATGAAGGTGGTCTCTTGACTGTAACATAAAAAAAAATGAATACAAAGAATGATCAAGACTGGGACTTTCGAAGTGCTGTGCTTCCTTAAACATGACTGCTATTTTTTAATGAAGTTATACAGATCTAATTTCCTCTGCAGTTAAAAATACCTTCCTTAATGAAACACATATTTTTTTTGAATATGTTGGGAATTGTTATTTTAGTAATGTGATTGAATATCCCCTGGCACATACAAGAAATTAATGGTAACATAAAAATCCAAATAATTCGAAAAAAATCAAGAAAGATTTTCAGTTTTCTGTGTTTACAAACACCAAGATTTAGAAATGGAGGATGAAACATATACAACTATCTGGTCAAGCTTTGATTATCTTTGCCCCTATCATTCATCTTGAGGCAACCTTAAAAAAACTCAGGCTCTAATCCTAGCTTGTGAATGACAAAAGTTGGAAAGGAATTTTAAAAAAAACCTCTGTAAATTATCATAGCAGCACACTTGCCTACTTCAAAATTTGAAAATCTGTGACAAACATAATTTTTTTTTCTGCAACGCGAGACAAAATTCTGTAACACACCACTAAGGAAAGCAAAAAAAAAAACCCATCAAAAACCGAGCCTGAACTCTTTTCTGCACCTACATGGATTAAATGTAACGAACGTTTGGATAGAATTCTGTTAGAATTCTTCTCTCTACAGAAATTTAAATTTAAATTTTCAAATTCCGTGTCTCAGTTGAGAATCTTATTGACAGGATTTTTTTCTTTAAATCTATGAAGAAAGAAGATCAAATCAACACAAAATCTTGTAAGATCTATCATTTTTCGTAACTCCGTAACAGGCGTATTTTTTCCGTAATGTTTCAGGATTTTTCTTAACCGTAGGCAAGTCTGTCATAGCTTTCTTTGTGGAAATCTTGTTACTGTTACATTCAATCTTTGTCACAGTCTCCAGGTAAACAAATCGCATGTTCCAGTACACAGCTGGAATTAGACAAGGTGGACAACCACTTAAAGAGGCAAGTTGGAACATTTTCATCAAAATAAAGAGCACTTTCTTCAATATGGGAAAACAGACATTTCTACACTTACCTACATTTTTTTATGATCCTGTGAATACTTATTAAAAAGCTGTAAATTTCTGCAAACAGTGTAAAGATGTCCACTACCTTACATGAATTTCCGTTATTTGTAAAGGACCTAAAGTAGTTTGGGATATCCCAAAATGAGCTAAACATTCTTATTCTGGCCCCTTGAAGACCAAATTGTTGTCTAGCACCATCAATCTTCCTAAAATAAATACATGTTCATTCAGCCTGGAGGATTCAATTCAATTCCCTTTATTGCAATTTCATATCTTATTTTCTGACATTTTTCTGGCAGTAAAAAAGAGGAAGGAGAAAAAAAAGAAGAAACGAGCAAACTCACATATATTGCTATTGATGTTCAGGGCATCTCCCATCCTCCCAAGATTTTCAAGCATTTCCATGGATTTCCCTGTCAGAATGGCTTCCTTCAGTATAGGCTGCAGGAGCTTCGGTCCTGCGGATACGACAATATCAGCTGAGTGGGAAGACTGATCCACTGAGCTGACTGTGTCCCCTGTAGTGGTCCTGTGGCTATCAGAGGCTAGGATTCTGTTCTGAAAAGATGAGCTTTGCTTGGACGATGCTTTTGTGAGCGAGTTGGAAGCATTGGGATCAGCAGTCGATGTTGAATGGGTGCTGGGCACAAAAGCTTTCTCCCAGAATGTTTCATCTAGGGATTTGATGTCGTTGTTCCTGTAAAGAAGTTGTGCAAAAATCATTGTAAATCCTAACTTTTGAAAAATGTTTTGAAGCAGCATTGAATATTTTACCTACCAACCTGTTTATATGCCTTGTTCAGTTTGTTAAAGAAAATTCACTCCTCAAATAGTTGAATACAGAGCAGTTCTTGTAAAGACTATTACACAAGGTAAAATATTTATGTGAAAGATTGAAAGATTTTTGCCTGAAGGCCACGCTAAAAATTTTGCTGTTTGAAAACTAATGAGACTATGCAGTCTGATTTAAAAAAAAAATATCCCTTTGCGTCTGAAAATATTGTTTCATATTATTTCATGATGATCTGATATAACTCATCCTCATGAAAGTGATTTTAGGCTGCTCTACTTATCAAACAAGCCTTCATTGGGCAGGGCATAACTGAGAGGATGAGACTCCAAACTGAGTCAACGATACTGTAGGGATCAAATCTGTGATAGAATAACGCATAAGAGGCTAAAGAAACATCTAATTAAAGATCTTCAATATATCGTTACTTTCAAAGTCAAGAGTCATTATATTGTTTTCATATCATAATGAAAAAGAACTGGAGTAACAACCTATGTAGAACAAACTCTGATGACGTGTCATACAGGATGCCATTGTTGATCCAGTCACTGACAATCTGCAGGAGAGGTCGACTGCACTTGATCAACATTTCCAGCATCATGCTTGCCTGTAAATATGGCTGCACTATTAAATCATTCATCTGGACTTGAAGGGACTTTGGAATTCACAGAACTCGTTGGCCAATAAAATTTGAAGAATGATACAATATCTTTAAACTTTGACATCTAAAAAATTGCACTGAAGGAAATACTGACATCATAATTTCCTATTTTTGTCAAAGTCATTGTTTTAAAACCTAATGAAAGGCAAAAGTAAGCTAGAGGATAATGGGAATATATTAATCATTCAGTGAAAAGTTGTGTCTACCTTACTAAACACACTTAACTTTATCCCAAAAAAAAATTAAAAATTACTTTTCTACATTAATTCCTAAGGCTTCAGCCCTCTCAGAGGTTAAAAAAAAAACATGTGATGGTTGGCTTTACCAAACCACTTATCCAAAAGTGAAACATTATTACAACTGTAATGGTTATCAGTTTAATGTAGTACTGTACATATACAACCACATTTCAAATGCTCCAATTCAGCATAACCAACTGCTTATACAAATTAAACCTAGATTTTGCAAATTTTCTCAAAGTCCAAAACACATGCACAAACATACACACATTCTTACCATGTTTCCCGCATCAATCTCAGCCATAAGATCTGCCTCAAACACAGAGTCATATAAAGTGTCCAGCAACAACGTCGCCTTATAACAGTTGCTGCTAACGTCGCTAACACCACCATCAGCCGTGTTGGTTGACGTGGAGTGGCTGTGATGTGACGGTTGACTGCACACAGCAGTGATGCCGTGCAGGATTATCTTGTGCACAGCCTCAACTTTCTGTAGCCATGGTCGCAGTTTGGAGGTCAAGGATGTCAGTGGAATATTTGCCTCTAGAAGCAAAAAAATCATCGCTTAAAAACTTTATAAGGGAATTGCACAGACATGCATGCATTTAAAAAGAGTGTGGTTTTAAAAAATACTTATTTCTACAGTTTCATCGATGGTCCATCTAATGCAAGGTGATCAGTTTTGTTGTTTAACTCATTTCAGATTAACTTACCCGCTCCTTTCATATATACATGATAAGATGGCTGCTTGGTGTGACACACTTATTATTCCTTGATCTTTTAAAATACAGGATTTAATTAATACAGAAAATTATCGATGAAGTAAAAATAGTTTGGAAGAAAATTTAGTGAATATTGGTATAAAAAGAACTTTGTGATACTTAATCAGACCAAAGTATATATTGTTTGCTTGGTGTATCGAATAGCCATGTTGCTTCCAGACATAGTAGAAGACCATCAGAAAAAAAAATTAAGAACTTCATCAGCGCCATTAAAAATTCTTTTTTTAAATGAAGATTTATGACTTGTCACAGAAAAATCATGCAGTCTTCAGGGCCACTATTAATTGAGGATGAATCTTACGTTAGACTCTTGTTTAAATTCAGCTACTGAATTCAATATTAGGTGCACTGTATCTTTAAAAGGTGAAACTTTCACCTTTTGAGGGAATTGTGCCTAAACCATCAAAACAAAATGTACCATTGGGAAACCAGAGGAAGAGATGATTTAGATCCTGATAGAGCGGATATCTGAAGTGGAAGTGAGCTAACAGTTCTGAAGAAATCAGATTGTCAGATTGTGCCTTGTATTGATATAGCAGGGTATGGATGTGCAGTAAACTGTTGAGAGTCAGTGACAAAGATGAAATTAAAAAAAAGACAAAAATCGTAAAACATTTGTACTAATCCTATTCTTACAACTTTCAAAAATCATAAACTTAAGAAAGATAAAGCATCTAGTACAAATAAGAAGAAGTCACAAATGAAGAGCAGTGGCTGAATATAATGCAAAGAAGTAGAGAATTGGCCAGCAGTATTACACACAGTAAAGAAAATCGTAATGTAATACAATAAAACAAACAACTGATGAGTGGCCCTAAAGGATGTTCTACAAAACACAGCAGAAGGCAGAAGGTTGGTAACAAAAAAAGTCTTTGACATCTACTGCCATAATTAACTTGCTGATGAGTGTCACTAGTGAAGGTGGACACAGGTAGATACACTGTCACTCTTAGTGTGCACGCTTCAACATTACACTTCAAGGTCACAGCATACCTGATGAGTGTCACTAGTGAAGGTGGACACAGGTAGATACACTGTCACTCTTAGTGTGCACGCTTCAACATTACACTTCAAGGTCACAGCGTACCTGATGAGTGTCACTAGTGAAGGTGGACACAGGTAGATACACTGTCACTCTTAGTGTGCACGCTTCAACATTATACTTCAAGGCCCACAGCGTACCTGATGAGTGTCACTAGTGAAGGTGGACACAGGTAGATACACTGTCACTCTTAGTGTGCACGCTTCAACATTATACTTCAAGGCCCACAGCGTACCTGATGAGTGTCACTAGTGAAGGTGGACACAGGTAGATACACTGTCACTCTTAGTGTGCACGCTTCAACATTATACTTCAAGGCCCACAGCGTACCTGATGAGTGTCACTGGTCAAGGTGGACACAGGTAGATACACTGTCACTCTTAGTGTGCACGCTTCAACATTATACTTCAAGGCCCACAGCGTACCTGATGAGTGTCACTGGTCAAGGTGGACACAGGTAGATACACTGTCACTCTTAGTGTGCACGCTTCAACATTATACTTCAAGGCCCACAGCGTACCTGATGAGTGTCACTAGTGAAGGTGGACACAGGTAGATACACTGTCACTCTTAGTGTGCACGCTTCAACATTACACTTCAAGGTCACAGCGTACCTGATGAGTGTCACTAGTGAAAGTGGACACAGGTAGATACACTGTCACTCTTAGTGTGCACGCTTCAACATTATACTTCAAGGTCACAGCGTACCTGATGAGTGTCACTGGTCAAGGTGGACACAGGTAGATACACTGTCACTCTTAGTGTGCACGCTTCAACATTATACTTCAAGGCCCACAGCGTACCTGATGAGTGTCACTAGTCAAGGTGGACACAGTTAGATACACTATCACTCTTAGTGTGCACGCTTCAACATTATACTTCAAGCCCCATAGCGTACCTGATGAGTGTCACTAGTCAAGGTGGACACAGGTAGATACACTGTCACTCTTAGTGTGCACGCTTCAACATTATACTTCAAGCCCCACAGCGTACTTGATGAGTGTCACTGGTCATGGTGGACACAGGTAGATACACTGTCACTCTTAGTGTGCACGCTTAAACATTATACTTCAAGGCCCACAGCGTACCTGATGAGTGTCACTAGTCAAGGTGGACACAGGTAGATACACTGTCACTCTTAGTGTGCACGCTTCAACATTATACTTCAAGGCCCACAGCATACCTGATGAGTGTCACTGGTCAAGGTGGACACAGGTAGATACACTGTCACTCTTAGTGTGCACGCTTCAACATTACACTTCAAGGCCCACAGCGTACCTGATGACCATCACTGGTCAAGGTGGACACAGGTAAATACACTATCACTCTTAGTGTGCACGCTTCAACATTATACTTCAAGGTCACAGCATACCTGATGAGTGCCACTGGTCAAGGTGGACACAGGTAGATACACTGTCACTCTTAGTGTGCACGCTTCAACATTATACTTCAAGGCCCACAGCGTACCTGATGAGTGTCACTAGTCAAGGCGGACACAGGTAGATACACTGTCACTCTTAGTGTGCATGCTTCAACATTATACTTCAAGGTCACAGCGTACCTGATGAGTGTCACTAGTCAAGGCGGACACAGGTAGATACACTGTCACTCTTAGTGTGCACGCTTCAACATTATACTTCAAGGTCACAGCGTACCTGATGAGTGCCACTGGTCAAGGTGGACACAGGTAGATACACTGTCACTCTTAGTGTGCACGCTTCAACATTATACTTCAAGGCCCACAGCGTACCTGATGAGTGTCACTGGTCAAGGTGGACACAGGTAGATACACTGTCACTCTTAGTGTGCACGCTTCAACATTACACTTCAAGGCCCACAGCGTACCAGCAGTTATTTTAACCCATCTCAGATATAATGATTAGAATTTTCTTGGGGTAAAGGGGTAAGAAAGATTATTTCATAGATTTTTACCCTGGTTAAAAGAATCATAAGATTGAGTAATTCAAAATTCAGGGCAGCATTAGCTAATATGAAGAATTGTGATAAGAAATTGATTATGTAAATGTTCAGGCCAAATTATTGCACCCTTCAAAATAACAAACACTAGGTGATCTGTAAATCAAAAAAATTTACAATACGTGCTTGTTTGTTTGTTGCTTGACAAAGTTTTTGTCACAGAGACCTCAGGTTTTTTTGCAGTTCAAACTTAAGCCCTCATCAGACAAGGAGGAATTGAATAGATAATGTCCTCAACTCACATATTGGGAGTGTGGCAATCAAATTTACAAAGGTCCCTGTGGATATCAGGGTGGGCGCTCTATCCCCACAGCCATATCATTTCTTTTTTGACCATTTAAATAAAAAATTATTTTACCGTTTTACCTTGCTTCATGACAAGTTTCTCTAGGTGTACAAGCTCAGCGCGAAAATCATTGAGGAACTCAGAGATGCAGTCGGCAAAAGCTATGTAGGTCTGGAGAGGTGGGCTCTCATTTGGCCCTGAGGGAAAATGTAAGAGAAATATTTCTTTCTCACTGAGTAACGGACTAACAGTAGGGAAACATCATGTTTGTAAAAGTGAAACTTGCATTAAAGGTTGGATGCTAAAAATGCACACAGTTTTAAAATCCATTTTTTGAGATAAAGATAGATTGCTGCAATCTTTCATGTAAATGATTGTTAAGATATTATTTGAATTTTCAATTTTGACTTATATTTTGATTTGCTTAACTGAAATTGCAAAATCTTTGATGGTGAATCAAAAAATGCAAAAAATGGGGCTCTTCAGGGATGCAATTACATCTTCTGATTTATTAACAAAATTGTACTTGGTGACCATATCTCATAATATGTTGAAAAATCCTACATTCACCTCTCCAAAACAAACTTGAAGCTAAAAACATTCTTCATGGGAGGATGTCAGGCTTGGTGTAAAAACCTAAGATCTTGACCAGGGCTGATAAAATTTTGAGGGCTGTTTTAGTGGCAATTCAATCAAATTTTATTTTTGAAAGGTTGATTGACAGGCCTGGTGGCGGTCCAAGGTTTTAGTGATGTCTATTAAGTAATAACTAAAGACTTGTGCAGTAGAACTAGGAGACAAAGGGAAGAAACTCACCCGAGGATGTCCAGCTGCAGCGCTGGGAGACTACATCTGCCACAAATGTGTCAAGGGTGTGAACCTGCTGGGCTCGGTGCATCAGAGGCATAAGGCTATTTCCTAAGCTTTCCTGTACAGAGAAAAATTTCAAGAGATTGATGGATACTTAGAATTTTATACAATACCAAGAAACTAGCCAATTGATGAAAAGAGTATTCTGTGAAATGTGTCACAGGTCTATAACACTTCTTTCATGTGATTTTTTACCCCTTTCTTTTTCAAATGTATACATAAAGAGTTACAAGAATGGAGCTACTTTTGCAAGTACCCATGATCAGTTGAGTTTTTTTTTATTTTTCGAACGGGAGAGACATTAGAATATATATCAGTATTTTAACACATACTGGTCGTTTGATGTATATTTTTCTGTACCACAACTTACTGGAGTAAGGTGCAAGACAAAAACATCAGGGTTCACGAGAAATTGTTGCCCATCATGCTGAAAGACAAAGAGTTCTGTCACACCAGACAGCATCCTAGGAACAGAAAATTAAAATTAAAAAAAAAAAGAAAATAGACTCTTCAGACAGCAATATCTCAGAAAATTATAATCTAAAATCAGAACACAAAAAAAAATTGCAGGTTCCTTTGAGATGTGTACTTATTGCTCAGAATTATTTGCACTCATGGTGAAACTAGTTCCCTTGATGAAGAGAACGATGCAACAGATTGATTTTATCTAAGTATGAGTGACTTCTTCAAAAATGTGCAAGGTAAAGAGTCAAGGTTATTATCAGCGTCAGAAAGATTGAACTTCCAGAGTTCATATATTTTTCTTTTTTCCTAAATTCCTAAAGGCAAAGATTACTTCTGCCTCAGACCACACACAAAAACAATATAAACTCTTGTAACAGGTAGGAAAAGCCTTGA
Organism: Elysia crispata; assembly: GCA_033675545.1. Lineage (NCBI taxonomy): Eukaryota > Metazoa > Mollusca > Gastropoda > Plakobranchidae > Elysia > Elysia crispata. The sequence continues at coordinate 67,794 of JAWDGP010000606.1, read as the reverse complement.
TGCCATTTAACCATAACATCTAATTTACTTATTTACTGTTTCCTAGCAATGTTTCATCAATTATTCTTTAACAGCAACTGGTAAAAGCATTAAAAAACAAAAGGCAATCTTATTGTTATTGGTCGCTATGTGATTGATTTGACTAAAACACTATTTGATGCAACTTTTGCATCAGATCAGAGATGATAAAGCATCGACCTTAATGTTCACTGAATGTTTAAAACCAACAATGACATCAAATATTTTTTCCCCGGTCGCACAGATGAGCAAGATGTGTTTTACCATCTTTGTTGTGTTAAAATATTTATTCTTTAAATATGGACACTGGTCTATTGCAATAGACGTATGACATATAAATTTTTTATCATAAATCCATGTCATAAAGCGCTTTAGTTGCATCATTTTATTTTCTGTTATTACTGAATAAATATTAAAGAAGTTCAACAAACAGAGACATCTTTCTACTAAAGTCACATCAATCTTTAATCAAAGTATTTAAAAAAATTCTTACCTAAACATCTAAGTATGTTACGAATTTTTTCATATCAAGTTTAGGAGCCTTCAAACATACCAGAGTGTCTCTCTCACCACTTGCGGTTCAGTAACCAATACTTTGTTTGAGAAGGATTGAAAAGGATTAAGTCTCTGCTGATAACTCTTCCTGAAATGTCCATGGAAACAAAATGTATGATGCACAACTCCTCTATAGCGTTTTTATAAACACCTCAAGCACAGACAATACGAGAACGGTTCATTATCTACAAAAGTAACATCAAGATCGCTGCAAATTTGTTAATACTTTTTAAGAGTGTGTTGTGAACAATGAGTCATTGTGGTGTGTTTTCAATCATTATTGTCAAAATTACTTGACAGGTTTCATTGCAGGTATGAAGAAGAAGGGTACAGCTTAAATCCATGGAAGATTCTAATCCAGCTCCATACTTTTAGTATTTTCAATTTTCACGAGATGATGCAGTGTATTGTTTTCAAGCCTTTCTAGCATTAGACTTAACTAAAGATTAGAGACAAAAAGTTTCAAAAAATTTTCCCATAAAAAATATCAACATTGGCTGCACATGTCCTTTTCTTTATTCTATTAGTAAGAACTCCAGTATAAATGAAGACAATGTTAATAGCATTCCCAACTCTGAATGGATTTTCTATGAAATAAAAATAAGAGTTCAAAAGTTGAGACATTAATTTTCATTCAAGAGCACACTGCCTACCAGTCTCTATAGGTGTTACACGCTGCATGGCCTCCTGCTGCCCCCTCCTCTGTGTTCTTCCCTTTCCAGTACTCCACTACCAGGGTGCTTTCCAACTGGGCATAATCATCTTCTGCGACGTTGGCTGGGGCTGTCAAGGAAATATCACCTCTTGAGGTTCCAGACACAACACAGGACAAGTCACCTTGGCCAACAGCATCACTAAATGTCAGAAAAGACAAAATGTAACTAAGCAGTATTGTAAAACATAACTTCTTGTTTTCAATACCTTGAAAAAAAAAAGCATTTACTAAGCTCACCAAGTTGCTGAAATTCAAGGGTTGTGGTATGGATTTCAAATGATTACCATAATACTGAAATGTGAGGGTTTTTCTTTTCAAGCATAAAAAAGCAATGAAGTGAATTTTTTTATGTTTTGACAAAATTAAATAAAGAAAGAGAAAAAAAAGATCACTTATTACCTTTTCTTATACACTGTTTAAGAGAGGTCTAAAATAAGCTGATAATCTAATATTTTTTTCCAGATAATTGTCATGTCTTAAAGCAATTTGCACTAAGGCTGGGACGGGTCCAGTAAAAGTAATCAGATCTTCCTGACGAAACGGTTCCACGAATCCTCTAGTGAGATCCTTGGTTCTCGGTAAGATGTCAGCGGAAATCAACGAGAGACTGAGACCGTCGATGCAATCATGGCCTTTCGACCTTGTCTCAACGGGAGAGTCCGTCACCATTCCTCACTTACCAAGATATGATTACTATTTTTATTCAGGGACCCAGCTGATCTTAACCTACCGTCAGCCCCGTAACCTCCTGTAACCTCTCTTCATTTCAACGAAAATGATTACTTTTTTTGATTCCGGGACCCCTTCATCACCACTCATCACTTCACCAGAAATGATTACTATTCTGATTACCGGGACCCCGCCAATCTTCTGGAATGGGACCCCGGTAATCGTGATTACTAAAAATTGGGACCCTTCACAGCCTTAATTTGCACCCACAAAGAGCTCATAAAAATGAAATGGTCTAGATTTTAGAGGTGACATTCAGCTTATTCCGACTTTGTAAGGGAAACATTGATCAGTTTGAATAGCAGACTGAAACAAAAGGTTAAGCCACGCTCTTAGATCTAAAAAATCAGATGCATATTCAGTAAAATAAGCCTAAAGACATTTTGATAAAAATTGGGCTTCGGTCTAGTCCTTTTTTCAAAGCTATTGTCCCATTCAGAAATTTTGTTCTTGATTGTGAGATTTCCTAAAGAATACATAAGTGAAAAAATCGGCATATTTCGTGACAAAAAGCTCTTCTAAAAATTGCTGAAATATAATATTCTCATTTTGTAAACACACCCTTCATATGTACATGTTATATTAAGTGTAAATCAGAAGGTATTGATGCATATAAGAGTGTTTTTTTAAAAAAAACAAAAATTGTACATTGCATAGCTTACCACCTCAGATAAATTATGAAATAAATAAGCCAAGTTTCGGTTGCACCAGCTATATCCCTAATAATTGAAATTCTCATGAACTCAAAGATAATAATAATAATAATAATAATAATAATAATAATAATAATAATAATAATAATAATAATAATAATAATAATAATGATAATGAAAATGATAAAACATACTACTACTACTACTACTACTACTACTACTAATAATAATAATAATAAAAAAAAAAAAACTAATGATAGTGATAAATAAAATCTCCAATTTTTAAACACTTGAAAGCTAAAAGTAAAGCATTGTAGTAAGTTTGTGTCTGTAGCAAATCATTTATGATTCATATTGAAGGAGGACAGCTGTTATCACCAGAAAGCAATCTCAAAACTGTCTTAACTCTGACCCACATCTGATCCTTAGTGAGTCATAAGCAAAGCCAGATCTAGGGAACATACCTTTCCATAGATTTAACCTCAGCTGGAATGGCGCTTTTGTCGATTACAACAGTTTTTTGTGATTTTCTCCTCTCCTCATCATCTTCATCTCCACTCAAGGGTTCTTCTCCCTCACTTTCACTGGACTAAACCAAGATAAAAAATGCAAAGTAGTTCACACACAACTTAACATCAAATGTGTAAAATAGAGGTATTTTTTCACTGCAGTGTAATTTATTTTAACCACTTCGACACATATAACGAACCCAGTACGTCCCATTTTTTGTGACAAGTCTAGCCCACATTCCCCATAGCGCTCAGACGTACAAAGTATGTCGTTTTTTATATGTAATAGACGTACTGAATACAGAACAATTTAACATCCCAAACTTAATTAAATTCAGAGACCTTGAAAATATATCAATCATACCACATTTCAAACCAGATAAGGCCCAATCATGATGATTGAAAATTTCTTTGTGACAAAAGGGTTAAGCATACATATCCAAAGCCTTTCAAAAAGCTATGAAGGGATTACATACAGCATGAGATAGGAACCTGAGATCCTCCCCCTCCAACAAGTAGCCGGCCCAATCAAAGTCATCCTCCTCCTCTGAAAAGAAAGATATTCACCCATTATGTAAACCACAGGCAAACAGTATGTGTTTAGACCACTCCGTATAAATCTGATGTTTAAAGTTTAAATCTAGCTGAAGGAGAGGGAACTTTGAACAGGTCTGTTTTGCTAGCGATTCTGATGGAAAAACCTGCACTTCTCTAGCCAGCGTTGAGAGGACATCTGGTCTCTTCGACTTTGGGCGAGTGTGCTACTGCAACACACACTTTGTAACAACGCATCAAACAGAACTGGTACTTCTTGTGAGAGCCCACACTCAAAGCATGTTTTGAGAAAATCTGATATATTTAAAATGAAAAAAAGCTCTGCCAACAGCCAGCTATGCCAAAGCTGATCTACAGTCTACAGAGAGGAATTAAATCATTAGATCTATGGTTATGAAAGAGTAAATATATCTTCCAAAGGTTTCCCTAGCACTTTGCGATTACTCAAATAAAGAAATTTAAAATTGCATTGTTCTAATATTGAAGCCTTTAAATGTGAATGAATGAAATGTGATTCAACAGGGTAAGTGTGAGTTTTATGTTTTGTGAGTAAGAATTAGTATAAAATTCAATACTGCCACACCAAAAAAATGTGTAAAAGAATTGAAAAAAAAAATCTCATGAAACAAGAATACCAGAATCTTAAAGAAACAATACAATTGGATTGGTTAATTTTCATGGGTGAGGAAGGATTATGGTTCCTGTTTTTATCATTATTTATAGTAAATCAAATAAAATACTTGGAAAAGGCTCCTAAAATGTAAAAAAATGGCACAAGTTCTGAACAAAACAGAAAAAAAAAATAGTATAGTTTAGGGGCAAAGATCCACAATCTGTATAAAACAGGGCATTCTAAACACCTGGAAATTAGATCAATTTTCGAAAACAAGACTTTTTTCTCAGAATTTGATTTGTTAATGGTAAGGCACAGAGCTAGGTGATAAACCAGAAGTCTGAAGGGACTCTTCACTCGGTTTGAAGCCCGAATAACCTGGTCTATTGGATTGTGCTGCAGTGTGGTATCTCTCTGCATTTGTATTTTATAACACCCTGATAGGGGGCTGTTATAGCCAAGGCCTCTTCCTCTCCGGGACATGACTCCTCCAGGAATTCAATAGACTTGTGATTTGTTCATGCCATTTTTAAAAGAACATGCTTGGTCTTTAAACTAACAGATTTACCTGTTAGCACTTCTGGTTTTTTTCGTTGAAAGTCCACCCTTGTGGGTGCATCAGCCAGGTTCACAAGCAGTGAGAGCATGGCATAGTGGACATCTGTCTGGAAGTGAAAAAAAACCACAACAAATCTATTGATTTTCTTTAGTACTGTAAAGAGCAGACAATTGGGAAAAAAACTTCATGGGAGTTAAATGCCATAGCCTGTGTGTCACTGATTTGTCCAAATTTTCTTATCACACTATCTAGCATCATTGTATAACTTCAGTAGACACAGGCACATCAAAGGTTTCCTAACGTAATATCAGTTTAGGGTCTCTTATTTTTTTTTTATGTAATTTGTAAGTGCCAAGCAAACTTTTTTGGCCATGTGATGAGAGAAACTGGGAAATAGTGTGAGAACTGGAATGATAGAAGAAAAACGAAGCAGGGGAAAACTATAAAAAAATGTTGAATGGACTAACAATAGGACAAGTGACAGAGGCACTAAGTGTGATGAAGTATAGAGATGCATGGAAGGTGATGATCACCTACGCTAAAAAGCAGGGCACCTAATTCATTGACAGCATACAATGTTCCATTTACAATATAAATAAAAGTTTTTAAAAATTATTCACCACCTCTAGAAAGTTAAAAACAGATTAATTTGAAAACTAACAATTCACACAAAATGATGAAAAAAGTTTGAGTTACTGCCATTCCTCCCTTGAAACTAAAGTACTTTGATAGGATATGCTGATTCCTACACATATGTTTGAACCAGGACAATTTTTACATATTGTAGTAATAATTTGATGACACTGAGACCTGAGTGAGGTTCAGTGTTTCAAGCAGGGATTTTTTTAAATCTTAAAAAAAAATCTAAAAAATTCATAATTTTGTAATTTTTCAAAATATAAATTTGTTACTTTTACAGATTATTAAATTAGATATTACTTTTAAGGTGATAAAATGTTTTTTTTTTAATATAATTTCACTGGATGTTGCTGAAATTCTAGACTATAAAGAATTAACAGCCCAAGTAGCATTACAGACAATTCCTGTAAGAAGGCAAGATTTTCTATGACTGTTTTTGGTTTTTGTCTTTCTTTTCATGAATAGGAACTAAACATTATGGAGGTTTGGGTACTGGATCAAGTGATTAATTTGAGAGCCTGATTTAAAAACTTAATTTTTTTTTTTATTTGAACATTAGTTTAAATTATAAAATTATAAGAAGAGAACCTTTCTTGAGGACTAAATATAAAAATGAAAAACTTTCTACCTTTCCTGTGCTCTTCCCATCCAAGCCAGGCTGATCCAGGAAAGCCGCTGTAAGCTCTTGCAAATCTGTTGCTTTCTGTCCTTGTGAGTGAACTTGGAATTTTTCTGATAGCCTGGAAAAAAAAAGGTTAAATTATGATAGAAAATTATAATGCCAACTTAAAATTGGAAAAAAAAAATTTTATATGCTTTCCCCACATATGAACGTTAAAATTTTTCACAATTGTTAGAAGTCTGAATTCTTTTGCAATAGAGTAATCCATAAAAAAGACTGACATTTAGATTTTATTATTATTACAACTACATTCATCAATGATCGGATTCTACAGATATAGATTGAATTCTTTGAATATGTGTAAATATTTTTGCAGTGAAGTTCTCAATCTTCTTTAAGGGAGATATTTTTCCAATGATGGGTAATCATCAACACTTCCCCATGATAAATTTGCATTAAATTTACAATGTTGCCAAATGGTAAGAAGACATAATAAGCTTTACCTACATTTCCTTCTCTATTTGTCTGGTTATGAAACTGTTTTCTAAACTAAGTTTTCAGGCAATTTGAATTGCTACCCTTTTGCATGGAAAAAGAATCTTCTTTATATTCAAAGTAAAGTAAAATCTACCCATCAAGAGTTCTGTGAATCTTGTGACTGTCCGGGCTAAGATATCTGTGATATTTCACATTGGAGTCAACATACTGTTGACAGATGGGGAAATTTTCATCTTCCTCCTGAAAGTCAGAAGTATTAATAAAAACCATAAATAAATAAAAAAAGAACAAAAAAAAAACAAAACATAAACATAAGAAGTTGCTCTTCATTTTAAGGGACTCAATTTTGCAGTTTTAATTCATCAAAGGGGATTTACAATTTGTAATTTAGGGCAGTTGTCGGTTTGTTTGTTTTTTTCTTTATAAGGAAGAGATGATGAGGCTAGGTAGTCAATGTGAAGCATTTGGTCAAGTTCTGGTTAAACTGTCCTTTTTAACTTAAAAAAGCCGGGCAGTTTAATATGTAAAATTAAAATTTAATGCAGACAAAAAGAAGTATGTTGTATTATTTAGAAAGATCTGCTTATGTGACTTATTCTGTATTCTTAAATCAAGCTGCTGAGTGCTAAAACACCAAGGAGAGAGTTCTGAATTTTACTACTCAGCTGAAACTAAATTCATGAGACACTATATGAACACATCTATATAAAATAAGTTAAATTTTTTTTACTCTACTTGAAGGGCTGATTTAAAATAAAAAAAAATTTTAAACTTTAACGATAGTAACAAATAAAATAATGTCCAACACGCAATCACTTTTTAGGCAAAAAGTAAATTAAGCTGACATCTTAAAGGCTAATCCCACAGGCCCTCCTCACTGTTGGATCAGACCATAAAACTAAAAGTTGTAGCTGATGCTTCTGGTATATATAATACAGTTTGAGTTCTCATAGTTTACTCCTTCACCAGAAAATTTGGTTTAAACTTGCTCTGACTGGGGGAGGCTTCTTTCTAACCTCTTTTTTTTTTATTCATCTGCTTAACATTCACCCACATATTGTAAACTTTTGTTTAATGTTACTTCAGCTACGCAGAGAGTGAGTATATATATCTCGTATCCAGTCAAATAAAGTTGCTTTTCACTATTTTTACAATCAAAAGGCTGTGGCGTTTGGACTATTAAATCTTGGACAATAATAAAGAGTAACCCGTGACGAATGTATACATCCGAGGTTGTGAAGAGAGCTCACCACAGAGACGTTGAGGAGACCAAGAGCTTACTTTCCCAGTTCAGACTTATATCTCGACATAGTCAAATGACATCTTAATAATTCAATTAAACTAGAAAACCCAAACGTTTATCTTGTGTTTCTTATTGATTGGATAAGTGCTACACTGGTAACCCCGACGTGATAGTTGATCTGGATTATTTTTTAGATCTAGTTTTAAGCCTCCGACATTTCATTTCATTTTATCTATCGAGGCAGTAGCACTCAAACTTCCAATTTTTTGGACGACGTGACTGTTGGCATGGTTCACGCAAACCGAAGCACAGTTTGCCTTACACAACATATCATCTGATGACACGAGATACTTTCATGTTGTAGCTGCTCTAGACTCACAAACAGCAACTAGAGCTTTATCAGTGATCGCCTCTCCACCTCTAACCAGCAAATATGAGGCCCTTAAATCATTTTTATGTTCGGCTTTTGAGCTTTCAGAAACAGAAAGGGCTAATACATTATTAGTGCTACATTGGATATGAGCTACAAGGCGTTGATATTTACACCAAAGTATGTTTCTGAGCTTCTCAATGTTCACAATTGCACTGCATAAATCATATTTCTCTTGAGAAAAATAAGCTTTATAAATAAGTAATATCACATTTGAAATAGTAAGTTTTCAATTGATGTTTTTTTTGTTTTTTTTTCAAAATTTAAATTTCAGACAGTGATCTCATTAGGATTAGCTGGAAGACATTCTCTCTAGCAAATGAATCGGGCCAGGTCAATTTGCAGTTGAACCCAGGTTTTTCTTGTGATTTGTAATCATCTGCTGGAAGATAGCTAATACCAAGATCTAGAGCTAAATTACTTACCTCAAAGCCAGTAACAAGAGTTATCAACCTCTTGATTTGCTTCTGTACCACCAATTTCCTCTTGCTACTTTTTGCCATTGTTGCCTTATGTTTCAGATGATCTAATCTTGACCAGAAATCTCCTGAAATGTTGAAGAAATTAAAAGTCGTATTGGCAGCAAAACAATTGTTATATCTCTTCTACTTAAACACTTACTATGACTCAGTTTAACATTCTCTCCTTATTCAATATTTAATAAGCTAATCTGCTCCAAAAGCAGTAAATTTAGACTGAAAGTTATGTAGGCCACATTTGATAATAGCAGAGAAAGTACAACTGCAAATTCATAACCTACATCAACCAACTATTACTTATGTATACTATAATAGTCTATCAAAAGAAAGCCTTTAATTGAAGCATCATAATTTATAGCTTAGACCAAGAAGGCTTAGACCAATAAGGCCACTGAGCTCCCTAATTATTAGTAGAAATAGAGGTTTATGGCGGAGGTATTGAATACGCCTCATTTCATTACTTTCAATCTTAATCGTTTTCCTAGAGAGTGTACATGAGATTCTAGATTTACATCAAATCTAATGCAGATCTAACACAACTTAGATACTCTCTTCAATATCCTTAGATTTAACTGTACCTAACAAGATCTACGTGAAGTTAGGTCTAAATTAGATCTATCTAGATCTAGATCTACATCAAATGTCTTGAAACTAGAGCCTAGCTCTACATCTAGGCAGAACGTGGTTGAAAGCGAGTGCACATTTTCCTCCTCTAGAATTGAAAAAAAAGCTGTAAAAAATCTAGATCTATTTGTTGATGTAGATCTATCATCACGGCCCAACATCTATAGATCTTATCAATGGTTCACAAGGACGCGCTTTGGTTTGAGGATACTTCCGGTTGCACACAGCAGCGGTATTTTTTTACAACCAGTCGTGAATAATAATCATTCATTTTTACTGTCGACCAGTCATGGAAACCACAGACTAAGAATTATTATTATTCTTAGTATGCGTGGAAACAAACAATTAGCGTCTAGATTGAAATCTTGATCTAGATTTGACGAAACAAAACCGATAATATTGTTTGGAAAGTTCCATTACTACACCGGAACCCAAATCGCAACAAAATCTCAATTTATAGATCCAGTATAAGGATTTCTCAAGACTTGGAGCTATGCCAAATAGAAATTTAATAATCTAGGTAATTTAGTAAAATCCAAATAATTTTATAGATCTCCAAACCCTTTTTAAAATTTTATTATAAATAGGCAGCTATGTGTTTCCACAGAGCAGTGCACTTTTAGGCGGCACACTTTGAGGGAACTTAGAGTTCCTAATAAGCTTTTAAATGTATCTTTAAATTTATAGATTAAGAATACGTTTTGCTTCTCTTGCGAACTTGATCTTCAGCACCACCGACAGACATATTTAGCCATCCCTACTGGTCTGTATAGCCGAGACAAAGTAAAGCTCTTAAAAACTGTGTGAATTTTTTTTTAATCTCATAAATACCAGTTATACAGTTAACCCTAGAGCGAACGATGCATTGTTGTAAGATAGTTATTGGATTCTAAAAACTGATGTTTTTCACTATGAAATCAGCGGATTTTATAACTTGAATACAACTGCCTCACCAGATCAACCTAGCTTTAGTCAATTTTACAATCTACATCCATCGTATAGCATGATTTTGGCCTTTATTTGTGTTTATAATTTAGGTTATAGGCCTAGGTCTACAGACAAAATTCAATTCTGGATAGATTTAGTTCAAGCCGTGTGTGTATATATATATATATATATATATATATATATATATGTGTGTGTGTGTGTGTGTCAATAAATCCAACGTTGCGTAAGGTGTTTTGACTGAAGTCCATGATGAAAGAAAGGGATAATTCACCAGAAATACTTCCGTATTCGTAAAAAAAAATTCCCTAGCAAACTTAAGCAAAAAAAAAAACAAACAAACAAACAAAAAAACACAAAAATATCTGATTTTTGTCAATATACTCCTACCTTGCCTATTAAACAATCTTTTTCTCTTACTCCAGCCTCTCTCTCTCTCTCTCTCTCTCTCTCTCTCTCTCTCTCTCTCTCTCTCTCTCTCTCTCTCTCTCTCTCTCTCTCTCTCTCTCTCTCTCTCTCTCTCTCTCTCTCTCTCTCTCTCTCTCTCTCTTTCTTTCTCTCTCTCCATACACACACACACACACATATATATATATAGGTCTAATACAGAAACTCAAAACTATCAACCACCAGAAACACACAAAATTCGATGTCCAGATACGGTACCGACTAAGGACTTCCTGAAAATACCGCAAGTCTTTCGTTTGTGTATAATCAAGATTCTCGCCACGCACGAAGACGTTTCCCTTTTTTGAAAATCTCAAGAAGTCTACAAAAGCCAGCGACTCGGAGAGATGATATAGAGATCCAAACAGAAGCCGGCGGTTCAATAGGATTAGGATATCATTGGCTATAGGCTGGATTAGTATCAAGACATAAGGTTGAAATAGATTAGTTAACACTAAAGGAAATGCTTCTGCTTGATATAGTGTGAAAATTACATTGAACGTTAAAGTTATACTGTCGGACTTGACTGCTTCAAATAAACTTCTTGCATTTCATAACTTAATGTTAACTGGATATAATCTATCCTTTATTGTATGGCTTTGAGGCCTTTTCTCCCTCATTAAAACTGTACCCTGTATATCTGGAGAGAACTGAAGACTAAAACGGAAGTGCATTGAGGTAGGCTACAATGGCGTGGACAGAAGCTGTAATGGTAAATCCTTATTGAACCCACATCGCCCCATTGCCCACCAGTTTTAATAAAATTAATGTAACGTAGCAGCAAGGATTTCTTCTATTTTGTTTATGCAATGTTATTGTTAGAGATACCAAGCAAGACAGAAAGTTAGTAACTTTTCAAAACTAACTGTGGCAAAAATTCGAAATGCAGGTTGTGAAAAATGTACGCCTGGACTCCAATGCATTAAACTTTGAATATGATTTTTTTTTCAGATATTTCAAGTTCATCAACTACAAAGTTATTTTGCTTTTGTATTCTATCAAAGAGAAACTGGAAAAAAATTTAAATACAATTTTGGTAATGACTTAGCATTGCCCAATTTTGGTGTGTATTTTAAAAGTTTGGCACTGGCAAAACGAAAAATAATTTTTAGTTTTGAAAATGCCTTCTCATTATTTATTCACTATTATTCTCATTGTGTCTATAAAAAGAAAAAAGTGAATCAAAATCAACTATTCTTTCAACATTTTAAATATGTGACACTTCGTATAATTCTGAAGTCTGCAGCAAGATTAAGTACAAGATATTAGGCTCTACACACTGAACTAAACTCCCCAAACCGGTGCTACATCGGTTAAAACTGATTAAGAATATTAAACATGCGAGATTATAGCTGGACAAACTTCAACCACAATAAATTAAGGGTGTCTCAGACCTTTCTCTCAAATATACATCCTTTGTAGATTAGAAGCCATTGCTGACTTTTGTTTTGGAATCGACATTTTAAGTATACAATGTTTTGGAAAAAAATGAGTAGCCTCGTTTCATAAACAAGCTCACTAAAAGCAAAATTAAAAGAGAGAGAGAGAGAGAGAGAGAGAGAGAGAGAGAGAGAGAGAGAGAGAGAGAGAGAGAGAGAGAGAGAGAGAGAGAGAGAGAGAGAAAATTAATGGGAAATGTGTCGATGATGGAAAATAAAAGATTATAAATAAATTATTCAGTTTTAAAAAAGAAATTGTCACTTTTGTAGGTCATTAAAATGGTTTTTGTATAGTATAAAAAACGGAATAGGCAACAAGAAATTGAAAAAACCGATGTTCCGAATTTTTTTTTATGTTATTTTAGCTCTTTTATAATTATTAATGGTATTAGGCACGGGTAACTTTTAAATGGTTTTATTTGTAATTTAACATGAACTGAGTCAGGCTCTAGAAGTGATAACCTAATTTTTTTTTCTCAAACATTTATTGTATAAAGCTTTTGAGGCAAATCAAAAAAGAAAAAAACAGGACTTCAATTGAAACGGAATTTTAAAAAAAAAGATTAAATGCAATCATTTTAATACCACCAACAATTTCTACTGAAAGTGTATCGAATGTTTGAAAGACTTAAATCTAAACTTTAATAAAACATACTACTGCGTTTTAAATTACAAAAGTATAGTAATTCGAACAGTTAATGTTACCCGTGGGTTTGAACAGAATTCTTGATCCCGAAGTGTGAAATAATAACGTTTTTCTAAGAGATTTGGATCTACTTAAACAGCTCTCTAAGCTTTCCTTCATTTTTTTTTTTTTTTTTTTTTTGAAAGGAGTCTCTGCAGATGCTCGGTTTGTCTCTTCTCTGTCATCATGGAGAAGCATCCATTTAACGGCAGGAATGCAGAGAATAAGGTGGAACTATTTCATAGGGTGAAATCAAAAGATCGGATCAGCCAGTAATAAAACGCAATGCATTATCCTTATTTAGAACTAGACCAGATGATCCAGGTTTTGGCATTAGAATAAAATAAGACACTTAACCAAGTTTAGTTCAGAGAATAATAATTCATAAGAGCTTTGATTAAGCCAATCTGTTAACTTAATCCAATCATACTCTTCTGTCTCATTCTCTGCACACCAACTGGTAACTAGATGCTTCGCCATGATGATGGTGGAGAGCCGTACCTGGTACTCAAAGCTAAACCAGAGAGGCTAGATATACTGTGATCTCTCTGCTAAGTTGTAGATTCTGGATTTGGTCGCAATAAAGAAATAATCTTAAAAAAGATGATCTCATTCTTGTTGATCCTTACAAAAATTCCCAGAATGGTAGCAAAATGTTTTACCGTTGGAAAAGAATCATGTTTTGAGAGCCTTTTTAGAAATTTGTTATGAAAAGCGAAAGTGGAAGTGATAAGCCCTACTGTAGACTATTTTTCATCATGGCTGCCTAGTTACGGCATCTTACGTCATGTTGGTTTCCATGGATTTCATATAAACACCCAAGAGAGAGAGAGAGAGAGAGAGAGAGAGAGAGAGTTTCTTTACATGGAAAAGACTATTGTGATGAGTGCATCTGCTAGTTGATCTATTTTCTATTTTTAATTGCTAAGATTAGATTCTATCTATTCATGCATTTTTATTTATTTATGCGTAGGTAGGAAATTACGGATGCAAATATAAAAACAAAATCATAATAAAGACAAGTAAGTAAAAAAAAATAAATCAATTATAATAAAAAAAAAATAAAAATAAAAATGAGCCCCGCGTTCTTAGATGGTGTCAAAGCAAATCGTTTCGGTTTCTCTGAGGGTAAAATTGAACTTTTATATTCATGAAAGACGAAATTTCACTGTATTATGACATTTCTGCTGCGCTAATATAATCATAATTTATTTGAAAGCAAGAAAAGGTGGCAGATGGAAATTTGTATTCCTCAATTACGCCTTGTGGTTATTTCTATGTAAGCATTTTGCACCAGCCCAGTCATCAAAATTATCCTCATAGTCTCATGACTTAAATAGAAAAGTGGTAAAACTGGACTGTATTGATAAACCTCCTTTTTAAAAAAAAATAATAACATATGAATTTGGCGAAATTTGCACGCTATACATTATAAAGCAATACAGTTGTATATTTGTATTGATTTTAAATTTCATACTTTAACTTTCTTGAGCAGCACATGGGTGTAATGCATTCAAAGAAAAGATTTAAAGAGAGGTGATGCAAAATTTCTGCTTGTTATCTTAGATTCAGTCCTATTAATTATGCAATTATGAATGAGATAGAGAGATGGAGATGAGAGAGAGGGGGAGAGAGAGAGAGCACAGATCAGTGAAATAAAAACATGTCTATATGTATAATTCAAAATCAAGAAAACACAGATTAGCCTTAAGAGATCTTTCCTTATTTTCATCCCCTAAAATTTTGCCTGAATAAGAGAGAGAGAGAGAGAGAGAGAGAGAGAGAGAGAGAGAGAGAGAGAGAGAGAGAGAGAGAGAGAGAGAGAGAGGGAATGGAAAGAGAATTAAGGCTGTAATAAAAGATTGCTTTCTGATCCTTCATGGTTTTTGTCTTTTCATTATAAGGTAAAAAAATATTAAATTCTTTAAAACCCCTTTTTAAGAGTTATTGAAAAACCAGGGACAGATAACACTTACATTATCAAAATATTTTTTAACAAGACAGTCACATGTGTTCACACGCACATAGTCTAAAAAAAAAAAATCTCGATTTCCTTTCGTGATTCAGCACAAAAAAATGGAATAAAATGTTTTTAGTCTTTATTTTCTGTTTTTGCCTGATTGATTGTTTTCGAGCACGGATTTAATTTTTTTTCTCTTTTTTCTTTTTCTTTTTCTTCTTCTTCTTCTTCTTCTTCTTCTTCTTCTTCTTCTTCTTCTTCTTCTTCTTCTTCTTCTTCTTCTTCTTCTTCTTCTTCTTCTTCTTCTTCTTCTTCTTCTTCTTCTTCTTCTTCTTCTTCTTCTTCTTCTTCTTCTTCTTCGCCTTCCCCTTCTTCTTCTTCCTCTCTTCTTCTCCTTCTCCTTCTCCTTCCCCTTTTCCTTCTCCTTCTTGTTTTCTTCTTCTTCTTCTTCATCTTCTTCTTCTTCTTCTTCTTCTTCTTCTTCTTCTTCTTCTTCTTCTTCTTCTTCTTCTTCTTCTTCTTCTTCTTCTTCTTCTTCTTCTTCTTCTTCTTCTTCTTCTTCTTCTTCTTCTTCTTCTTCCTCTTCTTCTTTAATTTCTTCTTCTTCTTCTTCCTCTTCCTCTTCCTCTTCCTCTCCCTCTTTCTCTCCCTTTTCTTCTTCTTCTTCTTCTTCTTCTTCTTCTTCTTCTTCTTCTTCTTCTTCTTCTTCGCCTTCGCCTTCCCCTTCTTCTTCTTCTTCTCTTCTTCTCCTTCTCCTTCTCCTTCTCCTTCTCCTTCTCCTTCTTCTTCTTCTTCTTCTTCTTCTTCTTCTTCTTCTTCTTCTTCTTCTTCTTATTATTATTATTATTATTATTATTATTATTATTATTATTATTATTATTATTATTATTATTATTATTATTATTATTTTCTTCTCTTTCTCCTTCTCCTTTTCCTTCTCCTTCTCCATCTTCTTCTTCTTCTTCTTCTTCTTCTTCTTCTTCTTCTTCTTCTTCTTCTTCTTCTTCTTCTTCTTCTTCTTCTTCTTCTTCTTCTTCTTCTTCTTCTTCTTCTTCTTCTTCTTCTTCTTCTTCTTCTTCTTCTTCTTCTTCTTCTTCTTCTTCCTCTTCTCCTTCTCCTTCTTCTTCTTCTTCTTCTTCTTCTTCTTCTTCTTCTTCTTCTTCTTCTTCTTCTTCTTCTTCTTCTTCTTCTTCTTCTTCTTCTTCTTCTTCTTCTTCTTCTTCTTCTTCTTATTATTATTATTATTATTATTATTATTATTATTATTATTATTATTATTATTATTATTATTATTATTATTATTATTATTATTATTATTATTATTATTATTATTATTATTATTATTATTATTATTATTATTATTATTATTATTATTATTATTGTTATTTTTTTTTTCCTTACATCTATTCCTATCTATCATTTCCTTTTTGTCTATTAATTTTTTTTTATGCCAATATCATTTTATAATTATCTTTTTTTTTTAAATTTCGGAACTCCTAAAAGCGATTGTAACGTTCTGTATTTTGTATGATTTAGGTTCCTCATGGCTGCGCTTTTATTTCATGTATTATCAGAACTCAAAACGAGCCGAGCATAATGCTATTTACTCTTGACATAAGACTGAAGATGAGCTTTTATTACATAATTCAATATCGATTCTACATCCATATGTTAACATCCAGTCAAAATCAACCGTATGTTGCCCATATCAATTTCGCATGTTTATGATTTGAAAAGCAATTTCCTAAGCCTCTGAGAAATGAAATCTGCAGATGTTTTCAGTATTCTCCTAATAGATAGAAATTTTTTTTCATGATTTTAAAAATCCTTTAATAAAGGCATCCATATAAATTCAATAACTTCTGCTTTTCAAAAAGAAGTTTCCTGCAACCAACTCAATAGGACTGTTTATTTGTCAAACCATTCCCAAGTCATCTTTTTTGCGAACGTACCTCTGCCTAAAAGTTGGATCCTAGCCAAAGCGGAATAATAAGATTTCGATGAAGGTGGAATAAACAATGTGAAAATAAATTAGCATAAAAATACACTAGATTATAAGATATTATATTTTAGCGTGAGTTATTAAGACAATATCGATATAATTATATGCATCAAAGTTATTTATTTGTCATTAGCGTTTGCTAACGGAGAACTTTGCAATCTCACACTAGACTTGCTACATCCGATATCTATAACAATACATTTGTATTTTCTTTTCTTATTTTTTTTTAACTGTTTCAAACACCAAAATAAAATAATGTTTTAATAAAGATTCTAACACTAACACATGGCAAAAAAGAAGAATGAATGTTTGTTTATTATTTGCTCTTAATTCGAGAAAGTTTAGAATCTGATAGAACCTGTTCAATTAATTCATTATCAAACGACATTGTGTGTTGAGTCACTATTTTTAAAGGGCAATTTGTTTAGGTGTGTGTAAGTGTGTGTGTGTGTGTATGTGTGTGGGTTATAAAGAAGTTTTTGAATGAATCCTGTTTTTCTATTTCGCATTTTTATACAAGCGTGATGTAATCGCCACCTGACTCTTAAACAAAACTGATAAGATTACACAGGCACAGGTGCTTAATA
Organism: Elysia crispata; assembly: GCA_033675545.1. Taxonomy (NCBI): domain Eukaryota; kingdom Metazoa; phylum Mollusca; class Gastropoda; family Plakobranchidae; genus Elysia; species Elysia crispata. Next base: position 50,288 of record JAWDGP010000606.1, on the reverse strand, counting down.
TCGTGTGTTAAATGTTTTCCACGCACTAGAAGTAAGACACCAGATGAGCTGGATCGTGTGTTAAATGTTTGCACATACTAGAAGTAAGGCACCAGATGAGCTGGATCGTGTGTTAAATGTTTGCACACACTAGAAGTTAGGCACCAGATGAGCTGGATCGTGTATTAAATGTTTGCACACACTAGAAGTAAGGCACCAGATGAGCTGGATCGTGTATTAAATGTTTGCACACACTAGAAGTAAGGATCCAGATGAGCTGGATCGTGTGTTAAATGTTTGCACACACTAGAAAATAGACACCAGATGAGCTGGATCGTGTGTTAAATGTTTGCACACACTAGAAGCTAGGTACCAGATGAGCTGGATCGTGTGTTAAATGTTTGCACTTACTAGAAGTTAGGTACCAGATGAGCTGGATCGTGTGTTAAATGTTTGCACACACTAGAAGTTAGACACCAGATGAGCTGGATCGTGTGTTAAATGTTTGCACACACTAGAAGCTAGGTACCAGATGAGCTGGATCGTGTGTTAAATGTTTGCACACACTAGAAGTAAGGCACCAGATGAGCTGGATCGTGTGTTAAATGTTTGCACACACTAGAAAATAGACACCAGATGAGCTGGATCGTGTGTTAAATGTTTGCACACACTAGAAGTAAGGCACCAGATGAGCTGGATCGTGTGTTAAATGTTTGCACACACTAGAAGTTAGGCACCAGATGAGCTGGATCGTGTGTTAAATGTTTGCACACACTAGAAGTAAGGTACCAGATGAGCTGGATCGTGTGTTAAATGTTTGCACACACTAGAAGTTAGGCACCAGATGAACTGGATCGTGTGTTTAATGTTTGCACACATCAGAAGTAAGGCACCAGATGAGCTGGATCGTCTGTTAAATGTTTGCACACACAAGAAAATAGACACCAGATGAGCTGGATCGTCTGTTAAATGTTTGCACACACTAGAACTTAGGCACCAGATGAGCTGGATCGTCTGTTAAATGTTTGCACACACTAGAAGTTAGACACCAGATGAGGGTATCGTGTGTTAAATGTTTGCACACACTAGAAGTAAGGCACCAGATGAGCTGGATCGTGTGTTAAATGTTTGCACACACTAGAAGTTGGGCACCAGATGAGCTGGATCGTGTGTTAAATGTTTGCACACACTAGAAGTTAGACACCAGATGAGTTGGGTCGTGAGTTAAATGTTTGCACACACTAGAAGTTAGGTACGAGATGAGCTGGATCGTGTGTTAAATGTTTGCACACACTAGAAGTTAGACACCAGATGATCTGGATCGTGTGTTAAATGTTTGCACACACTAGAAGTTAGACACCAGATGATCTGGATCGTGTGTTAAATGTTTGCACACACTAGAAGTTAGACACCAGGTGAACTGGATCGTGTGTTAAATGTTTGCACACACTAGAAGTTAGACACCAGATGAGTTGGGTAGTGTGTTAAATGTTTGCACACACTAGAAGTAAGGTACGAGATGAGCTGGATCGTGTGTTAAATGTTTGCACACACTAGAAGTTAGGCACCAGATGAGCTGGATCGTGTGTTAAATGTTTGCACACACTAGAAGTAAGGCACCAGATGAGTTGGATCGTGTGTTAAATGTTTGCACACACTAGAAAATAGACACCAGATGAGCTGGATCGTGTGTTAAATGTTTGCACACACTAGAAAATAGATACCAGATGAGCTGGATCGTGTGTTAAATGTTTGCACACACTAGAAGTTAGGCACCAGATGAGCTGGATCGTGTGTTAAATGTTTGCACACACTAGAAGTTAGGCACCAGATGAGCTGGATCGTGTGTTAAATGTTTGCACACACTAGAAGTTAGGCACCAGATGAGCTGGATCGTGTGTTAAATGTTTGCACACACTAGAAGAAAGGATCCAGATGAGCTGGATCGTGTGTTAAATGTTTGCACACACTAGAAAATAGACACCAGATGAGCTGGATCGTGTGTTAAATGTTTGCACACACTAGAAGTAAGGTACCAGATGAGCTGGATGGGTGTTAAATGTTTGCACACACTAGAAGCTAGGTACCAGATGAGCTGGATCGTGTGTTAAATGTTTGCACACACTAGAAGTTAGGTACCAGATGAGCTGGATCGTGTGTTAAATGTTTGCACACACTAGAAGTTAGACACCAGATGAGCTGGATCGTGTGTTAAATGTTTGCACACACTAGAAGTTAGGCACCAGATGAACTGGATCGTGTGTTAAATGTTTGCACACACTAGAAGTAAGGCACCAGATGAGCTGGGTCGTGTGTTAAATGTTTGCACACATTAGAAGTTAGGCACCAGATGAGCTGGGTCGTGTGTTAAATGTTTGCACACACTAGAAGTAAGGCACCAGATGAGCTGGATCGTCTGTTAAATGTTTGCACACACAAGAAAATAGACACCAGATGAGCTGGATCGTCTGTTAAATGTTTGCACACACTAGAACTTAGGCACCAGATGAGCTGAATCGTCTGTTAAATGTTTAAACACACTAGAAGTTAGACACCAGATGAGGGTATCGTGTGTTAAATGTTTGCACACACTAGAAGTAAGGCACCAGATGAGCTGGATCGTGTGTTAAATGTTTGCACACACTAGAAGTTGGGCACCAGATGAGCTGGATCGTGTGTTAAATGTTTGCACACACTAGAAGTTAGACACCAGATGAGTTGGATCGTGTGTTAAATGTTTGCACACACTAGAAGTTAGGTACAGATGAGCTGGATCGTGTGTTAAATGTTTGCACACACTAGAAGTTAGACACCAGATGATCTGGATCGTGTGTTAAATGTTTGCACACACTAGAAGTTAGACACCAGATGATCTGGATCGTGTGTTAAATGTTTGCACACACTAGAAGTTAGACACCAGGTGAACTGGATCGTGTGTTAAATGTTTGCACACACTAGAAGTTAGACACCAGATGAGTTGGGTAGTGTGTTAAATGTTTGCACACACTAGAAGTAAGGTACGAGACGAGCTGGATCGTGTGTTAAATGTTTGCACACACTAGAAGTTAGGCACCAGATGAGCTGGATCGTGTGTTAAATGTTTGCACACACTAGAAGTAAGGCACCAGATGAGTTGGATCGTTTGTTAAATGTTTGCACACACTAGAAAATAGACACCAGATGAGCTGGATCGTGTGTTAAATGTTTCCACACACTAGAAAATAGATACCAGATGAGCTGGATCGTGTGTTAAATGTTTGCACACACTAGAAGTTAGGCACCAGATGAGCTGGATCGTGTGTTAAATGTTTGCACACACTAGAAGTTAGGCACCAGATGAGCTGGATCGTGTGTTAAATGTTTGCACACACTAGAAGTTATGCACCAGATGAGCTGGATCGTGTGTTAAATGTTTGCACACACTAGAAGTTATGCACCAGATGAGCTGGATCGTGTGTTAAATGTTTGCACACACTAGAAGTTAGGCCCCAAATGAGCTGGATCGTGTGTTAATTGTTTGCACACACAAGAAAATAGACACCAGATGAGCTGGATCGTGTGTTAAATGTTTGCACACACTAGAAGTTAGACACCAGATGAGGGTATCGTGTGTTAAATGTTTGCACACACTAGAAGTTAGGTACGAGATGAGCTGGATCGTGTGTTAAATGTTTGCACACACTAGAAGTTAGGCACCAGATGAGCTGGATCGTGTATTAAATGTTTGCACACACTAGAAGTAAGGATCCAGATGAGCTGGATCGTGTGTTAAATGTTTGCACACACTAGAAAATAGACACCAGATGAGCTGGATCGTGTGTTAAATGTTTGCACACACTAGAAGTAAGGCACCAGATGAGCTGGATCGTGTGTTAAATGTTTGCACACACTAGAAGTTAGGCACCAGATGAGCTGGATCGTGTGTTAAATGTTTGCACACACTAGAAGTTAGGTACCAGATGAGCTGGATCGTGTGTTAAATGTTTGCACACACTAGAAGTTAGACACCAGATGATCTGGATCGTGTGTTAAATGTTTGCACACACTAGAAGTTAGACACCAGATGAACTGGATCGTGTGTTAAATGTTTGCACACACTAGAAGTAAGGTACCAGATGAGCTGGATCGTGTGTTAAATGTTTGCACACACTAGAAGTTAGGCACCAGATGAACTGGATCGTGTGTTTAATGTTTGCACACATCAGAAGTAAGGCACCAGATGAGCTGGATCGTCTGTTAAATGTTTGCACACACTAGAACTTAGGCACCAGATGAGCTGGATCGTCTGTTAAATGTTTGCACACACTAGAACTTAGGCACCAGATGAGCTGGATCGTCTGTTAAATGTTTGCACACACTAGAAGTAGACACCAGATGAGGGTATCGTGTGTTAAATGTTTGCACACACTAGAAGTAAGGCACCAGATGAGCTGGATCGTGTGTTAAATGTTTGCACACACTAGAAGTTGGGCACCAGATGAGCTGGATCGTGTGTTAAATTTTTGCACACACTAGAAGTTAGGCACCAGATGAGCTGGATCGTGTGTTTAATGTTTGCACACACTAGAAGTTAGGCACCAGATGAGCTGGATCGTGTGTTAAATGTTTGCACACACTAGAAGTTAGACACCAGATGAGTTGGGTCGTGTGTTAAATGTTTGCACACACTAGAAGTTAGGTACGAGATGAGCTGGATCGTGTGTTAAATGTTTGCACACACTAGAAGTTAGGCACCAGATGAGCTGGATCGTGTGTTAAATGTTTGCACACACTAGAAGTTAGACACCAGGTGAACTGGATCGTGTGTTAAATGTTTGCACACACTAGAAGTTAGACACCAGATGAGTTGGATCGTGTGTTTAATGTTTGCACACACTAGAAGTTAGACACCAGATGAGTTGGGTAGTGTGTTAAATGTTTGCACACACTAGAAGTTATGCACCAGATGAGCTGGATCGTGTGTTAAATGTTTGCACACACTAGAAGTTAGGCACCAGATGAGCTGGATCGTGTGTTAAATGTTTGCACACACTAGAAGTAAGGCACCAGATGAGCTGGATCGTGTGTTAAATGTTTGCACACACTAGAAAATAGACACCAGATGAGCTGGATCGTGTGTTAAATGTTTGCACACACTAGAAGTTAGGCACCAGATGAGCTGGATCGTGTGTTAAATGTTTGCACACACTAGAAGTAAGGCACCAGATGAGCTGGATCGTGTGTTAAATGTTTGCACACACTAGAAGTTATGCACCAGATGAGCTGGATCGTGTGTTAAATGTTTGCACACACTAGAAGTAAGGCACCAGATGAGCTGGATCGTGTGTTAAATGTTTGCACACACTAGAAGTTAGGCCCCAAATGAGCTGGATCGTGTGTTAAATGTTTGCACACACAAGAAAATAGACACCAGATGAGCTGGATCGTGTGTTAAATGTTTGCACACACTAGAAGTTAGACACCAGATGAGGGTATCGTGTGTTAAATGTTTGCACACAGTAGACGTTAGGCACCAGATGAGCTGGATCGTGTGTTAAATGTTTGCACACACTAGAAGTAAGGCACCAGATGAGCTGGATCGTGTGTTAAATGTTTGCACACACTAGAAGTTAGGCACCAAATGAGCTGGATCGTGTGTTAAATGTTTGCACACACAAGAAAATAGACACCAGATGAGGGTATCGTGTGTTAAATGTTTGCACACACTAAAACTTAGGCACCAGATGAGCTGGATCGTGTGTTTAATGTTTGCACACACTAGAAGTTAGACACCAGATGAGCTGGATCGTGTGTTGAATGTTTGCACACACTAGAAGTTAGGCACCAAATGAGCTGGATCGTGTGTTAAATGTTTGCACACACAAGAAAATAGACACCAGATGAGCTGGATCGTGTGTTAAATGTTTGCACACACTAGAAGTAAGGTACCAGATGAGCTGGATCGTGTGTTAAATGTTTGCACACACTAGACGTTAGGCACCAGATGAATTGGATCGTGTGTTTAATGTTTGCACACACTAGAAGTTAGACACCAGATGAGCTGGATCGTGTGTTGAATGTTTGCACACACTAGAAGTTAGGCACCAAATGAGCTGGATCGTGTGTTAAATGTTTGGACACACAAGAAAATAGACACCAGATGAGCTGGATCGTGTGTTAAATGTTTGCACACACTAGAAGTAAGGTACCAGATGAGCTGGATCGTGTGTTAAATGTTTGCACACACTAGACGTTAGGCACCAGATGAACTGGATCGTGTGTTTAATGTTTGCACACACCAGAAGTAAGGCACCAGATGAGCTGGATCGTGTGTTAAATGTTTGCACACACTAGAAGTAAGGCACCAGATGAGCTGGATCGTGTGTTAAATGTTTGCACACACTAGAAGTAAGGCACCAGATGAGCTGGATCGTGTGTTAAATGTTTGCACACACTAGAAGTTAGGCACCAGATGAGCTGGATCGTGTGTTAAATGTTTGCACACACTAGAAGTTAGGTACCAGATGAACTGGATCGTGTGTTAAATGTTTGCACACACTAGAAGTTAGGCACCAGATGAGCTGGATCGTGTGTTAAATGTTTGCACACACTAGAAGTAAGGCACCAGATGAGCTGGATCGTGTGTTAAATGTTTGCACACACTAGAAGTAAGGCACCAGATGAGCTGGATCGTGTGTTAAATGTTTGCACACACTAGAAGTAAGGCACCAGATGAGCTGGATCGTGTGTTAAATGTTTGCACACACTAGAAGTTAGGCACCAGATATATATATATACAGTCACGGTGTGGAGTCGGTTCTCAGAATATGTCGACTTTAGATAACATTTAACTTTGATCAGTAAAAATTTTAAAGAAAAATAAAATGAGAATAGCGAGAAGGAGTAATTTTAAGCATTAAATTTCAATGAAATGACTGTGTTAATACACTATTGCAACATAAAATTTCTTTTACGACATATAAGAAGACTACATTTTCGAATTAAAGGTTTTTTGGCTATTTTTAGTACCGTGATCACCATGCTTCACGAAGATAATGAAAGTGGCCCAACCCAACACAAGTGCGAGAAATTCCTACAGCATATTAGCCTTGTCAATTCAAGTTGTTTTTTTGTTTTTTTTTTTGTTTGTTTATTTGTTTGTAAATTCACCACTCTTGTGAGTGACAATGCGTGTGGCAGAGTGCCTGTATCACCGATAGGGGTCATTATTTACTTCACACTGGACTTTTAGACATTTGGTATTGAAGGTACTTCTCGTTCATCGCAGATTGGCCATAAAGTCCGTATTGCATAGGGAATTTACTCCTTAGTAATTCAAAGAAACGTTATCAGATGACTTTTTGGGCTTTCAAAACAAGTGCAGAAAGAACTAATAAAAACCTTGCCATGATGAAGAGTGTGAAAAGTTTGCGGGATCAAGTACCCGAGCCATTGGTTCCAATCAAACAAACCCCCACGAGATGACCGTTCGGAACGATTCGGGTTACTGAGAATGTTCAGCAGAGATTGTGTGAGAAACTCGTGTGATAGCGAAAGAGTAATGTGTACAGACACACATATCACGAAATCATCACTGGGGCCTTAACAGCAAAATAAGCTTTTAAAAGTATAAGCTCACATTGTCGAATCTTGAACAAAATGAAGCGAGAAAGCTATATAAGTTTAAACAAAAAGAAAAAAAAATCAAGTAAGAACGACCAAGCTCTTTTAGGGAACTTATAAAACGCTTTAGAGAGAAGGGCTGCAGATAGATAAGATAATGAAAATATAAAAAAAAACCCGGAACTAAGAGCCAAAACGCACATTGATATAGCACGAAGCAATAAGTTAAAAATAGAAAATAAAATCATGTCCTTCATCTCTTTGAACTTAAAAATAGCAGCTGTAAAAAATAAGATGTTTGGAACTTAGCTGACATAAAAAAGGCGGGAAAAAAAGGATATTTTTATTGTAGAAAAACAAAAAGATCAAGTTAAAAACTGAACACCCACCAGCGCCCCCCCCCTCACACACACACACACACACACTAGCGCTACTACAGAGATGAGAGGAAGAAAACCGGTAAGGCCAAGCACACAGTAATGGTACACAAAAAAAAACTAAGCATGATCGACCTATTTCCCTGAAAAACACAATCACTAACATGAAATCATAGAGAGCTAATGCAGAAAAAGCAATGACAGATGGCGAGACATGTTTTCTTCCCTTACCAGTCAACTAAAAATTATCTTACAGTGGTTTTTGTCTAAAAAGAAAAAAGGTAAAAGAAAGATTAGAGATCGCTTTTAGCAAAAAGAAATCTGACCAAACAGGAAAAAGTAGGATCTGTAAATCTTAGTCGTCCAAGGTAAGATTTCCACTTGACCTATCAATAATCACCTACAATCTATCAAAACTAACATTAACAATATCAGTCGCCCTCTGGTAGACGAGTTAATTGGTCCAAACTAGACCCCAACATGAATCACTTCTTAAAGTGCTTGAACTCCTAATAAATCCTTATATTTAACCTGTGCTCTGGGGAATTTTAAAATAAGCCAGAAATTCCGAAAGAAGTGAGGAAAGCACTCTACTTCCGGTCATTGCTATTGGGCTTAATAAATATAACTAGAATCGATTTTATACCAAGTATTAATGAAATAAATTGAGGGAAAAAGAATCCTAATTTAGACCTACAGCTTGTTAAGAAACGTGTCATCACTCTCATCATTTTGCAATAGTTTTGAGTCATTAGTGAATGCTTTGTGTTACTCAACTTTCTGTAGACTCGAAGGCTGGGCTATTAAGGAAAGAAAAAGGCTGCACCCATTCATTTTTCAATGAACCCACAAAAAATGGCTCTCATAGATTTTATGCAATCTGTTTGGCTCTGCTTGTCTAGAGGTATGAAAACATACTCAGTTAATCACTCGACTCGTCGGTAAAATGTAAGTCTGAGGCCCGCTTGTAAAAATTAGTTGCAAACTGTTTAATCCAACACAACCCTGATCGACGGCTGACTGACAAGGATGTTGACTCAATAATCGCTAGACTCACTGCTTACAAAAAAGTTGACTGGACACAATTTCGACTCTTATTTATACGAAATCTCATCGAATCATCCACAAAAGGAATGATATAACTCATACAAGAATATTCTTGGTACGTGTAATGATCAATGCGCTATAAACTAGCAACCAATCAGCTCAAAGGTGAACAAGGATTGACGAAATCATCATTATGCTAGGACTGAGAGGAAAATTTCAGAAGAATCTAAATCACGCCCTTCCAAGGGTACTTTTCTCACAGAGCGAACTAAGCAACAAACAAAACTAAGTTCTTAGGCTTGAAATGCAAACATTATACAACTAAATAACACAATGTACATAGATCTAGTCAATCCGCCACCCAAAAAGTGTGCACCTACACAGGATGAGGAAGTCAACAGATCAAATTACAATAATGTATTACAATGACTCTTCCTATAAAAGAGGTTCATATAGGAATAACAAGTTGTAAATTGTAAGAATTAAAAAAGCTTGCTTTCAAATAGATCAAAAGCACAACTTGAGGGCTGGTTGAAAAACAAATGGTGTGAATTCAAGAATGAATCTTTATGCCCATTATATAGGGCGCAGGTATAGAGATCTCTTGGTGTGTCTGTTCAGAGATTCTGATAACGCTGGTCTCCGGCTGTTATCTGCTCAACATTTTCTATAACCTAATGATTGTGCTGTCCACTTCGTGTCGCATCTCCTTCCTGAATAATGTCACTACACTACACATGCAGAGCTAGTTCTACATTGAAATAATCGATCTTGTCCCATAGGCAAAAAAATAGGAATTAAACATAAGATAACACATAACTTTAAAAAGGTGAACATTTGGATCCTTACAAAACACTACACAGAATGTTGGCATACACACACACACACAGAGACAGAGAAAAAAAAGCCTTCACCTTATTTCCGCGCATTTTGCTTATTAAAGTGCGAACGTGGAAGAGTCAAAAGACCTGTAAAGGTCTGTTTACAATAAACATTTGACATCAAGCAACATTTTCCCAAGCTCTGACGTCACAAGCAGCATATCGTGTTGTTAGCTATTAAATTTTTCGAAGAGCAGCAAAATAATGTTCCAATTTTATTGGTCTGTTTACATGAAACGATTTGCAGCAAGCCACAAAAATATTTTTATCATATGATCGGGTGCTTGGATACTAGTAAAGCTGTCTTGTCTTCAGGTGATCGAGATGTAGACTTCGAAAGTATTATATGCTCAAAGAAGTTTATCATATCAAACAAATAAGATATGGTGAAACGAAACAGAAAAACAGGTGTCTAAGTGTGTACTTGGCTGAGATTTCACAACTAACATCGGTAAACTCTCTCTCTCTCTCTCTCTCTCTCTCTCTCTCTCTCTCTCTCTCTCTCTCTCTCTCTCTCTCTCTCTCTCTCTCTCTCTCTCTCTCTCTCCCTTCCTCTCATCGTCCTTCTCTCTCTCTCTCTGTCTCACTCTCTCTCTCTCTCTTGTCACTCACTCTCAGTGTCACTCACTCTCCCTGTCTCTCCCGCTCCCTCTCCCTCCATTTCCTCCCTTCTCTCTCCCTTCCTCTCATCGTCCTTCTCTCTCCTCTCTCTTTCTCTTTCTTTCTCATTCTCTCTCACTCCCTATCTCTATCTCTCTCCCTCTTTCTCCCTCTCTCCCTGTCTCAGTCTCCCTGTTTCTTTCTCACTCTCACTCTGTCTCCCTCCTCTCCCTCTCTTTATCTCTTTAACTCTCTCTCTCTCTCTCTCTCTCTCTCTCTCTCTCTCTCTCTCTCTCTCTCTCTCTCTCTCTCACTCTCTTCTCTGACCTTTTCTCTCTGTACGTTTTTCTGCCTCTCTGATTCTTTTAGACCCAAGTGCAAGGGATTTTGGATAATTAAATGCATCAAATGCAAATAATTTGAGCTTACGGTTGATAACAGCCCATTTATTTATATTTCGCCAATATCTCAAGGCTTTTCCAAAACAATATTACAATATGAGGACAAGAAAGTGGAGAGAGAGAGAGAGAGAGAGAGAGAGAGAGAGAGAGAGAGAGAGAGGAGGGGGGGGGGGGGTGGGGACAGGCAGACAGACGGACAGAATGTCACACACAGGATCTCGAAAAAAAGGGTGGCATTGTGTCTAGACCTAAGCTGAATAGACTGCTTTTGTTTCTGAGGCTTATCGGGCAATTTTATTCTCTTCTTTTTGTGTCTCCGGTAATTATAAATTAATCTACAGCACAATCTGCTGCGTAACCAAACTAGAGCGATAGATTTGGATCGAGGCTAGATCGTTACATATGGGAGAGTCTTATATAGAAATTTAGGTCTAGACAGGGTTTTTGAGTGCGATATTTATTTAGTTTGAACACTGGACTTTGCAAGTGCAAGATGCAAGCAAAGTTCAGATTTAGTTGTCGGATTTTAGTGTAAAGCAAGGTGTATACTGTTCTCTATGAACTAATCCTATGTATCCCTTTGATGTGAGAGTGTCAGGAATTCAAGGCGCGAAACTCTCGCTGACCTGTTTTAGGAATATCATCCAATCTATACTTTCCCGATCTATTTTTATATCCTTTTTAAACGCTTATTAAAAGAAAAAAAACTGTGAGTTTTTGCATTAAGTGCATAAAAGTGAGCTGCCTTGCGGGAATTCTTAGCCGCGCAGTTTTTTAAATCTACATGATAATAATGTTTAAAAAAATCTTTGAATAAAGTTAATTGGATTTTACAAAATTAGTTAACAATTCTTATTGATGAACCTTTATTTCAAAGTCAACGAGCAATCTGTCAATTTCTGTTTTGTCATCTTTTTTTAAGTTCAGTATAAGATACGGATAGTTTTAATTAAATAATTGATGATGCACACTTTTTCTATTAATTCAGTTGAAGACCCTCTTCAGATACGTTTGCCATATTTTAGGAGAAATTTCAAATCCTTTTCTTCCCAAACCCTACATAAATAGAAAAACAACATACGGTTCAAGACAGGTATAACATATAAAATAAAAATGCTTCACCGATGTTTTTTTTTATGTTGTATGTTTATTCCGACCATCAAGTAGCCATGTTAAATTCTTCCTTTCTTTTTACTTAAAATCCTGTAGCTTTATCTACAACCTTGTCTTGAACTTTATCAAGTCCCTTCAGTGCAATGTTTTTACCAATATCAAGAACTGTGTTGCCGATATCTTTCAGTTTCCTTTGAATCCTACTGCCCTTGTATGTGGAGACGGCCTCTTTCACCTTGTCTTTCACCTTGCCCCATAACTTTTTAACAAATCGTTTTTCGACATCGGGTTCAGCAAAAACAAAGCCAAGGATGGCCACAACAAGGAGGCAGGCGAGAAGTGTCCTCATGGTGATTGCTGGTCACGATTAAAATTTAAAACAATTAGGGAGAACAGGAATAAAAATGATGTTTTTGTAAATACAAAAAAAAAAGTGCTATAAATTTTTAAAATTCATTTTAGTCTTGTAAACTACAAGAACTCATAGGTCTCGCATAAACAGAAATTCGCGACTTCTGTTCCTGCACATCACAGCATAATTATGCGCCATTCACTGACGAATCATATAATTTGAACTTATATAACATGAACAAGGTTAAAAGAGAAAGCCAAGTTTGATATGTTGACTTTTTTCACAGAAATAAATAAAGAATAACATGAAGAATGTAACGAAAGGAGAGAGAGAGAGAGAGAGAGAGAGAGAGAGAGAGAGAGAGAGAGAGAGAGAGAGAGAGAGAGAGAGAGAGAGAGAGAAACCTAAACATATCGAATACTTTACTAACTTGAATGCAGATGTTGTGTACAAAAATACGATTAGAAGCTAAAAAATTTACTTAAATTAAAAATAAGATCGCGTAAGTCACACAGAAGAAAAATGAGGTCTCTGTTGGAGAAGTAAAAAAAATTAACTTACCTATTATCGATAGTCTTTGTCAACTTGCAACGATTGAACCAAGTGATGTGCCTGACGCAAGCTTGAAGCCTCTATATATAATTGGCTGAGACTCATTTTTTATGCATCTGTTAGGTAAATTTCTTTTTTTTTTGTGCTTATCAATCTTTGACAAGAATAAAAATTGCAAAAAAAAATTTAAAGCGTGACTTGGTTTTATAATTTCTTTTTAAGAAAAAAAATTAATAATTTTCAACACTTTCACTTTTTTTTGTAAGTGTTGTCATTGAAATATATATATATGTTTTTAATAGTTGAAAATTTTCATTTCAACTGATGGTTTATTTCTGAAAAAGGAAGATAATGTGTTTAAAAAAATAGGAGTACATTATGCACGAAATAGAAATGATAACAAAACATATTTTCTCTTATTTGATAATCATTTTAACCATTTCTCCCTCTCACGTGTATGAGAAAGTGACCTCTTTAATACATTAAAATGCTAAGTATTATAAAGAGCCTTTGGTTACATGTGTGACTACTTTATATAATATTACCAGTTTCTCCTCTCTTTTTAGTCTATGCCTAACAGTTTTAATTTTGTGACCCAGCTTCAGAATGAAGTAATGGGGAAAAATCATCATGATGTTCTTTAGCCGGAAACTTCTTTTTCCTAATAAATCACTTTTTGAGCAAACTTTAGTTTTACATAATGCGACCACTGGAAAAACTAATGAAAAAAAATTCAAACCTTTTGCTCATTTTACTTAATGCAAAAGATTTTTCGGAAAAAAAAAATATTACACCTCGAAAACTTTGAAATTTTCCATTGTAAAAATGTTGCAAAATAAAGGAAATTGACTATTTCTGTTCTTTCCCAAGTTGGTTTTATATCCATTCAAACGTTTATTCGAAACTGCAGATTAACGCATTAAGTGCATAGTCGTGCACTACCTAGCGTGAATTCTTAGCCGCGCAGTTGTTCAAACCAACCTGATAATGAATGTTATAAAGGGTATCTATAAACAGATTTTGATTTTGATTTTTTATTCCCCTAAGCCGGCGGTAGATGTAATAAAATTCATGAGTTTCTTATGTCTTTGGCATGGGTTTGAATCTTACCACTAACATTTTACAAAATTAGTTCAATTTTTCTATTGCAAAGGGACAGGTTAGACATGTAATTATTTCACACGTAATAAAATGTTAGAGGTTTTAACAAACAAAATAGAGGGTGATTTTGTGGTTGAGTGGATACCTTTGAGAACCACTGGCAAAGAAATCCATCCGGGTAACCAGCTAATTCATGATGTCCCATCTCATTTAAATGCTCACCAATGAAGGAAGGTGCCTTGGGGGAAGTCAAACCTTCCCATTATTTCGAGAATTTTTTATTGCGGTAATTTAGAAGAATCTGTCTATAATTTGGGATTTTAGACGATTGTAACAGTCACTAGTAGATGGTATTGGTATAAATAGATTGATATTTTATCTCATGAATAATATTGAGTCAGAATTTTTATAACAAAAAACACTGCTCGGGATAGAGTCTTGATCTGAACATTCAAATTGGAGATATAATGTGTGGACAATTTTTGGTGAGGTAGGGTTTTAAACATAAAACTTTATTAAAAGTATGACGGTGATTTTCGCTTTTGAAATGCAGGGAATTTAGTACAGGAGACAGGAAAAGGAAATTAAAAAGCAAACGACATAATGACATCCTACAGTAAAAAAAGAGGAAATGGAAAATTGCGAATGCGTTTACATTATTAAACCTTTAACAGTTTGGAATAAAAATAGCTTGTAATTGTAGTTTAATTTTAAACTAATCAATATTGACTGTCTTTTATTTAAGAAGATTGTTGATTGGCATTCAATAAAACGTCTTTTTTATCAAGCAATTTGATGCTTGCATTTCTTCTTGCGACTCTCTATCAAAGACTATACAATTGCTTTGAATGATGTAAATCAAAATTTCTCCTTAGATTTCGAAGGGACGAAAAGTAAAAGTAAAAACAAACAACCAATGGAATAAACGCTTATGAGGAAATAGCCTTCCTTCAATCACAAATTTCGGGACGTAAATTTTTTTTTGTGTAGTCTAAGTAGTGGTTGGGCAGTATTTCATTCCCGGTAATAAAGGATCCCCACAGATCAAAGTGCCGAGCATACTTACAAATAGCTTTTTTTTTTATCCATATATATATATATATAGCTTCGACAACCATCACTCAAAGAGAACAAAGCTTATACAATACGCCAATACGCTCCTTTAAACAAGTCTGTTTAGGCAAGTTAGAAACGTAGGTGGTAAGTCAGGAATGTTAGAGAGAGACGATTTTAATAAGGGAAAATATTTTTAAAGCTGTACAGTTTCGCGCTGTTATAGAACTGTTAGTGTATCATCTCTACTGCTCCTGCACATTATGTAACTCCTTGGTAGGACCTGGTCATTTGATGACAAAATTAATATAGATTTAGCGGGAGAATCTTTATTTGGAGATTATAAGAAGATCAGCAGAGCTCTTATTTCTGTAAGGGCTGGCTTATTTGGCAGATTTCACTGGAGTATTACAAACTTTTTAAATCCTAATTTTTTTTCTTTTGGGTAATGTCTTCTGAATGAGCAAATTGTTTCACCTCGCATACGCTGATATGTGCAGTTTTGAGACAAACTATGTTTCGCCACTTTAGACTCGTAAGATAGATGTATATCCTCTGAAATCGACATATACGTCTGTGTGTGTATAAAAGTAAAGTAATTTCAATACGTAAGAAAATTTGGGCAAATGTGCATACATTAAAAAAAAAAACAACAACAAAATAATACTACGAGCTGTTTGAATCTCTCGGACATACTTTGTAGTTGTAACTTGAGTTCAAGCCGTAAACTAGCTTCCTGTGGCCGAATTGTTTTATCAAACTGATGACCGAACCCTCCGAGATCTGAATACCGAAATGATGTTCAGCTTCTAACTTGAAATAATTACGGCATACATTAGAGCGTAGCCCTGCAGAGTATAAAGCAAGACCTGGTCTTTGTCCTCATCATCCTGTACCAAACTGGTGATAAACATCTGCAGCTGGTGGTAACACGTCCTCCAGCAGTCGAGGCCCCTCCTTAACCAAGTGAAAGACATCTTTTAGGGAGAGTAAACCTGCGATTATCCGTAAGCTCTCTTCTCTCCGCAGGGCGGGTAATTTTTCTTCTGATTTACAGGTTTAATTCCACGATCCTGGTCAGAATCTAGATCCTTATATGAATTGAACCAACCCTATCCCTTGCCATCACTCAAGTCGTCCCCCACCGTGGCCAACAGAAACCGAACCGGGCCGACTCGAGTCCTTTCTATAAAATGAACTCCTACTGTTAAATACCCGGTTGTTCACAGGAAGGAACCGAAGGAACTGCTCCACCCGACCTACTCCGTACCGCCATATGACCATGACGAAATAGACCAGACATCTCGGTTGGACCCGACATTCGGACTGAACTCGAGTATATAAGGCATCCAATAAATGTCACAGGGCTGATGAATGGAGTGACAAATACAATGAGAAATGAAACAAACCGTCTCAATCTTTTACATGATATGAATACTTACAAAGTGATTTGAATTGACATTAGAATAATTCCCGACTATTGCAAATTACTGCATGGCCGAAAAATGCTTGCCATTTTGGGATTCGAACCATTGAGTTGTAGACGCGTCGCATAATTTTTTAGATAAAAGCCCGTCATTTTCAAGAAGAGCAAGCGCATTGTTCTTGTAGAACTGTAAATTGGTCCTGAGCTTCGAAACAGAACCAGGCCGGGGTGTCCCAAAAGCTTCACACCAGGTAAAACATAGTTCACGCCATGTGGTGGTCATGAACCTGGCATGCAAAGAGAAGCAAAATCCATATAATACTACGTATGAATGACTCTCTCAAGCACGTCTTTGCGAAATAGGGGAAACACCATCGATCGGTTTGAATCTAGTTGACTTTATAATATTTAAAAGCTGCTTACAGGTTCGATTTTTTCACATTTCGTTTCAATTAAGTTTAATGAAGAAGAGACTTTGAATTAGCACCGTTTCTCTGACGAAATGAAGCCAAAAATTTTAGTGATGTAACAACCGTTTATTTCAATCTTAAAGAATGCCTGATACTTTAGCGGAAGAAGAAATGTACATAAAAATAATAAATTGCTCCTCTTGTTCTAAGCAAAGGCACACAGTTTATGTAATATAATTATGAGTCAGGTCACAAAGTTTTCAGAAACACAGCACCTGGTATGTTATGCAATGTAACCAAAAGCTATTTTTAATAGCTGGTATTTTAATGTATTGAATCTATCATTTTTCCGTTAACTTAAGAATAAGAAAGGATTAAAAATATTATCACAGTAAAAAAAAGACATCAAATCTACAATTTTTTTTTCTGTTTATTTAAGACATTTGCTTATTTTCTTGAAATAGATAAGTCCGATGCGTAATAACGTAAACATCACAAATAAAAAATTGTTTTTAATGCAAATTTAAAAGAAAGCTGCTTAAAAAGCAAGAGAAAAAAATGTTTGGTTTTTTTTTTGGTGGTGAACATTTAAACAAATTGTTCAGATTTTATTGTCTGAACCACACATCGTAAACACCCACAAATGCTACATTTTAACAACTATAGTAATGAATGGCTGATAAGCTAGAAAAAGAAATTCTCTTCATGATGTTGCTTAAAAATAACTATCAACCGATTATAAAAAAAAAATAAAGATCAGGCCCCATAGCTTGTTTGTCGCATAGCCCTAGATTGGCCCTTATCAGTTTGACAAGACCCATCGGCTACAGGTAACTTCCTTGTTTAAACTTCTTCATTAAGGTACTGGATATTTCTTCTTATTTATTCATTTGATCTTGATTTTAATTTATGTTAGTTTTATGCTCTAGAAATCTTCTCTGTTCTCTCCTGGTTATTGCATTATGATGCTTTAACTTTCGCACTTGTTATCCTTAGCTCTTTCATTTTTCATTGACAATCTCAATATTTCTTTCTTTCATGTGTATAGTTTTACGAATCTAAGTATGTCTCTCAATATAGTTTAATGAAGTGAGCATGAAATTTCGCTAAATATATCATCTCTTGCAGTTTATTATAGATGAAATGTATAAACATGTTCTTTTTAATAATGTCTTAAATAGTATATACCAAAAAAAAAAGAATGAAAATATTGCAAAGGGTTTACAAAAACACATGAAACTTGTACAGCTAATTGTTTCTTTTTCTTTACATTGACGACTGCTTTTGTGCATTGAAGTAATTGGAGTCTTATCTTTGCTATTGTGTTTCCCTAAATACATTGCTAGGAACGAGACATATAATATTGAAGTAAATTGGTTATATCAGCTGATCAAAACATGTTATTAACTACACTCAAATGACATGCAAAGTATAAGGTAGCATTTGAAAAAAAAGATGCATTACAAAATCTGATACCCAAATAAAACTATAACTGTTTACTACATTATATTCTTATGTTTTAAATTGTTCATCCAGGCCACGTATTTACGGGGCAAACATGGAATGATTGTTGATGAATTTAGTTTCACTCTATTTCCTTCGTAAAACATGAGGTGCTTATGATATGTCTGTACCAAAAAAGTCATGTTTTTTTCTACTGAGACAATTATCCCTCCTGATCGAGAGCAAAAACACAATTCATTCCCCAATTTATTTGTTAAGACACCATTCATTCTTTTTTTTACTACCCCACAACCCCCAGCGCCTTTTACTACCCCACAACCCCCAGCGCCTTTTACTACCTCACAACCCCCAGCGCCTTTTACTACCCCACAACCCCCAGCGCCTTTTACTACCCCACAACCCCCAGCGCCTTTTACTACCCCACAACCCCCAGCGCCTTTTACTACCCCACAACCCCCCAGCGCCTTTTACTACCCCACAACCCCCAGCGCCTTTTACTACCCCACAACCCCCATCGTTTTTTACTACCCCACAACCCCCAGCGCCTTTTACTACCCCACAACCCCCAGCGCCTTTTACTAAACTAAAGGACGGTTCTTTCAATTTCCATTCGCTTTATTTTTTCAGAAGGAAGCAGCAGCCACAATGAGGAAACTTTTCGTCTCTCTTCTCCTCGTGGCCATCCTTGGCTTCGTTTTTGCTGAGCCCCATGTCGAAAAACGTCTATTTGAGGTCGTTTTAAACAAGATGAAATACGCCACGGTGAGGGTCTTGAACAGAACAGGTATTCCTAAACTGTGGAAAGCACTCACGGATGCTGGGGACGCTCTGTTGGGCTCTCGTAGAAACAATGGTATCTCAGGGATTTGATAGTTCAAGACATGATTGTGTATAGACCTTTAAAGTTTTAAGGGAGAGATTGTTATATTCTTGATATTGGAATAAATACACAGTACAAAATACACAAGCAGAGTTACTTTTTTTGTTTGTGTTATCTGTCTCGTCATTTCTAGGATTTTTCTTGGTTGTTGCAGTGTTTTTGGAGATAAGGACTATAAAAAAAGAATCAAAAGATATTGTAAAAGTTTACAAAAATGGATTTTCTTGGTAGAAAAAGAGGATGAACACCCTCCCACAAAAAAAAAAAAAAAAAAAGAAAGAAAAAAAATGGAAAAAAGAATAAGTTATATCATATTGTATACGAAGATGTAATGTTCAGCTAGATTTGACTTCCCGACCGACATAAGCTCCTCCACAACTCAGAGTTAGTGCCACGTGAAACGATTGAAATAAACAACAAGCGCGACATTCAGAACCGAGAAAATAGCTGCTGCATTGAAGCTCTCTTTTGTATCTGTTGTTTGTATGATTGTGTGTGTTTTTATGCAAACGTTGTGATGGCTGCATCAGGTCAAATTGTAAACTAAGATCAAGAGAATAAGCTGTAATAAAAATGCATCTTACATTTTCTTTGCTTTTGCTTCATTTTTTTATGTTCCTTTGGGTTATTAAAGGACGAGAGACATTTGTGTGGCTTATCAGTGCCAACTTGAAAGTAAAGATTTTTTTTTTTAATTTTTTACCATTGTAAGATCCTTCACTTTAAAATTTGTTATACTTATTTCAACACGTGTGGTTTTCGTTCGAGGTTTTTTTTTTCTAGAAAGAAAGAAAGGCCCAGTCTTGAAGGCTACAGGAGGCGATGTATGTAGCGATTTTAGAAGTCGTACGTAATAATTTCAAATTATAAAAAAACGATGAAGCGATGAAACAAGTCGTCCGTAATAACTTCAAACTATAACAAAATGATGAAGCGATGAAACAAGTCATCCGTAATAACTTCAAACTATAACAAAATGATGAAGCGATGAAACAAGTCGACCGTAATAACTTCAAACTATAACAAAATGATGAAGCGATGAAACAAGTCGTCCGTAATAACTTCAAACTATAACAAAATGATGAAGCGATGAAACAAGTCGTCCGTAATAACTTCAAACTATAACAAAATGATGAAGCGATGAAACAAGTCGACCGTAATAACTTCAAACTATAACAAAATGATGAAGCGATGAAACAAGTCGTCCGTAATAACTTCAAACTATAACAAAATGATGAAGCGATGAAACAAGTCGTCCGTAATAACTTCAAACTATAACAAAATGATGAAGCGATGAAACAAGTCGTCCGTAATAACTTCAAACTATAACAAAATGATGAAGCGATGAAACAAGTCGTCCGTAATAACTTCAAACTATAACAAAATGATGAAGCGATGAAACAAGTCGTCCGTAATAACTTCAAACTATAACAAAATGATGAAGCGATGAAACAAGTCGTCCGTAATAACTTCAAACTATAACAAAATGATGAAGCGATGAAACAAGTCGTCCGTAATAACTTCAAACTATAACAAAATGATGAAGCGATGAAACAATTCGTCCGTAATAACTTCAAACTATAACAAAACGATGAAACGATGAAACAAGTCGTCCGTAATAACTTCAAACTATAACAAAACGATGAAGCGATGAAACAAGTCGTCCGTAATAACTTCAAACTATAACAAAACGATGAAACGATGAAACAAGTCGTCCGTAATAACTTCAAACTATAACAAAATGATGAAACGATGAAACAAGTCGACCGTAATAACTTCAAACTATAACAAAACGATGAAACGATGAAACAAGTCGTCCGTAATAACTTCAAACTATAACAAAATGATGAAGCGATGAAACAAGTCGACCGTAATAACTTCAAACTATAACAAAACGATGAAACGATGAAACAAGTCGTCCGTAATAACTTCAAACTATAACAAAATGATGAAGCGATGAAACAAGTCGTCCGTAATAACTTCAAACTATAACAAAATGATGAAGCGATGAAACAAGTCGTCCGTAATAACTTCAAACTATAACAAAATGATGAAGCGATGAAACAAGTCGTCCGTAATAACTTCAAACTATAACAAAATGATGAAGCGATGAAACAAGTCGTCCGTAATAACTTCAAACTATAACAAAATGATGAAGCGATGAAACAAGTCGTCCGTAATAACTTCAAACTATAACAAAATGATGAAGCGATGAAACAAGTCGTCCGTAATAACTTCAAACTATAACAAAATGATGAAGCGATGAAACAATTCGTCCGTAATAACTTCAAACTATAACAAAACGATGAAACGATGAAACAAGTCGTCCGTAATAACTTCAAACTATAACAAAACGATGAAGCGATGAAACAAGTCGTCCGTAATAACTTCAAACTATAACAAAACGATGAAACGATGAAACAAGTCGTCCGTAATAACTTCAAACTATAACAAAATGATGAAACGATGAAACAAGTCGACCGTAATAACTTCAAACTATAACAAAACGATGAAACGATGAAACAAGTCGTCCGTAATAACTTCAAACTATAACAAAATGATGAAGCGATGAAACAAGTCGACCGTAATAACTTCAAACTATAACAAAACGATGAAACGATGAAACAAGTCGTCCGTAATAACTTCAAACTATAACAAAATGATGAAACGATGAAACAAGTCGTCCGTAATAACTTCAAACTATAACAAAACGATGAAACGATGAAACAAGTCGTCCGTAATAACTTCAAACTATAACAAAACGATGAAGCGATGAAACAAGTCGTCCGTAATAACTTCAAACTATAACAAAACGATGAAGCGATGAAAGAAGTCATCCGTAATAACTTCAAACTATAACAAAACGATGGAGCGATGAAACAAGTCATCCGTAATAACTTCAAACTATAACAAAACGATGAAGCGATGAAAGAAGTCATCCGTAATAACTTCAAACTATAACAAAACGATGGAGCGATGAAACAAGTCATCCGTAATAACTTCAAACTATAACAAAATGATGAAGCGATGAAAGAAGTCATCCGTAATAACTTCAAACTATAACAAAACGATGAAGCGATGAAACAAGTCGTCCGTAATAACCTCAAACTATATCAAAATGATGAAGCGATGAAACAAGTCGTCCGTAATAACTTCAAACTATAACAAAACGATGAAGCGATGAAAGAAGTCATCCGTAATAACTTCAAACTATAACAAAACGATGAAACGATGAAACAAGTCGTCCGTAATAACCTCAAACTATATCAAAATGATGAAGCGATGAAACAAGTCGTCCGTAATAACTTCAAACTATAACAAAATGATGAAGCGATGAAACAAGTCATCCGTAATAACTTCAAACTATAACAAAATGATGAAGCGATGAAACAAGTCGTCCGTAATAACTTCAAACTATAACAAAATGATGAAGCGATGAAACAAGTCGACCGTAATAACTTCAAACTATAACAAAATGATGAAGCGATGAAACAAGTCGACCGTAATAACTTCAAACTATAACAAAACGATGAAGCGATGAAACAAGTCGTCCGTAATAACTTCAAACTATAACAAAACGATGAAGCGATGAAACAAGTCGTCCGTAATAACTTCAAACTATAACAAAACGATGAAGCGATGAAAGAATGTTTAGAATTCGATCAAATGCTACCGATCGTAGGAGTTATTTTTAGTTCGACTGACTCGGCACTGACCCTACGAAACTGATGATAAGCAGTAGAGTAATTTGATCATTTGTTAAGGATTTATTTTTCTCATTTTGATGCTTCTGAGCACAATTTAAATATTGGGATTTTTGGTGAGTTTAAGCAGTTACAGAAATATTTACTGGTGGGATTTAGTGTGCATCAGTTGAATTGGCTACCAGAGGGCGGCCTATATTGTTAGATTTAATGGAATTTAATAGAGTTTCTGTAGATCATTCTTTGCAGATGAAAAACTTACATTGGACGACTTAGTTTTTACAAATCTCCCTTTTACCTGTTGATCAGGTCTCTAGCTCTTTCTTTTACTTTCTGTCATTTAGACTAAAACCACGGTAAGATAATTTTAATTGACTGATAAGGGAAGAAAATTTTCTTCGCCATCTGTTCTTGCTTTTTCGACTTCATCTGTCTCTATGACGTGACGTTGGTGATTATTTCTTCCAGGGAAATTTGTCGATCCTTCTTGGTACTTCGTCTATACCATTGCTGTGTGTTTAGCCCGGTTTTCTCCCTTCCATCTCTGCGATAACGCTGTTGTTTTATTGGACAGATATAAAGAAATCTTTGTCACTCTGTATGATGGAGCTCCAGTGTTATTTCGCTCTCAGGATGATTCCCCATTTATATAGTTTGAAAGAAAAAAAAATGTTTTTCAACTTCAATTAACTATAAAGAGTAGCCATTTAAACATTTAGTCTTAAAAATGTTTAAAAAATGTCAATGCGGACGAATGGATTCAGGAATAGGAAACAATTATGAGGTGGAAAAGGCAGGAAAGAGAAGGGAGGAGAGGGTTAAACTTGGGCGCCCTAAAGTGAAACAAAAAGCTTAATGTTTACGAAAGGTTAGTGGTAACAGCAGTGTTTTATCCTCAACACCTGGGGACAACACACGTCATGCTGCGTTATAAAGAAAATTTACCGTCGTAACATAAACTATTTTAAAACACAGCAGTTCTACTTAGTTTAACGTCCCCCAACTTTCTCTAGAGTATGGTAAGGAGAGCAATTAGAAATGTTGACGAAATTAACAATTATGTGTATAGCAATTTAAATCTTTTTTAATAAAAGATTACGCTAAGTTGCTAATTCTAGAGATTTTAACTCGATCAATTTGTTTTTTCTATGTTATGAATGTGGGTCTCGGCTCTTCGCCCCACCTGTTTTCTCATCTGAGTTCCCTGGACCTTATCTCTTTACCTTTCTAAGGCCGATGTTTATCGATTCTCTATCAAGCAGAGGCCCGAGTTTCATTTTGAAATAAACGGCAGTTGCTTTTTTTTTTACTTGAATAGAGAGAGGGGGTAGCCAAGCTTTAAAAAAAAATTTTCTATGGGTAGCTTACTCAATTGATATTCTTTTACAAGTTTATTAATGTGTGTCTAGCCTAGTAATGATTTCGTAGTATCTGTGTCTTAACCGTAATAACAGGTTGCTTCGACTATACGGGGTTGTCACACAGTTTAACTGTTAAACTTTCAAACATCAAAGGAAGGTTCTTTCAATGGGAATTCCTCATCAATTTTTCGAAACAGATATTTTTCTGGCCGACAGTTTTGTATGAGTTTTTCTTTCGTGGCAGAACTTCCAAATTATTTTCATCACCTGGGACAACTTAATTTCTGATAGTCTCAAACGATGAAATTTTACAAATTTATTCCTATAATGTTGAAATCCTTGCAGATTTTAGATTAATTTCTGGTACGTCGATTATGGGGAGTTCTTGTTAAATATCAAATTCTTTGGGCAAAAACATTTTTATTATCCGTTATATTTTTGTAGGCCTACTCATCAATGTTAAACTTTGTCTATAGACAACATATTCTTCTTGCCCAGAAATGCTCTTTCCAGATACTTTTGTTAAAGTTTAAAGAACAACCTTGAAGTTGTGTTATGGTTATAACAACAGGCTAATAAGCTAAGAAATAGTAACTCTGTGGCACAATAAGCTCCTTCAAGAATAGCTAACATAACTTAAAAGCAATTATATCTTTGCATCATCTATTTTGTTTTGGGTGTTTTGCTTAAGGCAAAGACAGTCCTAGTTTTGTGGGTGTCATTGCAAATAATTATCTAAACCATCTCTTAATAATGGAGCTAGGCTGAAAATGAAGAGCTTCTAATCGAGCATTTCAAGACCATCTAGGCATGTCAAAATTAACATAAAATTGTGAATAGCCTTAGAAATTAGTGGAGTAATATTATTTTTGACAAAATGTTGTTTTCGGAAAATTAAAGGCAAAAATATTAGTACTATTTTTTCGTAAAAGAGAAAGGTGAATGTGCGGACCACTTCCTGCAAGCACAGATGGGCAGAGATGGCAGAAATAAAACTGAAAGTAGGCCTACAATATAGGCGGTGACAGTTTTAAAACCGTCTGGAATAGACCTACTTATTATAGAGTAAGATCTAAGTAAAGAACCTGAAGCTTGGGCATAGATTCCAGATTTAGGATGTAAATATTTATAGCTGCTACACACAAATAAAAAAGTTGAGATGAAGATTTAAATAGATCTAAATTTTACTTTCATGCATATAATTTCAACAGGATTAAAGATTTAGATCTAAATTCTGTGTTAGGAATTCAATTAAATAGATATCAAGATTCTAGGTAAAGATAGATAGGTAGAGGCATAATCTGGATCATGCAATTAAAAAGAATAGATATCAAGACCATTTGTAAGCCTATTTAATATACACACGCTCCTGGGCCTCGGCAAATTAAAACCAGGGTCCAATTCGTAGAACTTTTTTTTCACCCTCTCTCTCTCTCTCTCTCTCTCTCTCTCTATATATATATATATATATATATATATATATATATATATATAATTATACTCAATCGTGATTGCCCGTTCAAACGAACACAACTACATTGAAGAAAAATACACACTTTTATGGACGAGTACCATACAAATGAACGGAAGAAAAGCAAACTTTAAAACAATGAACAGATGAAGAAGATTACTGCAATTAAGAAAAGCAAATTTTACAACGATAACAGATGTATCTCCTCCGGAGATATACAACTACATGGAAGACAAGCAAACTTTACAAGGAAAACAGATGTATCTCCTTCAGAGCAACTCTTAGTACAGTTGGCAAGAATATATAGAACCTTGAGGAATCGGGTTTCTCCTCACGTTGCCACTATGCCATTCTGTAAAAGATGGAGAAATGTGAAGCCTAAAAGTAAATTAAAATTGGGTGCAATTGTCCAACAGCCCTCTTTTCAGTTTATCCCTCCACCCAAACTATAATGTGATGCTGATGACCCATTTCAGCTAAAATGTAGTGCTAAACCTATATGATATGGTACAAAAGTTCTCTCCTTCACAAAGTAAAAAACTGCTAGCAACTGCTAAGGCAATATCCAATGAAATAAAATTAATACCCGTATTTTTTAAAAAAAGTTTGATTTATCCTAGCTTGCAAAAGCTTATAATTATTCTAGATCTAGTCACAATCTGAACACTTTTGCAAGTCGAATTAAGAGTGGCAGTTTATAAAATATTTTAATTTGAATGTTTGTATGGTTCCTTGTTGACAATCAATGGATTTGACCGCAATCATTCATATATATATATATATATATATATATATATATATATATATATATTTCACAGTATAGAGCTACGAACAGGTTGCTAAGCAGCACAAGTTGTGTTTACATTCGCAACCGCCGCACCGGAAGGGAAGGCGAAGATGACAGTACCGACCAATCAAATCGCTACTACTTTCCTGTACAGAACGGCATGTTTTTTATGACGTTTTTTGTCTTTACGCTGGAGTAGGTCATTTTTTTTTCATTTTCTCTCACTCTATATATTACAAAATAACAATAATCTGTTTTAAAAGCGTCAGCAGCTTTGTAAATTGAAAGCTGGTCAGAGCAGTCTTTTAAAAGTTATTTGGCCCCCTCATAACAAATTCGGCAAGAAATTTTTATCATTTGCATTAAAAATATAATGAAATTTCAAGAGCATATTTAGCCTACCTTCATAACTTTTCTTTATTTTCTTTGTACTTCGTCGGACACTGATGTTGGTAGATCTAAATTCAGTGGACTTCACGACAGCAAATGGAGTGATTTTTGAGGAGATAGCGGAGAATGAAATCGAAATTGTCTTTCATAATATAGATAGATGTATGTCCGAATATTTTAGCATTTCTCATTTTTTAAAGGTTTTATTTTCATTTCCTTAAGGTTTGATTATGTTACCCTTTTACTCTAGATATTTTTAAACCTATATAGCCCATCCAGATTGAGGTTGTTTTCTGACATTGTTGCGTATAATTAATCCTACTGAAATCTCCGCCAGAAATAGTGGAGCTGAGAAGATAGGGCCCTCACCTCACAGACGGCGTGGGGCTTGAATCAATGCTGATCTCTGCGGATAAACAGCGGACGCTTTAACTCCACACCCACCAATACTCCTGTTGAACTTTACAAAAATCAATAGCCCAGAAAATCATAAATGCCTCCAAAGCGTCTCGCCTTAAACCAGGATTCTCCTAGCCTGGCCCTCGGGCCAACTAAGGCCCGTGTTCAAGTTTACACTGGCCAGCAGCGTCTGCCATAGAATCAATAATAATTAAACGTTTATGGTTCAAAGAATGTCAGGCTGAATGGCCAGCCGTCCACACATTTTCATGTCACCAAATCTTCCCCTCTCTGTCAGAAGGTTGGACATCCCTCCTTTAGAGAGGCCGACATTGATCGATGGCAGTGTCATCTAAGTCTAAAAAGAATTTAAAAAAACCTAAGTTTTCATTTGTAAAAAAAATAATATTAACGAACACTATAAAAAAAGTCAATGACTTTAAAAGTTAAAGAGATGAAAGGAGAGGGTTTAAAAATAAAATTTAATCCACAGTAAATCAATTGAAGTAGACCAACTTAATTTCAATCATTTTGAAGTTTGTCCTTAGATAAACTAAATATAAGTTAAGCTATCGTGACGCTCCGAATAGATTGACTTGATGGACAAACCTCAACATCCCACTGCTGGGTTAATTTAAAACTAAGATTTCGGATGCTAGAACAGCGGATCAAATAATAAAATATAGACCTTTATTTTCTTATCTTTTCAATGGGACTGTTTGAAAAAAAATTGATTTGGAAAAAATTTCCTTTTGAAAAATTATAAATTTTGTCGAAATTTAGTCGAAATTTGTATTTAAATCAAAGCTGTTGGTGTTCTTTTTTACTTTTGTACTTCAAAATGAATTTGTTCATATTTTGATTTCTAAAGTACATTTTACACGTTTTCTTCACTGTACTGAGTTTTGTAAATGTCAGGGTTTTAGATAGTTAATTACTAAAAAAAAGTGTTATGGTAAAAAAGGGAAATCCCAAGGAAAACCGTGCAGATTTCCAATTAGTTACTTCAAAGCGGAAACTCGTCACAATGCACAGAAACCATAAACAAGAAGCCTTGAAGTCTTTCTTTGCTTCAATACTCAGATTGATAACACTTTAGATTGAAATCAAAGTTTTGGATAATGTCTTCATTTTTATAATGTTCTGAAATGTAATATTTTATATAGAAATTAAGCCTTGTTTTGTTCTTGGCTGTCTACCTGTCAAAGTCACCAACTTCCAAGACAAGAAAATTTCCTCTTGAACTTCTCTTACTGTGGTTAGATCTAAATTCTAGTTTTTCAACCATCAAATCTAGGTTTAGCCTTCACCCATCAAAAGTTGGAAGAAGGCTTTACAGGCACTTACATACAAAAATAGTTGGCAGCCATGCTGATTAATTCATAGTAAGTATATATATATATATATATATATATATATATATATATATATATATATATATATATATATATATATATATATATATATATATATATATATATATATATATGATTTGTAACATTCGTTATATCACTTCCTCCTAATAGAGATTAATAGGTTCTGAAGAATGTAGATTTCTACAATTTATACTGCCTCCCAGTGGCATACCGATGTATCTGACAAAAACCCGTTTTCTAATTTGTTTGCATAAACTGACTATTTAAAGTATTATCCAACTTGAGTAAATAGCAAAGTGACGTATCTTTATTGGTACTTTATGTTTTCCACTTGTCAAATCGACGTATCTGAAGTTTTTATGTTGACCATCGAAAGTTCTTTGCAATTTTTTTTCAAAAAAAAGAAAATCTGCAGATACGTCGATTTGCCTTTGAGGGGCAGAATAATTCTAGGTCAGTTAAGGTGTTCAAAATTCTTTCAAATGATTTAACAAATTCTGGTAATCCTGTTCTGAGTGGGCATCATGTGTAAGCTTAACACGTGACTTGATGCGTCGTGCTTTGTCCGATAAGTAAACTAGATCTATTTCATTTTTCTCTGACACAGTTTCTGTCTTTGACTTTTACGCACACTCTTATTTTTGTTCCTTTAAGCATCATTCTCTCAAGTTCTTCCTCTAATTTTCTCAACACTATTACGCTCTCTCTCTCACACACACACACACACACTCACTCACCCTTCCCCTCTCTCACTCTCTCTGCCTCTTTCTCGCTATCTGCCTTTTTCTCTCTCTGTCTCTGTCTTTATCTATATGTCTCTGTGTCTCTCTCTCAACATCTCTCTCCTTCTTTCTCTCTCTCTCTCTCTCTCTCTCTCTCTCCTTCTTTCTCTCTCTCTCTCTCTCTCCTTCTTTCTCTCTCTCTCTCTCTCTCTCTCTCTCTCTCTCTCTCTCTCTCTCTTTCTTGGTTGCAACACTCTTAATTCAAACAGAAAACAAGTCTCGAATGGTTAATTAAGTGATTGTTACAATCGATGAATTTAGAAAGAGACTAAAATGTACATAGAAGGCAACCAGAAGCAAGGCATAAGTAACTTTAACAGACCAAGGCAGCTGAATTTATTTTTATTTTATCATTGTTTCTTTCCAACAGGAGATATACCCAGAGGCACTAAAACAAACGTTCCCATAATATACCGAGCGGTCACTCCCTTATAGTAAGACCAGGGCGAAGCAAAGCAAGCTCTCCGTGAGACTGGCATGTTGAACATCTTCTATGCCATCGGATACTTCATCTTCCAGATCTTTCATCTGTTGTTCCACGCCGTGGCGTTTATCTGTCTCAGCTTTACCGAGGTCTTGGCCCTAACAGGAGAGCTGATCAACTACATGACCCACAAAACCTTCGACATGTTGCATTGGATCCTGTACGGTTCTGGCTCAAAATAGATACAATAATTATTGTGGCGTATCGTTTCAGTAGGTTACACTTATTGGAGTTAATATTGGAACTGATACCGAGCGACCAACATAGCAAGAACGCCACTTTTCACTTCTCGGAGACATTGTCGGAAAAGGTGTCATGGTGCGCAGGACTTTTGTTTCTGGCCCATCATTTAGGCGACATACAGTGATCTTCACCTTGTACTTTGGACTACTCAGATAGAATCTAGGGCTAAGCGAGTATGAACAAACTATACTGGCACCTTTGGGCAAAGAAAAATAATTATTATGTATAAAGCTATAATTACGTAATTGGGATTTCTCTTAGACCTTGTGCAGTTATAATGAATCTGTGTATGGATTTGACTTGTTCAAAAGCCCGAACATAAAACACGAACCTTTGACTTTACAAGATACTCATCACGAAAACCGAGCAATACAAAGACAGAATTATTTTAAAGACACGCAAAGCTATCTCCACTCCTCGGTACTTTTCTAGACAGCTAAGCTCAACCGTGAATATCTTACACAAACACTCTACATCTGCAAGCTGATATAATCATCATGTTCAGACCAACTGGGCTGCTTCCATACGCATTAAGTTCTTGAAGAGAAAACTTCGAGACTGGATTTAACATTACAGTAAGTGATAACAAAATAATTAAACTCTCCTTCTCCTTAATAATAAAAAATTACAGAAATTTTTTTATAATATAATGATAAAGATTTAGTTATTTGAAGTATAAGAATACAGCTCATAAAAACATCTCACCTATTTTTTTTTCCTGGCGTTGTGTCCAGTTAAGAAACCATCAATAGGGTATTGGACTCTTGGAAGAACTGTGGCTGTTGTTGACGTTACTTGACCGTCGGTATCCTGTGGTGTCGCCATTATGATCTTTACTCGACGACGAGGCTTATGGAGATAATATGCTTGTAGTAGCAACCATTAAAACACGCATAGACCATCGTCAGCCGATGCTTCTGGCGACACGATTATGGAAACATTGATTCTAATCTTTAAATTTTTGTCAACCACCACCACCCAGCGACAAAATAAACATTATGGATAAATAAATAAAAATTAAAATAAAAAATGCATAAAAATCTCGCGTCTTGTCCATCGTCAAGCACTCATAATTAGCATCTTGGGGTCTTTTGAAATAATGCATTATGGTGTGGCACAATCAGACTTCTCTTGGCAACTAAGGTAATGCCCTTGGACAGTGTATAAAAACCAAAGTTCTGGTAAGGTATCAGCTGTTTGTAAACTGATTAACTACACATTTCATTGTTAAGCGCACTTATTTTGTGTTAGAACACCTAGCAAACTGCATCTCTTCACGTTTCAAACTTAGACAAAATCTTGAGTTCAGCAAAACAGTTCAGGGCTTCTTCTGTTTCGGTTGGAGAAAGTGGAGGAAAATTTTATGAGGATATAGTGGATAGAGACCAATAGATTAGAGGGAGAGAGAGAGAGAGAGAGAGAGAGAGAGAGAGAGAGAGAGAGAGAGAGAGAGAGAGAGAGAGAGAGGGAGAGAGATAGAGTGAGAAAGAGAGAGAAAGAGAGAGAGAGAGAGAGAAAGAGAGAGAGAGAGAGAGAGAGAGAGAGAGAGAGAGAAAGAGAGAGAAAGAGAGAGAGAGAGAGAGAGAGAGAGAGAGAGAGAGAGAGAGAGAGAGAGAGAGAGAGAGAGAGAGGATAACTTTAAATATAATTGGAAATGATTTTATTCAGGTACCGACTGATATTCGATGCTCTAATAGAACACATCAACATTGGGACAAAGATAGAAAGAAAGTCAGTTTTGTACTAAGCATATTTGCATCTCCAGGCACGAAAAATGACATAATCATCACTTACAAGATTCCGTTTTCCTCTTCTTTCATCGGTTAATATGTACCTCATCACTCAAGATCAGCTTGTTATAATTTTTCTTGAAGAGCAGGGATTGTTCTAGATCACTCTCACAGTGGTGAAGGGAAACATCCAAATGATGGGTTTACTCAAAAGGAAATAAAAATTATCCTTAGATTTTCACACTCAATTTTCAAAATATGCATTTTTTCTTACTATTTCTTCAGCTCAAATAAAAAAGAACGTTGGCAGTCAATGAATTAACGCGAAACGAAGGGGGAGAAATTACTATACAAATCAAGCAAAAACAAAACTAAACAAAACAAAACAAAAAACCACCTGGCAACTAGTCCGATGTGGTGGAATGTCATATAACCTCCACATCCCCATTGATGATATTTCCGAGGCAGACCTGGAAGCTGATCTAGAAGAGGCTGCTCAGCTAAGCAAACCATACAACCCGCAAGCGGAGAGTCTAGCGGACCGGCATCCAGAATTTCAGACCAGTTTGAAGGCTTATCCTGTACCTGTCGCAGTAGGGGGTTATCCTTCCAGGGGAGACCATTGGGACAAAGACATAACACCGTCTACAGGTGGAGCTGGTAGCGGCGGTGGCGGAGGAAATACTTGGGACGGCAAGACTGTGCTCGAAAGCGTCGGTGGTTCCGGCGACGATGCTAAACTTTCCAGAGTGAGTGCCGGGAAGCAAGTCTCAAACCTGGAGTTGGCCTTGGCGCGGGACGAGATTCAGGCGAGCAGAGATAAGTTACTCGAGGACAGGATGAAGGAGGAGCAGCGGGGCGACGCTAGCGCTCCCAGTGGCGACAAACAAGATGGAGATACCGAGAAGGCGCTGCCGTTTTTACTCCCGCAGACCAAGTTCAAGCAAGCAGGCGTAGAGACGAGTAAAAGCGACGCCGATGTTGCTCAGAAGCGGATATTTGTGAATGCTTTGAAGAAGAAGCAGAATAAAAAGCTGCTAGAATCCATCACAACAACTCCACCGCCGAGCAAAGATCTCATGAAGTTAATGTCCGACTTGAAAAGCATCTCTACAGAGGACGATGCTGGAGAGCAGGCAGCTGCTGACTTGAAAGACTTTGCAGACGAGACGAAAATCAAAAAGTATAAAAACATTCCATTAAAGAACTCTGACAATGATCAGGAAGAAGATCGGGCTTACAAAGAGAAAGCTTCATCTGACAGGAAAAAAGTATTACCAGATGGAGAGACATCGCAAATTGAAACAAAAGACAGGAAAGGGCAGAACGCAAACCTAAATGATGGCGGAGCAGTAGTGGGCAAGAATGCAGAGGTCATTTTGAAAAATAAGAAGAAAGGCAAGCATCAAAAGAAAGATAAAGGAAGTGAGTATATCATCCATCTGTTGAGGGGGTATAGTACGAGACTTTCTAATCAGTTTCTGGAGGATTCACATAATTACTCCATTTCACAGGTCCTAAAGCCAAGTACCTTTTAATCAAAGCTTTTATTCAGTTTGTTTTTTTTTTTTGTAAAGTTTTAATTGAGCTTTTATTTAATTGGTACTCGAAAACTTGTCTCGGTGTATTCCATGGATCGTATTTGCCTGTCTTTCACGCTGTCATAACACTTGTCTCGGTGTATTCCATGGATCGTATTTGCCTGTCTTTCACGCTGTCATAACACTTGTCTCGGTGTATTCCATGGATCGTATTTGCCTGTCTTTCACGCTGTCATAACACTTGTGTCGGTGTATTCCATGGATCGTATTTGCCTGTCTTTCACGCTGTCATAACACTTGTCTCGGTGCATTCCATGGGTCGTATTTGCCTGTCTTTCACGCTGTCATAACACTTGTGTCGGTGTATTCGATGGATCGTATTTGCCTGTCTTTCACGCTGTCATAACACTTGTCTCGGTGTATTCCATGGGTCGTATTTGCCTGTCTTTCACGCTGTCATAACACTTGTGTCGGTGTATTCCATGGATCGTATTTGCCTGTCTTTCACGCTGTCATAACACTTGTCTCGGTGCATTCCATGGGTCGTATTTGCC
This sequence comes from Elysia crispata, assembly GCA_033675545.1. Lineage (NCBI taxonomy): Eukaryota > Metazoa > Mollusca > Gastropoda > Plakobranchidae > Elysia > Elysia crispata. The sequence continues at coordinate 16,228 of JAWDGP010000606.1, read as the reverse complement.
TGTCTTTCACGCTGTCATAACACTTGTGTCGGTGTATTCCATGAATCGTATTTGCCTGTCTTTCACGCTGTCATAACACTTGTGTCCGTGTATTCCATGGATCGTATTTGCCTGTCTTTCACGCTGTCATAAAACGATGTTATGTTATTCTATCTTAGCTGGAGTTAAAGGAAACATTAACAAGAGCTGCTAATGAATTCTTTGCCTTGTTGTGGACCTGTTTGTCCTAGTTTTTGTAGGTAAGCTCGTGTAGAGGGAACAAAGAATGTCTCTATAATCACCTGTTACAACCCATTTCAGACAGCAATAGATACAAATTATAATTTCTAATTGTTCTTGTATTTTATGGCATAGGAAAAATTAAAACTGATGGAGCAACAGATCTCAAAAATAAAACTGTTGAACAGTTTTTCTAAGTATCCCATTCAATAAAGGAGTAATATTTATATATTATCAAATGGTTTTCATTCAACTATAGAGCTCTGTGGTAGCGGAAGTCGGCGATACTTGCTGGACTTGGTGTCCAGGGCTGAACTGCCCTTTTTCTTTTCATCTTTCCCTACCTTTCTTTCTTTCCTTTCTTTCATCTGGTTGATATCTACCCCTCATTCTTCATTTATTTCTCTTCCTTTTCATTTCATTCAACTTTCTGTTTCACTCCTTTTCCCTTCTTCAACCCTTCTCCATATCTATCCCTATTTCTTTTTGTTTTCGTTCTTGACTTTGTAAGTATAAATGTTTCTATTTTTCTCTTCACCCCATCCTATTGATTGCTGTCCGCATTAAGTTTACGACAAGAAAACCCAACTGGACAATGACGCTGTGGAGATGATGATCGCCATGGACAGACAAACCAACAAGAACCAGACTGGACATTTTCACTTTGTGAACTCAGGCACGGACGTTGTGGACCTTCAGCTGTCTGACTCTGACCGGGCCTGGACACATGGGATCCACGGTAAAGGATACAAACTTCTACGTGGAGGGCTAGTTTTATAGCAATAGATATCAAACTAGACGGCTAAGGCAATGACACGTGACTTAAGGGATAACACGTTTCTTAGGTTCGTTTCGGCCTTCGTTGTGCCTCATTGGAAAGTTACATCTTCTAGCGGCTGAGACACCAAGTTTTAGAAATTGATGACTTTCCCTCCAAAGGTTATGCATTTCTCCGTCAACCGTCTCTTCCCTTCTCCATCAATCTTCCATCAACAGTTAGTTTGTCTAGACTTTTGTTCACGTTACTTTTTTCCCAAGCGTTAATCATAGTATTTAGATTTAGTCTTTGGTTTTGATACAACGAAATTTAAATCTGGAATTAGTTAAACGTTTCGCCAGTATAATCATGAATATCATTAGAGACACCGGAGACCAAAAAAAAAAAAAATCCATCCGCCTTGCAAACCTTATCACCTTATCAAGCATCAACTATCCTGAAGAAAGCTCACAACAGTCTGGAGAATAAAGCCTCCCAGTAAGCAGTTACAGATCACCAAATAGTAAAGGTGTAATTATGGTCTCAATCTTATAATTTGACATTGCCTTTTGAGACCAATTGAACAAACTTTTTATCATCTTCCTTACCAAAAGCTATTGAACATAATTGATCTAGAGCCTCTGAATTGCAGCAAAACTGTTATTAAAAGATGTAGCTTTGTGCGTTGACCATACTGATATTCTCAGCTCAACCGTTTGATTTGATATTATCTTTATCGGTTTTGCATTGATTCTATTCTTAGATGTAAAATTGCCCATTTTGTCTAGTTTTAAATCTAGCATATCCATTGATTCTGGTCCTAGATTTTGCTTATTTTGCTTATTGCCTTTATTTTAACTTCTAGCATTCCCCGTTCGTTCTTTTTTTAGATGCAGCATTGCCCATAAACTCTTTTCTTAGATATAGAGTCGCGCGTGGGCTATTCTCTTTTTCCTATCATTTTAAATTTGTCAATGTGCTTTTAAGGCCATTACAAAGACATTTTAAATCTGTGTGCATAGTGGAGGCCTACATTTTCTGGATGCAGCATTTTGATATTGAATATAGCCCTAACTGTAACATATCGATCTATCAACAAAACTATCGATCTAAGCACCAACCGATTTGACCAGGTCGGCGAGACATTGTTGCAGCTGGTGCCATTGTGATGTGTCTAGGCATCATCGTCATTCTGGTCTCGCTCATCAACCTGGTCAGGAGGCGGTTTATCAAGAGGTACGGTACCTGCGGATCAGCCTTAGACCTGAGACAGAGACAGAGAGAGAGAGAGAGAGAGAGAGAGAGAGAGAGAGAGAGAGAGAGAGAGAGAGAGAGAGAGAGAGAGAGAGAGAGAGAGAGAGAGAGAGAGAGAGAGAGAGAGAGAGAGAGAGAGAGAGAGAGAGACTTAAAGAGAGAAAACATATTGACAGAGTTCAGATATGTAGCAACTGTAAGAATGTCGGCCATTTCCTTTTCGACATATTAACCCCAGGTATACAAAGGAGAAGCAAGAAAAGTGTAACTTTATGCCAATAATTATGCTAATCCTTTAGTTTGTCACAGATAATAGTCAAAGTACATGTATTAAAATTGTGGTCATCATGTCGCCCCAAATTAAATGTACCTGCTTATGTGGGTTCCATAACATGCCTAAGTATTCGCTAGGGAATAGGAATAATTAACGTAGTTTCTCTGCTGGCAGCTGATCGTTGTATTTTTATCTTTCTTTAGATTTTCGCCGCTCTAAAATATTAATGATTAAATCCAGACGTAGACCGCATCACAATATATCGTTGTTGGCTAGTCTTGAACCGATTTCTATAAGAGCAAATAATACGAAACACTAAAGGGCAAGAGTTTTTATAAGTCTGTCTTGTCAAACAAAGCTATGAGCCAATTCGATAATGAATTACTAGATCTAATGTGAAAATAAAACGGAGAGACAATCATTTTTTTTAAATGTGTCTCGTTAAGCGTTCACAGTTAATTAGGCTATGAATACATTGAATATATGAGCTTCCATTCATTCTGGATTCATTCCCGCATGTTTTTCTCATAAGATCTATTGAATATTTTCTATATAACTGAGTAGCCAGCTATCTCTTGGATTCAAGACCTCTTTGAAACGAATTAAGTGTAAGTTGCTTGAATCATGACCAAGAGCCATAGAAATAGTATGCGTCAATTTGTTTTTAATCTCCTCAAGCAGATAGTCTTTTTTTTTTAAATATTTGTGCATAGTGGTTCCATAAAGTGTATAATTGCGCGTCTCTAGTGCTATCTCAAATCTTAATTTATATCTTATAGTAATAGGCATTTAAGTGAGGCTGAGTCAATTCTGACTTCAAGACTGTACACCTTGATAGTCTGCTTTCTCTCTCATGGCAACGCATGCTCGTGTAAAGGTATGATTACACGAAGCGAATTTTAGCTAGCAACACCATTCTACAAAATGCTCTGACATGACCAGCAGCGGTCAGCGTTTTTGACGATTTTGTTGAGCGCAGCAAATCTTTCAATTTTATACTACATGATACAAATCACATGCTATACGAATTGCTGATTGTGACTTCAGGGCATTTTGTGGAATGTTTTTGCTAGCTGCGAATTGCTTCGTGTAAACATAACTCAACGGCATCAATTACATCTTTGGGTGAACATATTACGCCCCAAAGCTAGCGATTTTTTCCAGAAATTACTGGTTCAAAAATCGAGTTAGCGGTAAGAGAGATCGTAATTGGTGGACGTGAGCTCGTCTGGAGTAGATCTCTATATATAATGCATGTTTAGCTCTAGTAGAGAGTGGAACATGGCGGAAGTAAATGATTGTGCCTAAAATTTGATTTGTTCGATTACTCACTAATCACACTTCAGTCGTTCATTTTTTATGTTTCTAATAAAACATCTGGTCGCGACACAATTATGTGTCTTTAAGATTATAACTGATCGAAAACTGCTTCATAAAATGTATATATTTCTTTATTAGCGCTTAGCCCCTGTTGAGTTAATAATTCTGTTAACACACAATTAACATTTCGTACAACTCGAAACTCCCCTAACCATTGTGTCTGTACATAATGTAAAATGCGAGCCCTATCTAGAAATACCGTTATCTCCACCATCTGTTTCACCACAAAACCTTTTCTCTCTGCCTGTACCGCCCCAGTGCGCGGAACAAGAGGAACAGAAACAACAACAGGAGGTACCGCTCGCTGGGCTCGGCTTCAGAGACTGAGATATTGAGGAAGCCGCAGAAGAGCCTTTTCCCGGCGTGAGTTCTCGATAGTTCATTGGTCCCGACATCTTCCTCAAGAAGTGGCTCATCTAGCTCTTTGAGGTGTAAAAGTCTGCTAAGATTTCCCGAAGGACATAATACTGAGACGAAAAGTTTAATCTAGGAGACCAAAAGGGCAGAGAAGATAAGACATTATAGAGTTTGTCCCCGAACTAGATAATTTTCTTCTCGGTAAGAGGAAAATTTCCTCTCGTTATGTTGGTTAACACCTAATGGAATAAAATAGCATCTGGTCGACAAGCCTTCATTTCACATCATGTTATGACAGCCATCATGATGAGCTAACAGCATGAAGATATTGAATACTTGAAAAGGTTCGACTTGATCCTAGCTATGACATGGCCGGGCACTCTAGAAACATCGATCTTTTGGGATAAATGATTCTACCAACAGGCACCCAATCTTTATACAAAAAAATACATTGCGACAACGACAGAAGAAAAGAATCTTGTAGTTGTAATATCCTCAAGCCAAGGGCCGGCCGTCCACTTTTCTGTCAATGCGAGGAGAAATGCTTGTCACTATTAGTAAAGATTGAATGAGCAAATAAAATAAATCAACTTTAATCACTTCAGTTTGATTTTACCTATGCCCGCAAATTTATACCATACACTCCTCTTATTTTAACATTTACCCTTTTCATTCACACACATCTTCACCCCTTTATAGTATGAAAGTAGGCCTGTTTTAGGAATAGTTAAGTGCGATCTCATGAGAAATTATTATTCAACATTCTAAAGCCTGAACTTATGATCCTGGCTTCGGAGTAAATCTACAAAAAAAAGGTTAATGGAAATGGGATTCTTTTCAAGGTTTCGGAGTATCAAACAGAAGAGAAAATTAAGTTCTATACTTTTCTTTTCATACCACAGTTTTCTTCTGACTCACTAGACATGTATTTGGGACAAATCAATTTTATTGTATTAATATTTATATTGCTTCTTGGAGCTGTTTATCTGGCTGCGACTGTCTGACTCCGCTCTGTTTGACAAACCTAGGGCTGCCTCAGACGACGACCAGGACGATGGGGATGACGATGGTGATGACTCGTCCACATCTGGTGAGGAGATTGTCTTTCATCAAGGAAAGATCAAGAGAAGCTTCTAGAGCGGGCCCTGAAAAAAACTTGTAACAGAACATCACTATCATATTAATATCCTCTAGGATCCGAGTCGTTGAAGGATGAGATATTACCGTGAGGTTAGGTTTTGAATTGAATGAAGTGAATGATACACAACTCTCGAGAATAAATTGTTTTAACTGTCAAAACTATGACTTCACATCTGAGGGACAACAAGGACAAGAAGACGAAGAGTGAAACTCAAAGTTTGGAAGGACTGAGAAGGGGTGTTGAGGCTGATATACAAGTCAATAGTTTTCCAGCTTTTCTTTGGCCAGGGGTCGATAATTATATAGAAGCAGAGAGCTCTGTGGTTTGGGCTGAGTTGGTTTGATAGGCGCAATCATCCTAGAAGGTCTACGTTTGAAAACCAATGTGAGTCAAATACTTATCGAGCCATTTCTCTCTCTCTCTCTCTCTCTCTCTCTCTCTCTCTCTCTCTCTCTCTCTCTCTCTCTCTCTCTCTCTCTCTCTCTCTCTCTCTTTCTCTCTCTCTCGATTTATCTGTCTATCTTTTTTTCTTCATTTTTTTCTTTCTTTCTCTCCTCTCTTCATCTATTTCTTTTTATCTCCCCGTCTCTTTCTTTCTCTCTCTCTCTCTCTCTCTCTCTCTCTCTCTCTCTCTCTCTCTCTCTCTCTCTCTCTCTCTCTCTCTCTCTCTCTCTCTCTCTCTTTTCCATTTCTTTCTCCTTTAAAATGTGAACATTGTAAAAAAATGTATTGATAGTATACTTCATTATTTATAACCTCTATCTTTCTTTCTTATGAAATGCCACGCCTAAATAATTTTTATGTATAACGAGTTGAGGTGAAAATGTGGTTACTGATACGAATTACTATGAACATGAAAACTGTGGCCAGGATCTGCTAGGTATGTATATGAAAGCATCTTTGTAAGGCAACACAAATTTAATGTGGAGAAACCACAGCTAAGATATACGCCACCATTTGACTTCTTCTAGAAAGTCATTACATTAAATAAGGGAGAAATTATAATTGTAAATTTAGTAAAACCTCTCTAGTAGATAAGTAATCGCAAGTATATGTAAATACCTGTTGGCATTGCTGCAATGCAAACACAACATTTAATGGCAGTTTGCCATACGAGTTTGAAAATTTAGTCTCTAGTTTGTGATATTTGCTATAAAACCTTTCAGTCTCGTAGGACAAGAACTATGAAGGAAGTTAGTTGTTATTTAACTTTAATATCTGTTTAAAGTTTGAAACATATCATTAACCATAGGGCACATATTTATGCTATGTATTTGTTATATTTTCATTATAAATAAAATCTTTCGAATTATGAAAGAGATTCCTAAATTTATTTCTCGTTCTTGCTTATGTCTGTCTCAGAAAGTCAAACATTCAGACTATTTTAAACTTGGTCAATTTACGTATAATCATGTCCGTTCTAGTAAAAGTTAATTTTTTTTACAATTTTTCCACAATGAATTAAATGGGCCATGAATTTATATCACATTGTTATCATAATGTTTTTTTTTAAATGGAAGCTGCGATAAATCAGTGCCTAATGAATTAAACGACACTCTTTCCTAACCATCATGTAACTTCCAGATTCTCGTTGCCAACCCACATGTAACTCACCGATGCCTGTTCCTAACCATCATGTAACTTCCAGATGCTCGTTGCCAACCATCATGTAACTTAGCGATGCTCGTTGCCAACCCACATGTAACTTACCGATGCTCGTTGCCAACCCACATGTAACTTACCGATGCTCGTTGCCAATCCACATGTAACTCACCGATGCCTGTTCCTAACCATCATGTAACTTCCAGATGCTCGTTGCCAACCATCATGTAACTTAGCGATGCTCGTTGCCAACCCACATGTAACTTACCGATGCTCGTTGCCAACCCACATGTAACTTACCGATGCTCGTTGCCAACCCACATGTAACTTACCGATGCTCGTTGCCAACCATCATGTAACTTACCGATGCTCGTTGCCAACCATCATGTAACTTACCGATGCTCGTTGCCAACCATCATGTAACTTACCGATGCTCGTTGCCAACCCACATGTAACTTACCGATGCTTGTTGCCAACCATCGTGAAACTTACCGATGCTCGTTGCCAACCCACATGTAACTTACCGATGCCTGTTTTCAACCATCATGTAACTTACTGATGCTCGTTGCCAACCATCATGTAACTTCCCGATGCTCGTGGCCAACCATCATGTAACTTCCCGATGCTCGTTGCCAACCATCATGTAGCCTACCGATGCTCGTTGCCAACCATAATTTAACTTACCAATGTTCGTTGCCAACCATCATGTAACTTACCGATGCTCGTTGCCAACCATCATGTAACTTACCGATGCTCGTTGCCAACCATCATGTAACTTACCGATGCTCGTTGCCAACCATCATGTAACTTACCGATGCTCGTTGCCAACCATCATGTAACTTACCGATGCTCGTTGCCAACCATCATGTAATTGTTACGCATTGCTGATCTAGATTCAATTCTGTAAAACATTTATCGAGATTCTCACGACGATAGTGTTTAAGAAATGCTGGCTAAAGTGCACGACTAAAAAAGTTGCTAGTGCTTCATTTAGCTTACAAGCATTTCACAATGCGTCATTTTGTGAGTAAAGAAAATCTTGAATCATAGGTTAAAAATATCTTTAAAAACTTTAAGTTCAGCGGATGACTTGACAGTAAGTGGTTTTGCTCCTCCCCCCCCCCCTCCCCCCCCTAAATTTCGTCCTGGTATTAATATTTTTTCTTTAAAATTTTAATATAATGTCTGCTCTATTAAAGAGGGTTTACTAAAATAAGTGTGACACTTCAAATTTTGGTTTTATATTAACCAAGTTTGGTAGAGCATTTAAAATTGATAAAGACGCTTATACCTTTGGTTCAGTCAGTGTGTCGCGCAGTTGTAGTCTTAAAATAGGAATTGTTTAAAGATGAAAACATTTTCAAAGATTTTCCGTGACGACGGATAATTTTTTTTATTTACTTTATGCACTCTCGAATTTCTCTCCATATTATAAACGTGCAGTTTCCAATTAAAAAGTAAAATTTGGAAAAAAAAAAGGATGTTCGAGAGCTATGAAAAGAATACACGCCGCTTAGCTATGTATCTTTAAATCTTTCAAACGGTAGATAGAGCAAATTTTTCACATTTAAATTGGAAGTTCAAATCGGCGCTGTGTTTTGCATGATTGCTAGGCGCAAACTGATCTTGAAATATTAGCTTAGAAATTCATAAAATGAGGCATATGGTATTGGTGATTGCTGAGTTTTTCAGAAATTTCCAAGTGAAAAGCACACTGCTTTTAACTTAAGCTTTTATGGTCAGA